>BMAW01051451.1:250670-436083 GCA_019974015.1 Nephila pilipes | reverse complement strand
TAGACAGCTGAAGATTTAAATATTTTACCTGATTGTAAAATGTACGTGTGTACATACATTTTTTTTTTTATATCATACATTTTTTTTTTTGTATTTATTTTATCAAGACAAGAACTTTATTGTATAATTTTGAAATGGACTAGATTGCTTTCCTTAGTTAACATTAAGATGAAACAGAGGCTTCTTCTAATGCCGTAATATATATCAAAATGTGCAGCCGATTTGTAAATGTTCCAGAGATCAATTTTCAACCATAAGGTATTTTAGCAGTGTAGGCATTTCTAAGCAATAAAATTGAGAGTTTGTCTTTTACTGAAATTTTGTATTTTCATAATTGATGACGTTTTCAGAATATATCAGTAACTAAAAGTCTTGCGAAATTTTGTATAAAGTAATTTTTAGCGAGATTTCAACGGATGTTATTTTATGAAATATAGTTTTTATTTATGAATTATATGGTTTCTTACAAAAATTGTGCAAGTTAAGATTGATTGGTAGGTATTATGTAGCTTTTCTAAGTATGTCAGGATTAATTTATCATGTAAGCATATTTGTTAATGACTTTCTTCTACTAAGATTAAAAATATTTAACGATTGAGAGATTGTGAATTTTAATGATAGTGTTGGAATTTGTCAAGCCAATAATGTTAATATGGCATTCTGTTGATAGATCTTTGATAATCATTATCCATCTGATAATAAGTTATTTTGTCTAGTTACTTAGGCCTAGGAGGAACTTGAGTGCAATAGAATAATATATCCAAAATGAACTTGAAGACATTCTACTTTCAGTTATTCTATAGATGTCACCTTAATCAGACTCAATAATTTTTCAAAGAATTAAATATTCTGATTATTTAGAATGATAAACAAAATAAGTAAGTAAAACTTATAGTCCATTCTAACGATTAAACTTATGCAATAATTTTAATTTGCTTTACTGCAAAAGGTGTATATAAGAGGAAAATTTGCAAGTATAAAAATCAAATTTAGTAGCCAGGCTTAAACACATAACAAATCAAGTATATTTAAAATTTTAAGAAAGTTAAAAAAAAGTACATAAAATTCCTGAAACAATATTCTAGGACAAATCCCAAAGCGTTTATGAAAAATTACAAAAGATACAGATGTCTCGCCTGATGACATGAGGCTCCCAACCTGAACTGAGTGGTCCATCAGGACCAAAGATAGAAAGAGACGTTTACCTAGCATTAAAAAGAATCACAATAAAATTACATTATCGTTATACAATTAAAAATATATTAAAAGTGTCTTTTAGGATTCGATTATCATATATGAGAAGTGCGCTATCGTATTTCTGATGTTTGGGTTTATAAGAACTACCACTGGCTAGAAGTTATTTTAGAGTTTTAGTAACATTGACCAACGATATTAAATCCTCAAGTTTAACCTAATCTTTGAGTTTTATTAGTATTCAAAGAGAAATAATACCACTCTGTAGACAACATGTGTATTGTACATAAGAGTTCAATCTCCTGTAAATAATTTGTCAATTCCAAATTTTATGCCAAAAACCGGACTAGATCAAAAAAAGTTTGTTAATTAAGTGATCATTTTAACATATAGTCTATTGCAATATCTACGTGTATATATAGCAATTATACTATATGAATTACATATATACATCACACACAACACACTTTTAATAATAGAATTATATATATATATGTATTTAATTACCTGCAAATTATTTGAGATTCCGATGTTTCCTCGTTATACATACTTGATTCTATGTTAGTTTCGCATAAAATTTTTATAATACGCATTTTATCTTTTATAATAGGTATGTCGTTAATAACGCAATGATTAGTAGTAGTTCATAATTACTGTCTATATATATATTTATTTAAGTATTTTATATTAAACTAAGTGATTTATCAACCTCAAAATAATCTATCTACGCTTCTAGCATGTCATGGAAAACCATATAAAATGTCAAGTCATATCTACATGACTTATTGCAAAGAGCATTTTTAGGTATGATGATTCTGCTAAAAACAGTTTTAAATCATAGTAGTTTAATAAAGATGAGCTTAGGTGAATATATAAGATTTTAGTACGGCAGTTTACAAATAAATACTTAATGTATTTCGTAGACAATTTGATTCATTTTGCAACAATGACCTTACTTAGTATAACGCCTGAAGTCTTCAGCACAGCTCATACAAGCCAGAGATATTACTACTCGACATTGGCTTTATTAATCTTTAACAAGATCACCTGGGGCAAGACGAAGATGTGAAATTTACTTTTCAACCACTGCTCTAAAGCTTCAATTCCCGAATAGGATCAGTTCGCTATAGAGACATGTTTGTTGCTTAACTTCGAACGTGTAGTCGCTGCATGGTTTTCTGACTGGGCATACTTTATTTCACCTTTCGATAATGACATGCATATTATATTCTCAGAATTTCTCCTCAGCGTCTGAGAAACCTCTCGATGATTAAAATGCTAGACAATTTTGAAATTATGTTAAGTACGAAAAGGACTTGATTGTGATTAAGCTCATGGAATTTCGAGGATTATCAGAAATTAGGACGAATTCGAAAATGGAATAATATTTATATTAGATAGAATAAATATAATGTGATATTTATTTCTGTAATAATCTTAGCAGTTTTCTAATTTAGAGTCGGTATGGTGGCATTGTATAACGAAGCATACCAAGTGGCTTATTCTTTTAGTAATAAAATTCTATCTCTCAACAATTTATTTCAAAAACGTATTAATTATACAATATAATTAAATAATACTCGAAAATCCAAGAACGTATAATAGTCTAAATCGCATATATTTAAAAGTACAAATTAACATTTAAATACATAATTATTTTTTGAAAATTAAGCCGTTTTTCACTTTTTAACTTAATTCCTTTAAAATTAATTCCTTTTTAAGAATAGAATAGAAACAAAACACGAGTCGACTACTAATTTATAGATATGATTTTTTTTAAAAGAATAAAAAAAAAATGAAATCGTTTCATAGCTTCTTTCAAATTTTAATTTTGTCAAAAGCAATGAAAATTCAGAAATTCTATCGAAGTTTGTCAAAAAAAAAAAAAAAAAAAAAAAAAAAATGGAGTCACCTAACGCTTTCTTTATTAGTTATAATAAGTTTCCAAATTTAGATTCAAAGATGCCGTTTAATGCAAACCTTATAATAATAAAAATAGTCTTAACACCGCTCGATAAATTATAAAATTACAAAAGAACGTTTTAACCAACGATCTTTAATTCGAGTCTCGTATTCGATTCCTGATTCCACCAAAAACCTGTCGTACCGAGTGACTAATGGACGTTAATTTAGTTCCTGCTTTCCCATTTGCGTGGATGCGACGAGTGGGATGCCTACTTAGGTATAAACGTCGTCATCTAACCGTTGTTGAAAATTACAAGATGTGTTGGCTGATATTATAGCCCGGGAATCAGAAGTCAAGTGAATAAACAAATGAAATGAATGATCTATTAAGGAATTACTTCAAAAAGTTATTAAATAGCTCATGTTGCTCCACATCTTTCATCAAATTAATTATATTAAATAATTCTTTACAAACATGTGTGTTCTCTCTTTATCAGATAAAATCAATTCGTTGATGTAGTCTTTCAATTTTTATTTTTACTCATAGCTGTTCAAATTTAACAATACTATCGAATTTTATTTTTGAACACAGAAGGAATGTACCAGGGATGACTGTTGTATTAATAGAGTGGTGACAGACTGAATTTTTTTTATTTACGGCAGTACATACATTTGCATTTACTGCAACTCTAACGAATTTTATCGAGAAGCTAAAAAAAGAGTTTTTCTTTCTTTTTTCTTTATAAAGCTCCATCTTTCAGAAGAATGTAGTATTGAAAATGGTATGATACAATTTATAATTTTTATTAACAGAAAAATTCGCTTTCACGGTAACTGTATCGAATTTTACCGAGAAGTTAAAAAAAGGTGTCTTTTTTATTTTTCTTTTACTTAATATAGATCTGTATTTTAGAATAATGCAGTATTAAAAAAATGTAATGTTACAATTAATAATTTTTATTTACTTAAATATGTAAATTCATATTCCCGGTAACTCTATTGAATTTTACTAAGAATATATCTACTTTCTTTTTAAATCATAATAAAATTCCGCCTTCTAGAAGACTGCAATATTAAAATAGTAACGACACAATTAATAATTTTCTTTTACAGAAGTAACATAAATTCGCATTCACTGTAACTCCATCAAATTTTACTCAGGAGCGGAAGAAAAAAAAAGTCTCCTATTTCTTTCTCTTTCTCGTAATAAAGTTCCATCTTTCAACGAATCGTTTCAAAGCTGGATTAATGGCATAGTGACAACGTCAATCTATGCCTGGGGGAAGATACGCATCGTCGTTTTGGTTCTGTCGCATTTTTCATTTCAAAATCCTCCAAGTATAAGAAGCACCTCGCTTGTGTTGACATTCACAGGAGAGGTATAGCGTATTTTTAGAATGGCTGTTTATGTTCCTCACGAAACATTTACGTTATGCTTCGAAACATATGGGTTAGGAGGAACAGAAGTGCTGCAAGTGATGTAACTCTGTTTCATGTGGTATTATAATGCTATTGAAATGATATATGTGCTGCATGTGCGATAAAATGTTTCATCATTCACTTGACGAGGGGATTTTTCTGATTCGAGGCTAAATGGCGGCTTAACATTTATATATGTTAGAGGGTGGTTCAAAAAGTACCCATGTGAGGAATTGGATAATTCACTGGGTCCTTGTCCATTGATTGCTCCCCCCCCTTTCCTGAGAAGTTCGATGCCCTTCATCCCGCCCCATGCACCACATTCTGACTTATGCTTTAAATAAAACAAGATGCTTCAACTATCTCGTAGTTTTCATTTACACAAAGAACAAGTTTCCTTTTCATGTAAAGGATCGCTAAAGATATATTCCAGAAATAGAAGGTCGTCTGCGCTTAATTGCTTTAAGCGGGAAACACTGTGTTGCGGAATAACGACGACGGAATACCGATACCGATTCTGAACAATAAGGAACAGCAAATAACAGATTTCTGGCGGATCGTTTACTCGTATGTTCTCGCTCTTTTAGACGAGATAGTTCGAAAGAACAGGTTGTTCTTTTGATCTTCAATCCTACTTCCAATGTCCGATGCAATATTTAAAATCGAAATTAGAAATTAAATTAAAATATTACGATATAGTATTTAAATAAAAGAGAAAGAATTTATTTACTGGATTATTGGTAACCCAGTAAATAAAACTGTAAGTAAATAACTGTAGTACTTAGTAATTGTACGAGGTGGCTCAAAAATTACCCGTGTTTGTAGTGGTAAATGGAAATGGGGTAACTAATTATACATTGTCCAGAGGTTGTTTTTCATTTTTTTTTTTTTTTTTTTTGAAAAAGTCTATGAATATAATGCTCTTCGTATCCCAAAAAATCGTCGTCATAACTTTTTCTGTTGATAAGACCGTTTTTGAACTCTTTAAAACAGATTCTCTGGAAGCAACACATTGTTTTGATTATTGCTTGGTTTCTGGTGAATAATGATGAATTCAGGTTTCATCGACGGTGACAACTCCTCGTGAAAGGCAACAACTCTCGAGGCATTAATCAAATTTGTTTAGAGGCAGATGGTTGCCAAATCATAACTAATCTTTGAATCAGTGACAAATGTGTTTTGGTGCCTTGTAATAGATAACAGCCCTCAATAGTAACATTAACTTGCCTTAGCAACGCCATCTGTAGTCATAAGCGAATACTTTCTGAATTCCGCTCGTAGTTGTTTGTGTTCATTTTTTTTTTAGGTAAGTTATGCACGGACTATTCAGCACTTGAAGTTTACTTGCTTAAAAATTAATTTAAAACTTAACGTGCCTTTTACCAGAAAAGTTGGAACGATACTTTTTTTGAGCAAAAAATTACATTTTAAATACATCTTTCATGAAAAGGGTTTAAATTTCTAATGACACAAAATAAGGGTTTCTTCCACCGCGATTAACGTGATATTCAGACGTAATTTTGATGCTTTTTTTATGTCTGATTACTTTTGAAAATGAGATTAAGAATAATTTTTGCTTCTAAAATGATCCAGTTTAAGCAAGGATTGCGATGCCTGCACTTTTAACTCAGAATTTTTAGTTAACTATTTTTAAGATGTGTAACGAACGCAAATACTTCTATTGCTTGTTTATTGATGTCGCCGCGGATTAGTGAGGAGAACGGCACTTGAGCTAATTCCACACTCTCTTTACTTCCCTACCACACCAACTCAAGGAACTTGGAACCTCGACAGACTTGATGTGCGTCAGTCCTACTAAACCACAAGCCTTCAGAGGATTTTGAACTCAGGTATTTATATATGTACTTTGGGGCCAATAAATAATTTTTTTACACGCATTTTGTCCGTAAATGTGATTTTCTTACAATTTCATTAATAAAAAATAGGCCTTTTGGGTACTGGATTTTAGAAATTTCTTGAACTGATAAGTGGTTAATACTAAAAACCAGCCAATGCACATGCATGAAAGAAATACTTTTTTTCATTGCATTTACGTCATATTTAGCCGAAAGAGAATCCAGTTATTTATAAGAATAGGAAAGAAAAAAAAAACTGTCAATAGTGGAACAGGTGATTTAAGATTGCTCATGACGAATTTGGCACCAAATATCGAAAAATTAATGTCATACATCTAGTAACCAATATTATGTTAATTTTTAGTTAACTATTTTTATGATGTCTCACGAACGTAAATACTTCGATTGCTTGCTTATTGATGTCGCCGCGGATTAGTGAAGAGAATATATATTTGACGATCACTCTTTGATCAATACAATAATATTCTGATGTCATTTAATAAATTAATTTTAAAAATCTGTCGTTGTTTTCCAATGTGAAATGTAGTATAGTTCTCCGAAGAAGGGTATCTTCAAATCAGTGTTTCGTAAAAGTAGGCTATGGCCCCCAAACCGCTGGAAAACTATAGGTAGTATTATCGATTTCAGAAAGGGGAATATCTGTGTGTGATTTTTTTTTTTTGAAAAAGGGGGTGATGAATAAGTTATTTTTTTTCCAAGAAGGAGGCGGTAGACTAAGAAAGATTGGAAACCTATGATATAGACCTTAAAAAAAAGAAAGAAAAACAGTTTCGATAAACGAACGAAGAACACGAAATGTCTCTTTTTGATATTTCAATAATTTTCTTAAGCTAAACGCTGTATTTTAAGCAAGTAATATCCTATGAATAGTGGATCTCTTAAATATAAACGCAATCAAACGATTCGATGACCATCATTCGTCCCAAATCGTACTATATTTCACTCTTGCCCTTACGGCCCCCATCTATCGGTTATTTTGATTTCGTGGATGTAATGTTAATCCTATAGAATTTCGACTACGGTACTCAAATCTTTCCTATTTTATATATTTGAATGCAATAGAGGGCATCTGAAAGACAGAGAGAAGAAAAAACAATGGAGGCTTTTGCGGAATTACTTTTTTCCCTCCAATTTTTAAATTTTTTATTCCTATTTTAATTATTCGTTTGGGAATTTTCCGGTCCATAAAAAATATTCTGAAATATTTTCGAAAATCGGAGAAATAATGTAACTCTGCAGAAACCTTCCTTATTTTTTTAGCTCTTTCGGATGCACTTTTTTTTACAAATAGATAAAACTGTAAAGATTTGATAACGTTAATAGAATCACCATAGGATTAACATAACGTTCACGAAATCAAAATGGCCTGAAGACGGGAGCCATGTTGACTAAAAAATACTCAGCATCTTCAAAATATTAGTAATTGGAATTTTATCCTGTGATGCTTTGACTACAAAACAGCAATTTTAACATTTTAGATATCATGGATCTCGGACTAAATATAGCAGCATAAAATGACAATAATAACAATAATAATAACACTGGTTGACAAATTTGGAAAATGAAAAAAAATTATGAAAAATCTTTTCCCAACAGCTATTGCCAAACTTTAAGTAATGTAAGCTACATTGATCAAGAAATGCATAGAATTATTGGTATTTTTATTTATGGGGGGGGGGGAGGGAGTATCGACGAGGCGTATTGATAGCCTTTGTTTTTAAATATTTTCCAGTGTAAAATACTGAAAATAAAATTTATACTCCTATCAATCTTTATAAATATTTAACATCTTGAGGATGCATTCACTGTTATTCTTTGCTGGAAATTATTTTATTTCATTCTGCGAAGTTCAAGTACTACTAGAATTTAATACATTTTGTCTCTCAAATATAAGGGACTCTTCGAATAATTATTTACTAATTATTACTCAATATAAATAATGAATAAATTACATGCTGAATATTATCTAGATATCTGATTTTTAAAATCAAATGGCATGACCAATTTTAATTTGATTGCTCATTAATGTCGCGCTGAGAAGTAACATGAGGACTACTGGAGACTGACTTCGTAATTTTGAATTTCGGTCAAATAACAAGGACGACACCTGAGCCGGCACCTTCCTCTCTAAACTTAAGCACCACGCCTCTTGGAGGACTTGGAAATTCGATCAGAACCTGCCCCGTTGCTCGACGGGTATGACATGACCAAATTTCTTTTTTAAAAGAATTCCTTAGGCATAAACGATTAGCGTATGAATATTTGTACCTTTTTGAAAATGTAATTGGGAAAGGAGTGGGGTGAGGGGCATTAATTTGTATTTTTTTTTTTTGAACTAAAAAACAGAAAACTAAAAAAAAAAATTGTTATTTTTCAACATTAATCTAATTTTAAATCTCAGCGAGTTATAGATTAGTGTCTTTGTAGTTAAATTTATTCTTTAAAAAGGTCTCTAATCTGGTGTGCACTTCTAAATTATTATGTAACTGGTAGTAACAGTCTATAATATCTAACTTAAAAATAAACATGTGGCCTTAAAATCGTTCATTATTTTTATCAATGGACGAAAAAAAGATCACAATAAACCACAAATAAATATTTCGGAGTTCTTTTAACCACAATCAGAAGAAAATGTAGTTTCTAGAACACCTAATGCTTCCTTAAAGGACATCTCAAATCATTTTCGAACACCACAATCCATTCTGGGTCCAATAATTTTTGTTTAAGTTCTACCACACGCTGAGCAACCGCTAGGGGGCGCACGGGATCCACGCTTAGATCCGTTGCCACGCGGTGCTATTATCGGAATAAATTCCTCGTCTGAAATCGCCATTTTGGGTACAGAATGCGACGCAAACGGCAGATTTGTCAGAAGAAATGGAGGTCGACGATCGCTGGCTTGTTTTATGGACTTCAGAACCTATCGCAGTTATTACAGCAAGCGTTTAGTCAAAATAGCTGATTGCTACTGAGGAAAACACTTCAGGTTCTAGTTAATGTTTCTGGATTAATTTACGTTCTAAGAAAGATTTATTTTGTGAAATTGATAAGTTGTTTCCGAAGGAAAATTATTTGTGGTCAAAGATAATGATAAAGCCAATTCTTTGACTAATAGAGATGTTACAGTTTTCTTTTTGGTTTCTTTTAAGTGCATTTCCTTAAAATTTGTCATAAGTCAAATTAGGGGGAAAGGCAGACATAATTTTATTGGAACTGATTAATGGCACTTGTAGAAAGCATTGATGACTAGAAAGAAACGAGAAGCCGAAATGTTATTTTACTTTTAAAATCAATCTTATGCTTTCTTTCTTTTATTTTTTTAATTTGGATTTAGAATATTTAACTAACATTTTAATATTGAAGAACATAACTCTAGAGATTGTGGTATTTTTAATGATCATAATAATTAATCAACTCTATTTAGTAAATATAAACCTGTAAAAATAAAAGTAATTGAACTTATACTGGAAAAATTATAGTGAACCCTATCAAATTTTCTTGTTATCCCATAATCAAAGGACTGAATTTAGCTTAAAGTGAAAGCTAGGTAATTTTATAACGCTATTTAGATTAGAATCTTCAAGTTAGAAATACAGAAGTTTTTCGACTATGATTAATTTTAAATGTTTCGGTAGTCATTCAAGCATTTTTTAGATGTTGTTAAATAAACAACTCTCTTTATTTTTACTGACAACAACCTTCTTCTACAAGAACGGCAGAAGTTAAAATGTCTTACTAACTAGCCAGAATGTGACGTCTGTTTCAGCCTGGTTTGTAAAGGCACCGCAAAAAGCGACCGGTCAACTTTTCTTCGGACCCACTGGTCAAGTTTTCGAAACGCAGTCTGTTCTCAGGGTCACAACAATTCTCTCTTCCTCAGCGGAGTAGAAAAATATCCCCTGACGTTTCGGTGAAAACGTCCTGTGCCGATATCCAATAGAATTCCGGGAAGTTATTATTTACTGATGAATCAAAATTTAAGATATCTCTATCGTTAAAAAAAATACGAAATAATAATAAAAATAAATAAAAAATTTGGTGCGTTACACCCAAAGAATAAAACTTCTCCAATAAAGTAAATTGGAGAATCCCAAACAACTCAGGGTTGTATGTCGGTCTCCGGTGATTTTGTGGACTTTAAAACAGAATCGTTTCATCCAATTAAATATACTGAATGAAAATATTGGAATAAGCATTATGAAATTGGATTTAAAAAATTCTGATTTTTTTGAAAGATAATGATCCAAACAGTTGAAATTGTAAGGCTGGATCTCTCTCTTTCTTATCTCTATAACATGCCCAAACTTGCAATTACAGGGTTAGAATCTGACCGAATGTATCTAGGGAATATTGAAGTCAAAGTTAAGAAATGAAACTGTCAGAAGTAAGGAATCGCTTGAAAATGCATTAGAAATCCTGTGCAAATCCCTTAATCCAAAAGAATGAAGAAAAAAAAATGTCCATTCTAAGTTTAAAAGACTGAAAGCAGTCATAAGGTTCTCATGATGGGTCAACAAAATAGTAATTAGTGAACTTTAAGTTAACGAAACTCATCACAGTTATATTCGTTATAAATGTATAATTTTTTCTACTAAGAACAGCAGATATATTTTTAAAAATGTACTTTTCATTATAATTCAAAATATTCTAAAGTTATTTGTGTTATGCTTAATATATATTATTATTATTTAATGAAATTATATTCCATATTAGTAACAATGTACATTTTGTCACTAAATTTCTAAAATATGAAGGAGTACGTTCACTTTTGACTATGACTATTTATTACATCAACACATTATGCTTTCAAAATCATCAATTTGCATTTTAATACTAGTGTTTTATTTTTTTGTAATTCCTATATCTATCGTATTTATTCAATTTTAATAAAAAAAATTTAAATATTTAACTACGAATTTTAATTTGCTACATTGCGCTTCAGTAGAATTTATCATTTTAGGATATTTCCTATAATACTTTAAAATACATTGCATAAATTAAATGCATTGAATATTCCCTTTTGTAGTCAGTATATACACAACAGAAGGGGGGGGAGATAGGGAAAGCTTTAAAAGAAACCTATAATGGAATTTTTCCTTAGCCTGATGACACAAAAGCAGGAATTCCAGGAAAAGGATTAGTGGGTCAAACAGGTCAAAAGCTGAGCGTAGGTAATTCAAAGAGTCAATTTCAAACTAGCTATTCTTAACTTTAGTAACAGCACGATACAGATTTAATCTTGCATTTCCAAACAGACTTTACTGCAAATTTTTTCAAAGGAAGTTCAGAGAAAAATAATTATTTTCTAGAAGGGAGACTGGCTTCACATTGTACAGATAGAGATGATCTCTCGTTGTGTTCTATCGCACAAAAAGGCGGGAAAAAAGAGCCATGAACTTTGATACGCAGAGATGAAAGGAACTTTTAAATATTTTTCACATATAAAATCGGTATTGAACTTTTTAAAATGACTTTTTAACATATTATACGTGATCAAATTTATCACAGATTTGTATGTTTGTATTAAGCAAACGCTTTTTAAATGTTTTATAAATAATGAATGAATTCTTATTGTGAATGAATGGTCTATTATTATTAGAGGCATTCTTTAAATGCAATTCACCACACTTTCATCTTCTGCAAATGTGTTGCGAATGTGAACTCTTTTGAGATCACAACGACAAATATTGGAAGTAGCTGCTATTTAATTTGATTGACATTCAAGTTCTCAGAAAGGAATGTTAGAAAGTGCGATATCTATTCAAATGTTGCTCTCAGCTCTTGAATGTTTATCTAGTTATACGATACTCAATGTGTAGTAATAAAATATATAAATATTTTTGAATGAATCATTATAGTTCCAATAAATTGTAAGATTGGTTGATTTTTTGAGATAGAGAGCAACAAATACTATCTCATAATCTTACGATTACACTTGCAAAGACAATCACTAAATATAGTCTGATTGATTATCTATTAATGCCACACTTTGAAGCAAAATTGTGATATGACGGATCTCCTAATTTTGAGCCGCGGTCAAGTTACGAGGCCGACACCTAAATTAGCCACTCTCTCAAAACTTCCATGCTATCTCAGCGTGAGAGCATTCGACCGCTACAGATTTAGCGTAAATCAACCTCGATAGGTTTTCGGTGGAATCAGGACCCCAACCCACGACTCGATGGAAATAACACGAATCATCAGTTCGCAAATATGATCACTCAGCTACTACGACTGTCTACAGAATCTTGAAGTCGACAGTTATATTTGGAATAGAATATGCAAGTTTTCTAATCGAATGAACTATTTTTATGTATGCTAAATAATAATTTTATGAAAACCAAAAATCAGGTTTATTTATAACTCTTAAAATTAATTAACTCTTAACTATACTACAAAAAAAAAGGATAAAATAATACACTCGAGAGAAAGAGAAAGCATAATAACAGCATAATAAAAATTCCACGAACATAAAATAGAAGCTTCTTTAACATATAATCAAAACCTACGAGAACTTGAAAACAATCGTCAATCATTCAATTTCAAGCAACCTTTCCCAAAACAAACAAAACCTTAACCAAGTAATAACAAACTTGGTTTGTTTCCATTTCATGCACACTCGAAACGACTTCCTTAGTTCAAAAATACCATCCGCACAATTTAAAACCACGAGTTACCATACATTCTTTTGATTTAATTCTACCTCTGTAGGCAGTCAATTCGACGAAGTCAGCCGACGTCAAATTGTCTTTATAGTTAGAACAAACGAAGTTAACTTTCCTATGTGTGTAATAAGCGGCGGATTGACTAACGAAGGTGTGTTTTTCCAAGGATGAGTAACCACGTCGAAAGAGAAGAGATTGGTTGTGTTTGCACAGGGAGCTACTTAATGAAAGAATAATAGAGACCCAGAGCGTCTGTCGATCACGGTTGCCTCAGGGGAAAAGGGGGATAGAGCCACATTTTCCTTTTATTTTCGGATGGCTTGATTGGATATTAATTCTTTGAGCGAAATAATCGGAAATATGTAATTTGTTATTGATTGGTTAAGCCTTTAGAATGAGAATTATTGTATTTTTGCAGTGAATTATTTGGGAGTAATTTTCGAAGGCTTAAAGCGATTACGTTTTACATCTCATTCCTGAATTATACTTTTGACTTTGACCTTATTGGATTGCATTTCGTTTTACATCGTATTATAGGATTAAATTTTGATTTAGATCAAAAATTGGATTACTTTTTGATTTAGATCGTATATTGGGTATTCGGTAAGTGATTACGGTTTGGGATTTATTGTATTTTTGTTCATGAAAAGCTGCAATTACAATTGTAACATTAGAAATTTAAAAGTTGGCCATGAACGGTTTATTATTATTATTTTTTTTTTTTGGTCTTTAAAATGAATTGATTGATTATTAACGTCGCGATCAGTCGAAGCAACACGAAGGCTATTGACGAAGATTTCGCAATTTTAAGTCCTGGTCAAATGAGGAGGATGACACCTGACCTGCAATTCACGCTACTACCATCCCCACCATATCAATGTGGTTGTCAAGTTAGCTTAGTGGTCATGGTCACGGATTTGCGAATTGCGTTGTTTTCGTCGAGTCAGGGGTTCGAGTCCTAAAGCTCCTAAAGTATTGGGTCTGATGTACGTTAAATTTGGTCGAATTGATAGTCCTTCCGATGGCTTGCTGTGGAAGTTTGGAAAGGGAGGTACTAATTCAGCTGTCATCCTCGCCACTTGACTGAGGTTCAAAATAATGAGATCCGTTACCCATAATCCTCGTGTTGCTTCTCAATGCAACATTAATAAACGATTAAAATGAAATAATTTAATTTTCAAGAACTTGAACTTCTATAGATATAACGTGCATCAACCCTTCTATGCAACAGGTCATTAGTGGCATCTGGACTCGAATCCACGATTCAAAGGAAGCAATGCTGGTTCACGATATGATCGCTCTGTCACCGTTTTTGAAGCATTTGTCTAATTCTTAGAAGAAGGCTTGAGGAAACGAAATCTTACAATAGGTAAGTAATTTAAAATTGTAAATATAATTTTTTTTTAGTTTAGTTTTTAAATGTTTGTTAATTTGATGGTGTGGGTAAAACAGTTTGGAAAGAAAAAAAGAAAAATGTATATGTAAATTTATACTTTAGAAAATTAGTAATCGTTGGTTAAGAAAATAATAATCACAAGATGTTATGCATGAAAAAATTGTTAGATTACGTGAAATATTTTATGACGTTTTTTTTACGAACAGGGAACATCAGTTAAAGATGTACACTTATTATTTTCATCATAGAACTTAAAACACGAAACAAAATATAAATTAAGTTATTAAATATGAAATAAAAATTATAATTGATTTTCTTTCTCACATCGCAAAAAAAAAAAAAAAAAATCAAAACTATTGAAAAATAACAAATATGTCAACATTTTTTAAAACGCTAAAAAAATGTTAATAAAATGTGTACTTAGTAAGATATATATGAATTTCACGACTCTTTTCTTACACTTAGCAAAATAGTTAACAATTATTTTCTGGAAACTAAAAAAAAAGAGGATTTTATATTTAGATGCAAATCTGATGGTTTTCTAAGAAATAATTTGAAAAAAATAAAGCAAAGTGGGTTTTTTTTTTTGGATAGATTTATGATTTCTTTCTCTTTAAAAGGAAAATACTCATTAAATTCAGATCAATATTTAGTCATAATATTTTATTTGGATGTTTTTCTCTCCAAAAATTTGAATAAGTTGTATTGAAAGGGGGTCATCTCCAAAATCACTTTTTGACAGTTTTGAAGTAGTTATGCATTGATTCATGAATTCCAAGTGAAAACGAGACATATATCAACCATTAAAGCACTACTGGATGTATATTATTCCAGCCGTTCATTTTCAAATGGATTATCGCCTAGAGTGTGGCTTGGAGTGGGAGGATCCAGCTCTCACTCCAAGTGTCCAGGTGTCGTCCTCGTCACTTGATTGAGGTCCAAAATTACGAGGTCCGTCACCAAGAGCCTTCGAGTTGCTTCTCAATGTGACATTATTAAGTAATCTCTCACATCTTTAGAGCGCGGCTCTAATCTTCTAGCCACGTATGTGCTGACTACCTTCCTCTCTTCACCGTACTCAAATACATAGGTATCAAATCAGGAAGCTCTACCGATATATATCAGCCAATTACACAGGCTTCATCCAAGATTCAAAATTACGAGGTCCGTCACCAATAGCCCTCGTGTTGCTTCTAGTACGAGGTTAATAAAAACGAAACCTACACAGACGTGGTCCACGACTACAACGAAAGAAGCGCGCGCACGATTCAATTAAATCTATTTTAAAATACATTTTAATCAATAGATCCTTTATAAATCTGCTTATTATGATACCTCATAAATTTTAGAATCTAAAACGGAAAAATGACAGCCATACCATCTTTACTTTCATTATAAAAAAATAAGAATGAGGAAGAAACTATATGAATGTTCGAAAGGGGTTGAAAAGGAACTTTCCATTTCAAGGTTGGAGTGCACTGTTATATTCAAATACTTAGAAATGAGTCTGTTTCATTTATAAAAGAATTTTTTAACGCTTTTGCATGCCTTGTTGGAGAGACAGGTCACAAGAATTGATTATTAGACAGATGTCGTCTGAGCTAACAGACAAAATTTTACAACTAGTTTTAGTCCATTTTAGTCACGACTGTTCACAGCGGCTTTTATATATAAAAGAGATCTTTTTCATGTACCGCTTTTATGACTCAAGAAAATTAACGAATAACGTGTTATTCTGTTGGATTAATAGCTTTTCAGTACTGTTCGATATAAAAGAGGGATTATGTTATAAGAGGAGTTAAATGAGAGGGGTTATGTTAAAACTTTAATTATTATTATGAAACAACAGAGAAATGCTTGATAAAAAATTATTCTGCGTATTAATTGAGCCTTATGTACATAGTATTCTAAATTATATCTATTCAGGTTGATTTTTTTGGTTTTAAGAAGCCATAGATTGAATTAACCAACAATATCCTGAAGTGTTAACTACTATTAATAATAATCGAGAGGTAGAAACTTAATTTTTCTTTATTATTATTAAGGCTTCTCTACACAGTTACCTACATAGTTATACGTTTCTTTCAGCGATTCTTGACCTTCCGAAAGTTGTCGTTGTAGAACTCAGAAAATCGAACTCTTTTCTTTCCCACACTGTGAATTAGTTCATTCTACGACTTTCTGATCCCAAACAAATTAACTTTAATTGTTGTAATTTACAACATTAGGTACATTAAGGTAAATTACTATGTAGAATAAAATTTATGCAGATATCGTGGTTATTTCTTAGTAATAATTAAAGCTTTATGATACCTCTTCGTATGTTGCGCACATAAATTTGTAAATGCTAATTTAAATAATTTTTTTTAAGCAAAAGACATAGAAAATAGAGAAACATGCCTCCAAGTTTCAGTCCCGAAAATCGCATCCCTAATTATTCAAGTAATAAGTTTTTAAAACATGATATTTTTAATAATAGCTCTTGGATGAAACTCTTATTTCCCCATTATTTATAAAAAAAAGAAAAAGTTTCGGAAAGCTGGATAAATAACTTCATAAATATTCAGCAACTATCAATCATTTACCGAAGAATTATATTAAAGATCACTTATATATCAAGAATTGGTCATTTAATAAATCTTATCATTTCTATCAATATCCTTTTCAATAATTGACGTTCTGTTTCGGATGAATCTAAAATCTAGATCAATACACACCATTAAACAGAAAAAAATACCATTAAGAACTCGTCAATGATATCTTCACAACATTCAGTTCATGGAAACAAATATAGGTTAGTTTAACCCCTTTAGCGAAGAACCACATACGTCGAAAATTACCAAGCGGTAAAAGATCAAAAAGAATATTAAGATTCTTAAGGTGTGTCTTAACACATTTATTCGAATGATAAAATGTACCGTAAAAGTTCGAAGTCGGAACTTAGAGTGTCATAATAGAAGAGTAATTGTCTTTTTTTTTCAGGGTTTTTATTCCTGAGTTATGAAATTATTGTCCTTAGGTCCGTGTACTTAGGGAAAAAAAAAAAAAAAAAAAAAAATTTAATAATCAAATTATAAATTGAATTATTTTCCTCACAAGTAATTTGAAGGAAAATAATACGATTTAAAATTAGAGAAGGAAATACTATCATTTTATTAATCTGGCTGAGGGAATGTAAAATGTTCTGTCTTCATTGGGAACGGTCAAACAGACCCTTAGTTATTTAGGACAATTCGAAACCCTCTCTTTATTAATAAAAATATTTTTGTTATAAAATACATCCTTAAATCCCTAGCATAATATGAAACACATAATGTTCCTGAACTTATTATTTTTCAAAGAGAATTGTAAATGGAATGTATGGAAACTTTGCAGCTGCCATTTGTTTGGTAGGTATGGGAGTTCTGGTTTATCATTTGCTGAGGTTTGTATCTCACTAATTTTTGTGCTGGAGCTGTAAATTCTCTTTAATTAAAGATCTGTTGGACTCTCGAATCATAGAATTTTTTTTTATTTAACTGTTTTCACTAACGTAATAAAGGTTTTAATCCAATTTTTTTTTGTTTCAATTCGACATAATCGATTTCTTGATACGAATCTGTATTATGCATCCATTCTAACTCATAAGTTAGATCATTAATAGCATTATCATCACTTGACACATTCTTCCTTACTTAAAAGTTCATGTATTAATTTCACATTAATGTTGATTGACTGATTGCTTATTAACGTCGCAGTAAGAATCAACACGAGAGCGATTGAAGACGGACCTCGTAATTTTGGGCGTGGTCAAGTGACGAGGTCGATACCTGAGCTGGTGCCACACTCTCCTGATTTTCAAACCATCCCGAGGTCAGGACATGAATCCTCAAAACATTTATTTCTCTTTAGTCCTGCTAAATGAAGGGTCTCTTAGTGTCATCTGGACTCAAACAAAGCCAGCCATGAGCTCGCGATCATGACTACTCCATCGTGACCAAAGGTCATTTCGATGTCTTTCTGATCTTTTAACTTTTTAGATGAGTTGGCCATGTAGCAAAAATGTCACATTGACGGAAACGTCGGTTAGTTTGACCTATTGACCCTTTGATGAGAAATATTACACCACTTTCCGAGATAAAATCAAACTAATGCACATTAGCCGTTTGAAATTATTCGACTTGAAGATGAACTGGCGGACAAATGAAGAACTAATGTTGTTTAGTTAATAAAGCTATTCATAAATTTTGAGGGTCAGATTGACCCAACGTCTCCATTGTTGGTTTGAAGAGAAACGGACGTTTCTATTTTTTTTCTTACTTTAATTAACTAAATTTACGGAATTTTTTTTATATCAAATACAGTTTTCTCAAAAATTATATTAAACCATTATCTGTATCTAAATATTGATAACATTCTCTACTTCCCGCAAGTAAGTGATTGTGTACTAACGTCGCATTGAGAAGCAACATGAGGGCTACTGGTGACCGACCTCTCGTAATTTTGAACCAAGGTCAAGCAACAGAGACAGTGTCTGACCTAGCACCTCCCTTTGAAAACTTCCACACCCCACCAATGGGAGGAAATTTAGCATCGAAAAATTTAAAGTGCATCAGCCCGGCTAAACGATGGGGCTTTCGTGGCATCAGGGTTCAAACGCACGATCCTACGAAAACAACGCCATGGTTGCCGCGGCCATCTACTTCTCAATAGTGATTGATTATTTATTTACATCGCACTGAGAAGAAACACGAGGGCTACTGGTGACGAACCTTGTAATTTTAAACTAAGGTAAAGACATCAGAAAGCTGAGATCTCCCTTTATAAATTTCCACACCACACTCACAGAAGGACACTGAGCCTCAACAGATTTAACTAATAAAATATATAATGATAGTTTTCTATCATAAAAATTTTGTTCAGGACTCTACACGCATTTTTTTTCTCTTGTTAATTTTATCCACATTTAATATATTTTACAGTACAGTCAACCATCAACCACTCTAATTTCTTTGGTTGGGATTTATATCATGTCTAAATTTCTTTTATCTTATGACATGAAAATTTCTACAAAACTCCTAACACAAAAAAAATTTTATAACGTCACAATTTTTTATTGATAGCTTAGAATGAATAATTAGAGAATCCAAATTTAAATTCAATAATTTACAATACTTATTTGGAGTTTAAGGATAATGCCAACATTTAATGGAAAAATTATTCTTGCTTCATTATCTAATTTAAGTATCAAAAGAGAAAACTTATAATACGACTTATCAAATCGTTTTGGAATCAGTTAACTTCCCTCTATACATCCACAAAGAATGACCGTAGTAACTAAGTGGTCATGGTATTGAGCTAAAGGCCAGTGAGGTTTCAGTCGATCTGGAAGTTCGAAATCTGATTCCGTTAAAGACTCATCGTGTGAAGTGGCAGATGAGCGTTAACTTTGTCGGTGCTTAAACTCTTCGTGTTAGTATGGCGCGGATGTGGAGAGTGGAATGACTGCTCAGGTGTTGTTTTTGACAACCCCTTCCAAAAGAAATATAAGCAACGATCCTAATTAATTTGACTTCATTTTAAATGAAGAGGAAATGAAACATGTCAAACTGTTGGACTCAGTTAACTCACACCTGAATAACACACGATTTTCCTTTACACGCGTTTCCACTATGGCTCCCTCTATAAGCAATCGCTTATGATATTATTCTTGACATTGTAATGACATAATTATTATTGTACTGTTTATGAAATCCAGATTAATTTTTTGTTCGGATGACGTCACGACTTCTTATTGAGCACAGCAGACATACATTAATTACCATTTCTTCTTTTTTTTTTTTTCCTATTTTATATACATCAATCAGCATTTCTCGGAAAGTGGAATGTTCCAGTTTGGGTTACTTTCTTGCAAAGAAAGATTTACAAGCGATAGAGCTGCTTATAACTAATATATTTTCAACAATAGGGATTTCGGATGGCCGAAAATAATATCTGACATGCAAGAGATTAAGAAACAAAATACCAATGAAAAACAATCATCCATTAAAAATCGGTTTAAAAAAGTAATTTCTTTTTTTTTTAAATATTAAAGCATTCTTACATTAATTATTTTTTTGTAATTCTTTGTAAAAGTAATTACAAAAATGCTATTTGTACGTACTGCACAAATAGTAATTTTGTATACAATTTGTACGTACTGTACAAATAGCATACACGGTCTTAAATTCCCCCTCTCCACGAATTAACCAGTTACTCTGCAATTTAACGAATATATTCACTGCGCAGAAAATCCGTATTGATGCCGGTACATATATAATCGCTCAGTTTATGTTAATTCTATAGCTCACGGCTCACTTAATCTGTTGTTAAGTAATCATGAACCTCGACTATAGTGGATAAATGTGATCAGACTGTGCTTTTTCCTTAATGTCTACTGCCGCCAATGTTTCAGCCACTGACGCATTTGACGTGCGATACCCTTCTGTATTTGGTGAAAAAAATCCCTAGAAACGAGAACCACACACACAAATTACTGATTTACCAATCACGCTATCTGTATTAAGCAGAAGAAAGCATGCTCAACCAAATCACTAATTTAGCTATTACGTTACCTGTATTATGTAGCTTTGAACCCTCAACCAAATCGCTGGTTCATCAACGCGATTACCGAAGCCCTCAAAATACGTCAGAAAAACGAAAGTTTGTTGATTAAAGCAACAGAAAAACTCAAAACGGAAAACGCAAATATTTATTTGTGTATTAACTCTTTCTCTCGTTATATAATTAATTCTTGAGCTTGCGAGCAAAATGAGGTATAAAAAAAGAACTTGTTGATTTGATTACAAGATAACTACGAATTAAATTGCTTTCCTGATAAAATTATTAGAAACAAAAACATCTAATGCAATTACACGGATAATTATTTTGCAAGTCTTCGGGAAATTAACTTAAAGCAATTAATGGGCACCAACGGAAATTGGTTTTTAAAAAAACACGCACAAAATTCCTTTCTATCTGAAATTTACTTAAAAAACAGCCCTTTTCCAAAACTTTTCTCCTAACTAAGTTTATTTTCGGGTTTCACGACAATTTTCAATTGATTTTTCTTCCACGTCTCTACGACACCAAACCATCAATTTTCGACTTCAGCATAAGCGAATTACTACGGTTTTAAAGTTAATCTTTCGAAAATAAGGCAGAAGCAGAGCGACTTACTGCTGTTGGTGTTCCAGGCCTTTTCCTTTTATAAGTGGATTAGAGTCACCGCTGGGCCTTCGTACAACTTTTATTGTCCGGGTCACCAAGGCCTTCAGCGCCAAGTAAAATAATGGCACCACTATTCAATTAAAATGTCGTGTTCCACCAGAACTCTGATGGATTCTCCAACCTCCGTTTTTCCAGAGGTTCTAATCCTCCCTTCATTACAGGCAGAGGGTACGAAAGAAAAGATAAGGGGGAAAAAAGTCCCTAAAAAAGAAGAAGGTAGATAGTGGCGACCTAATAAACAAGATTAGATTGGGATTAGTTAGAATAGAGTCTTCCTTCCTGTCCGACCTTAGGTAAGGAGATAACACATTTCCCCCTCAACTCATTTTTCTTTTTGATTCCCCACCCGACCTTCGTCAAATTTGTTACTTTGATAAATCTTACTTTATTGATTTTATATACTTGCCGTTGGTCTTGTTATGGATACATAAATACACAGGGGATTACGACAAAGAGAAGGGAATTGAGCTTTTGAGGTCATACGGATTTATCTGTTTATTTGATTGCCGAAAATAAGTTTATACTATTATATATAATATGAATAAATATTATCTCTATACGAAATTCAAACATATAGGTTTCTTAGTGCTTTTAGCTACAACGGAATTTAAAATTGATTGGACAAACGATGACTGTCTTTGACTTTTTATGTAGTCTCCTTGTATGTTTCTCAATTATTTGAGATATAATATGTGTACTACATAAAGTTGTACGTATATTTTTGGTTAATGTTATAATGATGTATAAACATGATTTTTTGCTAAAAGAAGGCCAATAACAAAATAATGTATTTCGATTCATAATATTGAATTTCAAAAAATATACAAATAATGAGCTTTTTTACATTGTCTTTTTACTTAAGCGTTTTGAAAATACAACAGTTATATTTTTCCCATTATTTTCAATTCGTATTGGTAAGGAAAACGGTTAAATATGAATAAGTATATGAAAGTTAATGTTAAATAATAAATCAAAATCTTAATTATTTCAGTTTTGCATCAAAATAATATGTATAATAAAAGTAAATTAATGAAAATCAAATATTTTGTTAGATAAAAAAAGGTTTAAATTTTCATTTTTTTTTTTCAATTTTTTTCTCAATCATTTTATATTGTTTGAAAATAATATCGAACAATCTAGTGAGAGTAAGTCCATACCAATTACATACAAGAGGGGCTCAAAAAATACTCGTGTTCGGAATGGGAAAGGGGAATCTGGAATGTTGTAACTCACTGTAGTTTGTTCATTGATTGTTTTTCCTTTTTCTGATAAATCCATTCATATGACGCCCTTTGATTCCAAAAAATTGTCTTCATAATTTTTTTGGTGTATGAGACTGTCTTCGCCTTCTTTGGAACAAAATCACTAGAAGCAACCCATTGTACTGATTATTGCACATGGTATATAATGATGAATTCAATTCTCATCGACAGTGACAACTAGATGAAAATGAAGATAACAAGTCGTCGAGGAACCAGTCAAAACTAACCTATGTATTTACTTTACCACCATATAACATGTGTCAGCTCACAACGGTAACACTAGCTTGCCTAAACAATGCCATCTGTTGTTAAAAATAGATTATTTCTGAACTACCATCTGACTTGATCGAAATGTATGAATTACTTCAGGATTAATGTTGAATCAGGAATTGTTGCTTTTTCGTGATTTTTTAAATTAGGAAAGCAACTTTTCTTTTATATTTATGATAACCAAAATTTGTTTTGGATTTATGAATAAATCTATTCTTATTAATTTTGTTAAAAACCGAAAAGGAAAAAGAAGTAGTTATCTTTGGCTGTCGTAGACAGATTACATCTTCAATCAAAACCGAAACAATTAAAAACAATTAAACTTCCTGTCATTAATAAATCATCGTTTCATCCGCATATAGCTGTTTGCAGTCTTGTCTCACTTATCAAAGAACAATCGGTGCATGCAGAACTTGCGTGAGATTTGAAAACAGACTACAGTAAGAACATGTGCCATTGACTGTGATACATTTTAATCTAAGATCTGAACGTATTAATTTTAACCTTGACATTTTAATGAGGGTTTTATTGATTTCTTAGTCGACTTCAGAGTTCAATTCAGACACGATTTATTTGTAAGGGAAAAAAATGAACGAACTCGAATGAATCACATGATTGAAAATTTATTTTAATACTGTCCTAAAAGTTTTAGGATATAACCTCTAAGAAGAGAAGGTTTTATTTGTATTTTTTCAAAAAGATCCGAAATGATTAATTCGAAATTTAATACATTAATATATTTTCATATTCTTTTGTTAAAGTTAAATGTATTACACTGCTAGGAAAAACAAATTAAATTATTAAATTAATAAATGTGTGTGAGTAAAAATACTTTAATTTATTGAGAAGTATTTAATTATGACGGTGGCTTAAAAAAAGTACCCGCGTTAAGAAAGAAAGGGAAATGAGGTATTAAAAATGCGAATGGGGTAACTCAATGTAGTATTGTCCATCGATCGTTTTTCCTTTTCTAAGAAGTCCATTAGTATGATGTCTTTCGGATCCTTACCCCCTCCCTAAATGGCCTGCATAATCTTTCCGGCCGATGAGAACGTCTTCGTGCTCTTTGGAACAGATTCACCGGAAGCAGCCCATTGTTTTGATTGGTGCGTGAGTTCCGATGTTTAATGAAGAATCCTGATCTCAGCGACGGTAGCAACTCTACGATGATTACTCATTTCGGCACCAATCAAATTTTTACTTGATTGGCGCCGTTTAATTGATGGCAACCCACAATGATATCGCCAACTTGCCTTTGCAATACCATCTCTCGTCAAAAACAGATGCTTTATTAACAACCTTCGTAATGCTTCTTTAATTTTTCTAGCATAATGGTTTTATAAATTCTAAGTGCAACATATTATATGCTAATTTGAAATTACCTTCAAGAATTTACTTTTGAATTTTTATTTGTTTTTTTACTGCAGTAATATTTCGTTTTTATCAATGGTACAAAATATTTTAATAGATAATTAATTTATGCTGTTCGTAAATTAATTAATATTAATTAATTTATGGATTTTAGTATTAATTGTTAGTAATAAGTGTTACACACATATCAAAACTTTATTTAAACGAGAGAAAATAACACCGTTCAAGTTTAAAAGAGTTTAAATTAATTTTTAAAATAAAGTATTTGTGTGTGTGTGTTTATTTTCATAGAAAATATCTCCAATTATAAAGTTTTTTCAACCCCTTTCAAATAAATCTATCGCCGTTTATCGATCATTATAAAGGGATAACTTGATTTAACTAAGTTTTTATACCTGTACTCTACATCTCCCTTTCTACACCTAGAAAAACTTTTATATTTAGAATAGGGTATATTTTCCAGTCACTTTTAGTTTTGGAAACTATTCCCATGAAATATTAAAAAGATACCATCTCAATGAGAATATAAGAATTGTGCGGATTGAGCAATCAGGGGGGAAAATACTTAATTGAAACTGTAAGCAAAGGGGAGGATACAATAGGAGATTAATTTATTCTGAGGTAGGTAAGAAATATTAGAAATGAGTTTATAATGGCTGTACAAGTTACGGGATATTTTCGAAGCGTGCATGTTGCTGCAGTATTTATCGTTATGTGTGTTTAAAGCAATTTAACAGCTACTGCTATATATAACCTTTATTCTCGGTATTTTTAGTGCGAACGAAGTGAAATGTGAGCACTAAGTAAGAATTTATGAAAAGCATTTACATATAAATTTCTATTAATATGTTCTAAGAAATGTTATTCATATTATGTTTAAAGATCTGCAACTCAGTAACATCAAGTTATTCAGTTAACGCAATGAAACAGTATCTATTTGTTCATATTTTTTTTCTATGTCCAGAAAAGGGCAAGGAATAAATAATTTTCTCCCTTAACTTATTTTTAATTCATTCGGTATTCACTTACAGAAAGAATATTCTAATACATTCTGTTATCTAGTAAAACTATCATAATTGCCTTAAATCTAAGTACGATAATTTATGCTCTACCACTTTTGCGGTTGACTTATCATGTCGCTATCAGATTTATAGAAAAACGCTTAAAAATTTACGATTTAGTATCAATAATATCAATCCAGTTAAACAGTGAACATTTGTCTATACTTTTTTCGATGTAATAATGAAGGGAAATTCGAAGAATTGCAAATAATTCCATTACACACACTTAACCAATTTATTCATTTACACAACATTCATTTGGATTCCAAACAAAATCCTCAAATTCCCAGTAGAACGAAGTAAAATAAGTTATGCAATACTTATGCAACCACTTCTGCGATTGACGTAACATTCCAGTATCAAATTTGTGGAAGATTTTAGACTCAATATCAATAATATTCAGCAATCTTTCTCTCTTATTCATTTGAACAGTAACCTTCTGTCTATATTTTTTTCAATGTTTTTACTAAGGAAAATTCTAAGAATTACAAATAATTTCACTACTGAACCGATTTATTCATTTATACAGTATTCGCTTGCAGAGAGATGGTTCCAATGAGCCTACCAAAACCTTCCAAATCCCCGTTGATCAAAGTAAAATAAGTTATGCAGTACCACTTCTGCGGTCGACTTATCATTCCACTATCAGCTACCACTATCTACAACACCCAGCTTACACTCTTGTTATACCCCACATCACCAGTCGTCAGGTGATAAAGCACGGTGCCATGGCAGATGGCAGATGCAACACGAGCTCTTCGATCTCCAGTACAGCAGCATACTGTATTAGTTTAATTAATAATTCCAGCTCACTATGTGAGGGTACGAAGGCTGTCCTGATTTTGAACGGACCCGCGCCGGCTAATCGGATTACTAAATATCTATTCGACGGTTCAGTTTATCTTTTGGCGAAATGTATGGAATATCAAAGTGGTCGAAGTGCCTCGACTTACAATAAGGTTGAGCGGTCGGTGTAAAGCAGGGCTCTTTATTATTAAAGCACAATGCTGAGATTTATTCCGGATTGCCATAGAATGGATGCTTCCGATATGGGTGCTTTGTAATGTATATTTAAATAGTAGTTTGAGAGAAGTTTTGGATGGGGATGTGGTAAAATCTAATGGATATTGCTTTGTAAGGTGTATTTAAATGGTTAGGTTTTGGGAGAGAGAGTCTTCGCTGGATGCATTAAAGTTGTGGCAAAATCTAATGGAAATCACCTGGCGTATGCAACTTCAGAATAGTTTGAAAATTACAGTAGACTGACGTATAATTTGACTAATAATTCCTGATAGTTTAAATATCTCTTTGTTATAATTTAATCTTAAATATTTTTAAGAATATTGCAATACAATATTTACATTACGCATCAAAATAAACAATGTCTCGGTTAAATGTTTTAAGATTGCAATATATTTTACGTGTATAAGTCTGTTTTTTTTTATGGAAAAGAAACTTTATTAGTCTTTCTTTTTATGTCTCATTCAAGACAGGAAATTTTATGATAAGATTTACTATAAGGTAAGGATTTGGACATCTCAGGTGAAAAGAGTAATTATTACAAATCTGCCTTTGTTCTTTGATTAATCGATAGGATTGAGTGAGTGAATGATTATTTATACCATCATAATGAGAAGCAACACAAGTGCTATTGGTAGCAGACTTCTAAAATTTGACCCTCGTCAAATGACGAGGACGACGCCTGAGTTAGCTCCACTCTCTCTAAACTTCCGAACCACCGGGAGGACTTGGGAACCCGACTAGATTTAATGTGCATCAGCCTTGTTACATGGCTGATCTTTAGTGACATTAGATTTCGAGCCCACGACAGGATGACTACAAAGTGAGTTAAGAGACCGTAACCATGACCACTATACTACCGCAACCGCATTATTCGATAGGAAAAAAGAGCATGTTTTATATTGTTTTGCAGAAAATTTGATTTGGTTTCGCTGTTGATTAAGTCGCACTATGGAGTAACACGAGGGCTATTGGTGTCGGCACTTCTGCTGAATCATAAAGCATTGCGGTGAAATGATATTTTGTTTGTGAAGTTTTTTTACTATATTGATGTGATGTACATATTCTATTTAAGTATTATCACTGATTTTTATTACATTAAAGAGTATTATAAAAAGTAGCTACAGATATTTTTAAAATAACTAATATATATACAAAACAAAAAAATGTCAAGAGATAAAATACATTTTTGTAACAGATTTTGAATTTCAGTCTTGCAAAACTTAGATTCTTTTCTCATGGTGTGTAAATATTTTACCAACAACTGATTCCAACAGTTTAAGCAATCAGTAATTATATCGCATATTAAGTAAAAAACGGTTTGTAATCTATTCAAAATGGGCATAGCCAATCTTGATCATTACACATCAGCTAATTTTATAAATCAGCTTAACTAAAATATCAATTCTTTTAATAAGATAATTACTTTGAAAAATTAAGTAAAAAAAAATCATTCTAAAAACTGAATCATTACTGTAACTATATCTAAAGCTATACATGATTAATTAATCGAGTGTGGTAAGTTTATATTTAATGAAGTAATATAATAAAAATGAAATTACAAATTGACATATAATTTTTAATAATAAATTAGGATATAAAATTTCATTTAAAATTTCACTTTGAAAAGACGATCAATACTTAATTGGAAAAACTTATAAATATTGCATATGATAAGTGTAACTAAAAAAAAGTTCATCTTAAATATAATTGGTAATATTGTATTTTAATTCAAAACTTTTCTTGCCCGTTCTACCTGTCATTATTTCAAACTAATTCCTTTACCAAATGCATAAACATATTCACAATTAAGCATAAGGCAGCCTCACCAACAATGAAAAATGAGCTTATTTTATATGTATTAAGTTTAAATAATCCAACTTTTTGAATTTAAAGCAACAAAAGTCATACTCTAGAAGTGGTATATTTGTTCACTTATTTATCTCTTTATATTAAGAAAATCACTTTTTATGTATGTATACTAATACTAAGTACTTGCTAATAATCATTAGTTAGCCAACCAGGAATCGAAAAAGTTTACTATTGTTCATTTCTCGATATTTAATCGTTTACTTTAATTCTTATATTTAACTGAGTAATTTAATAATAATTATAAGAAAAAAGCACTCCTTGGGGGGGGGAGGGCTAAATATGTTCTTTGCAAAACTTTGCATAGAACTTTTTTAAATTTATATTTGTATGTCACGTGAATACATTTAGTTACATCTTTTATGTAGTTCACTGTCTTTAAATCTTTAAAAAAATTAAAGAATATTTATAAGCAGAATATTCTGTGCACTGAATATAATTATAGTTTCAAAATTTAAAGATTTTATGATTGTAATTTCCCTGAATTTTTATACAAATGGTGTGCAATATCAAAAATTTGTAAGTGTTTATTGGAAAAAAATACGTTCACACTGTATATATATATATATATATATAAAAAAAAAAAAAAAAAAAAAAAAAAAACACCCTTATTTTATAACTTAAAAAATATCAGCTCGATGAATAAAGTAGATTTTTAGGACAGTGTACAAGCATCCTAAAAACACCATTTGGGGGGGAAGGGGTTGCGAATACATGTATTTTTCTCCGTGTATTCAATTTTAAAATTCCTTTTGTTAGCATTCTATGGACCATATTCTTATAAAGAATGTATGAATGGAATCAACGAAATGATATTTATTTTTTACCTGAAAAATAATTTTAAAAACAAGTACCAAAAGGGGAAGTATCTTAAGGTTTCAGTTACCTTAAACTTGTCTTCAAAAATATTCATTTCCGTTTCCGAAAGGTGTCGGTAAACATACGACTCCCAGTTTCCTCTTTCAAACTCAGCGAGGCAGGACTCTTATCTTACACCCATTAAGCGAGCCTGCCTGTCGTTGTGGCACTTTTTCATTGTTTCCAATGGATAAGTACTAGCTATTTACAAAAGGCGAGGACGGATATAGATTAGACGGATATCAGCTGGAGGCGGCCAATCCAGATTAGCCAAACCTGATTGGACATTCTGGCCACGTAGGGGCCTTCCGCCACCTGCAGCCCTTATCTTCAGTCACTTGTATGAAATTAAATCTTTTCGCGCGTAGATGGGAGTCAAGGTTAGGGGGAAATGCAGTAAGTTTAAAGGAAAATAGAATTATTAATGCTGTCCTAGCCTAGTGTCAAAGAACCCGGTCCCAACTGGAAATACATTTTTAGACAGAAAAAAATGTTTCAAATTGCCATATAAATTACCGACGTTGCAATGCATTCATATATTTATTAAAATGTGTTTATAAAATTAAAAAAAAATCGTAAACATATTTTTATTAAAAATCTTTAACGTGCAAAATGTAAACTCAATTTGGCATTACGATAGGAGATGGAACCAGAACACATTTATGTAAGAAAAAAGGGAATGATTTAGACAGAAATTAGTAGTATAATAAAATATGTTTTCCTTTCAGGAAAGAGAAATTAAAATGTATAGTAATTATACGAAATCATTTTTTCTATTTGAAAAAAAGAAATGTGTTTCGAGCTTAGACAACATGAAATAAGATGGTTGTTCGAAAGGTTTGTGCTTTTGACAACAGAGGATATTGTTAAGCAAGTCAGTAATATCATTGTGCACTTCCATTTATTAAATAACGCCAAAACAAATCTGACATTCATTTATAGGATTAAAAATAGTTAATGGACAACAGTATAGTGAGTTACCTAATTCCCATTGTCTAAATATAATGCCCCTTTCCCACTCCTATCGCGGTTATTTTTGAACATCCCCTCCCTCCGTTTAGTTATAAGTTTACATTAATCATTATAAACTTAAATTATGTATTTCCGAAACAAAATTTTCTGACTGAATACATTTCAGATCAAAAGCTTCTTCTCGACAACCACCTTAAAGCCCATTTATTTATTTGGTTTCAAAACACAGGAAAGACGTATGAAAAGAAGAAGGACTTAGGAAGCTTTTATTCATATAATAAGAATTTTAAATTAGCTTCACTATACAGCACTCGTAAACAAATACTCAACTAAAAAAAAAAAAAGAAACCTTTTTATATGAAGAAAAACCGACCTCTCTAGAAAACAACATCCATTTACATAAATCAAAGCCAAACAAAAGAAATTTTACAACAACATTGCTATCGATCACAAACAAAGCTCTTGCATTTCCTCAGTTCAAAACCAATGTAAAAGCAAAATGCAAACCCGAAACCAACCCGAGATCATCATAAAAACCCCAATGAGATTCAAACGCACTATCATTCCAAAGTTTGAATATTTCAGTAAGCCAGTCCGCGCCAAGAATACCGCTGTAAAAGAATAACGAAGAAAACCAAAAGTAGAGTAGCGTCGGTTACACAGACGAACAGCCGATATTCTTCCAGAAGACGGTATCCTCTCCCTCTGCAATCTGTTTTGAGCAAGGAGACAGGTCTTCTAGAAGTCGTTAGTATGAGGAACACGTCTGAAAACAAAACAAATCGTTCCACTGGGGACACGACATGCGATAGATAAAACCTAGAATTATTTCGATGGAAACTATGACTGCTTTCCCATCTACTGACACATTCCTGAGCTGTGTCCAGGGGTGGTTGATAGGTTAGTTTTCGAGTTTTTTTTTTTATTTCTTTAGTTGTGTGTGTGTGTGTGGTCAAGTCGCTTAAAAAACTATCTATATTTGTTGAGTTGGAATGGCTTTCCACGTAGGACGTGTTCTGAGGTGTTGCGAAACTTGCATCAATCTTTTAGCAGTGCCTCCAGAATGGACGTAAGGTATTTTGACATGCACTGGTTGAAAGTTATTGAACATTTGTCCACCAGATGTGTCTCCGGTTTTTGAAAAGCAAATTCCTCTTGCAGTATTTACATTTTTCTTTTCTTTTAAGAGAAGGTAGTTCTTTCCTTTTCCCTTTTTTTAAACACAATTTTTTCACTATAAAATATCCCAGATGAAAACGGCGCATTCAATGTGTGAAAAAAATACATATTTTTTCTCCATTTAATCTTTACGTTTGATAATGAATAATTTTTTAAAGAGCAATCATCATGTTTCTTTCTTAAAGGTGATACAAATGTTTTTCAGCACATTAAAACCAGAAATCGTAAAAAAATATTTGTAAAAAGGGTGTAGTTGTCTTAACCAACAAATTAAAGGTCATTTTTTTTAATTTTTTGAATTATTTGTTAATGATATTTTTTGTATAAGTAGTACTTTGAAATAAGCTTACTTTAATTTTTTTCCCAGTTAAAATGGCTCTTAAAAGCAAATATCTATTTTCGATAAGAAAAATTATTCTCATTTAATTTTTTTAATACAAATTAAAAAATTTCAACAAAGACTTATTTATTTTTAAAAGCACTGCTGGTAGCTCTTCAGTCTTGATAAATATTTTAACCTTTGTAGAGCACAATGATGATAAATCGTTGTTGCTACTTATTCTTTCTTTATTTATTTTTAGTTTTGATATCTTTATTTACTTTTACATTTCGATACATTTATTTATTTGATATATTTATTTATTTTTATTTATTCGATATATTTATTTATATTTATTTTTTCGATATATTTATTTATTTTTATTTATTCGATATATTTATTTATTTCTATTTATTCGATATATTTATTTATTTTCACTTATTCATTTTAGAGTCTTTAATTTATGAAAAATAAATATAAATTAATTAGTTTTGCGGAAGTGTTGCTATCAACGATATGTCATCGTTTGGCACTAAAAGATTTAAACTGATATCAAATTTGTATAAAGCTGTAGAAACTATAATTGGTAAATGACTATAGTATTTTCAAGTATTGAAAAATAGAAAAGAAAAAAAAATGAAACGTATGCTTTAAAAAGTACATTTTAGCAATCAGAAATTATAATTTTCATTAAAATTGACTTTGAGTGAACTTGCATAAAAATTTACAGAACACAAAAATGAATGCATTTGGTACCAAAAATTTCACCATTTTCTTTCTAATTACTAATTAACAAGGTGTTTTTCCAAGAAACTGTGTAAACAACGTTTATCCTACAATCTAATTTCCTGAATCAGTATTAATCAATCAATGCGAAAAGAAAAGTGCATATTTTCCTTACATTTATAACAACCCAAAACATAATTAAAAACAATACGAAAACTTCCAAACTTCAGAACTAATCTGAAAAGTTACCTTAAAACCTCCTCCTCTTCCTTTTCCAATTACCACCATTTTTACTTCCACATTCTTCAAATCCTCAAATGAGAAAATGACTACGGTCTCGTGGTATTCTTTTGGAAGCGTTCAAAGAAGAGATGTGAGAAAGGAAGTCCTTACCCCTTTCGAACATCCCCCCCTTGCAACAGCTCGAGCGTAATTAATCCCTGTGAATAAAGGAAAAGAGGGGGGTATGAGTGACACGTGGGACTAACCTCTCTCCTTTCTTTAGTTCGGTTAAAAGGGGTGGATCAAAGTTATACGCATCAGCTATGGCACGTGTCTGGGGTAAAGAGAGATGAGATAGCGTGGGTGCTTGAATGGGCGATTTATCGCTTTTTTCTGAGGGTACTTCAGGGAATTATTTTTAAAATTTTGAAAAAGAGGCCTAATCTGTATTCTGACTAGAGTTGTAAGTTAAATAATTTTCAATGGTGTTTAAAGTGTTTTTTCCTTCTTCCTAAATAAAACTTAATCAGAAGATCTTCAGTTTTAAATTGATTGAAATAATTTTTTTTTCTTGTGCAATATTAAAAGTTGTGTCAACCGACTGTGCAATAAATTTAATTGCGCAGGACTACAAACCTGACCTAAGTTGTAACAAAAATGAATCATAATAAATGGAAAATTTGTTTATCTATTTTAAAACTGAAATGCATATGTCATAAATTATTGTCAGTATAATTCGACAATACATTGATAGTTGATACATTGTATTACTAATAATATGATTACTATTCATTATAATTATTACAATAATATAATCATTATTTCTAATCAAAATTACCTTATGGTTCATTTAACATTTAATTTTTTCCCCTTCGGTCATTATGTTGTGTTTTAAGATAAGAATTTCCTTTTCAGATATGCTTCTCACGCACGTGTGTTTACTATCTGGTGTTCTAACCATTAACATTTGAGACACGAACACTTGACCGTCATCAGTGATGTTTGAGATGCTTTTACTTTAATGTCATTACTGACATCTATCTAGAATAATATCGATCTCCATTTTCATTTTATAACATGATATGTTTGAAAACGAAGAGGTCTTTAGAACGTGCTTCGTTTATTGGTCATTATTTGGTTGACCTGTTTTCTGTTCAGTTCTTTGAAAGACACTTATTAAAGTTTGTCCAAAAATTCAATGTCATGTTATCGACATATATCATCAGTGATTTTTAAGTGTACTTACTTATTTTTAAATTACTTATTACTTATTTTTGTATATGCACAGAAAAAACATTCTCGAGAATAATAAAATCCAGTATTGGTTACTTTGCCTAAAACTTTTCAGTAAGTTTTGAGAAAAGAAAATTTTCGAATCGTCTTTAATACTCCTCTTAAATATGCCTTAAAAGGAGCGTAATGTAACTTTATGGCAAAGGCTGTCATAAAGGTCTACATCCGATTCTCGCCCTAATTTTTTTCGTTATGAATATGTTTCTATGAATTTGTAAGATGTTTATAATATTTAAAAAAAAAAAAAAAAAACTGTCATCTTTGACAAAATTAACTTTTGAAATAGATACGCTTGACCATCATTACTGAGAGACAAAGTTCTGTTTTTAAGGTAATTTTCGTTCAGGATAATCCAACCGGACCTAAGCTCGGAACATTTTTTAAGTAGAAGAGTGTTTCTAATTTTAACAAAGGGGCATTTATTTGATTATGATACATACGAGGGTTATTTAAAAGTACCCTTATTAAGAATGGGAAATGAGTCATAGGAATGGTTACAGTATTGTTCAATGATTGTTCCTTTTTCTTAAAAGGCCATATGAGTCTAGCGTTCTTTGCATCCCCAAAATATTTTGGCCTTAACTTTTCCGGCCAATGAGATCTCTTGCACCTCTTTGGAGTTGATTCACCAAAAGTAACCCATTGTTTCGATTGTTTCTCGGTTTTCCATGCATAATCCTGAATTCAGGTCATATTGACAGTGACAACTTGATACAAAATAACGACCTCAACTCGAAGCGGCAGATGACCAAAACAAACTTTTAAATCAGTGTCAAATTAGTTTAACTGTTATCAGCAAACACAATGGTAACAACAAATTTACCAACGCCATCTATCGTCAAAAACAGGTACATTTTGAACAAATCTCGTATACTATTGTCAAATTACCTCATTAAAGTTAGGAACATTCAATAAAAACGCCTTTTATTCAATTTTATTGAACAAGGTTTCGCCTTAATACTTGTATATTTGTTTAACATAACGATATAAAAGGCAATATATGGAATACATTTTATGTGGATGATTGGATTTGTTGAAATAGAGAGAAAAGAGTAGTGTTTTAAACTAAGTTAATGTTTGTAGAGTATTATAAATAGAGTATGATATTAAAATTGGTAGAAAGAAGTGTTTTCCAGTTTGTATTCTATCCCTTACCACATTAGTTGAAGTACAACTATATTACACGCTTTTAGAACGGCCAAATGACGAGAAGAGCGACTGAGCTAGTCATAGAATTTCTGACTTCTATTCCTTTATCGTGAGGATTTTGAGACCTTACAAGTGAAATAAAATATATATTTCCTTTGATTAATATATCACCCATTTATGAATGTCTTCGATTTGCTTATATTAATTCGCTTGGGCCAATAACCGCAAGCTGATATTCCTAATCTAAAAAATCCTTATCAAGGAGCATTTATATTTTTCTTTGATTTTTATTACTCGACTTTCCAGAATTAAATCCAGGTGATGAACTATTTTTTATTTAAGGATAAATATTTGTGATTAACACTATTATTTTTTAAAAACAATAATCCGCTTATTTCCCTCTGACATTTTAAATATGTTTGAAATATACAGGACGGAAAAAAAAAAAAAAAAAAAAAAAATGGAAAAATGAGCGATTAATTTATTAAGATATTGATCAGACAATAGTTAATTATTGAAGATTAGAATTATTAGTTGTGATAAACTACTTTTATAATGATCTATAATGATGCTGTAATCTTGGTTCTAAATCACATTGGTTATACTTAATGGTTATAACAAGTTCTATTCATTTGCCCATAATAATTTAATCGATGTACTGTGATTATGTTAACAAAAGAACATGTTCTTTGTACAAAATTAAAATCATTAGGATAACATTTCTTAATGAAATTAATCACATAATAAAGGAATAAGATTAAGTAAAAATAATACGATGAATTTATAATTACTTTAAAATGTTTAGATACTGTTTTTCTTTTTCATGCTTCTTTTCCTGGTAATATAATTTCTACTAGAATTTTTCATTTCAGATTTCATATGTATAATATCTATGTGTCTATTTGCTCAAGAATTTAAACTTAACAAATATAATTTATTTTAAGAAGTGTCACATGTTGACACTTAAAAATATTTTAAAATTAAAGATTTGAAATAAAAATATTTTCATATTAACAAAATTTTCACCGTACTTTTTGCAGTTGAAAAGTTTTCTGTTACTTAAAAACTTCTTAATATATATCAACAAAATGAATTTCAATCAGTTTTTTAAATAAATTTGTAACTGTACTTTTTAGCAGTTTTTCACACCTCTTTAAAATTTCTGGATGAATTTTTGAAAGAAATCTCAAATTGATACATGGGTATAATGTATTCAATAAACTGTATAAGGCTTTTTTAAATATTATGACAAAATAATTGTTAATCTTGAAATAAACAATACATAGCTCAAATAAAACTATCATAAAAAGTTTTTAATTTGCTCTGTGTTTTATCTAGTTTTTCTAGGATTGAAAATGAATCTTTGCTGCACCAATTTAAAAAAATACAGAAAATACTCGAAAATAAAAATAATAAATAATAAATTTTAAGAAAATGAAATTGTCTTTGTGCTTATTTCATTTTAACATGTGCTAACATTTCCACCTCTCTTTATTGTGTTAAGTTCTTGAAAAAATATAATTATACAAGAGGAATATTAATTAGCGTAAAGTAAGTTTACTTCTAAGCCCCGAGCTCTACAGAAGAAACTACTATCAAGAAAAGGAAATATATTTTTCAAATTCCTATTGCCCTTTTTTTCCTACAAGCAAAAGCATTCTAAATATTAAAACGTGGCCAATGTTAACAACAAAAAAGAGTAAAATCAGATGATTCTACCATAAAAATCAATTACTAAATTAAATTTTAACAAAAGAGCAAATGATAAATTATTAAAGTACACAATAATATTTTATTCAGCTATTAAAATAAAAGCAGGTGATAAAATAATACATTAAATGTATCTTAGCAATGTAAATATACCATAAGCAAACTAAGTATAATTATTATAATCAGAATGTATTATAATGACAAACTTTTGAGCCTACCACTATGCATCTTTTATTTTATGCCCACGCATTTTTGGTAACGCCATTTTCTCAAAACAGCAGTATGTTAGCACATGTTAAAAAGAACTCGAGGTCAAACACAATTGCACGAAAATTTGACCTTATCTATCTTATTTATTTCAATATCTATGTAGGGTCAGTGATTTGAGTCTAGATTTTATCAAATTCTGTTGTGTGGATGGATTTGCAACTGCTTCGTGTTAAATCTCATATGACTTGATTTGGAATTTGAGAGAGTGAGATGTCAACTCATATGTCGTCCTCGTCAGTTAACCATGATTTAGAACGACGAGGTTCTTTGTAATACCTCTTGTATTTGTCTTCAAGTTAGGGTTTGTAAATTCTTTTTATCAAGAGTGAAATCATAAAATGTTTACGCTCAACGAATTAACAACAGACGATTGGCTAGCCAGCATACCACTGTCTGCTCCAGAAGCAACAAGCTAAATTCCTAATTTTGTTCAATTTCCTTGAAGTTCATGCTCAGATGTTTCAAAAATCAAACTAAGACTGAGAATTAAAAAAAATCCGAAGTGTTTCCTATGCATTGATACACAGTCTGCATTTTTAATTTTACTTTTTAACTATTCATTACTGTGTTTAACAGCTTAAATAAAAAAAAAAATGAAAATTTAATTTATATTAAAATAGAAACGAAATGAAACTTTTCCATAAAATTCTTTCACTCTATAAATCCCTCATTGAATTTGGCGATAAAATTCCCGTCCAGTCATCAAATCCCCCGACGACGGGAAGACAACCCTACTCCAGCCCCTGACAAGCAAATTTTCCTGCCGAGTCCACTCTCCCCGTTTCAATCTTACGGTTGTTTTCCCCCGACGCACGGAGCGAACATTGGACATTTATAGTTTTTTCATGAAGTGCGCGCTGCTATTGTTAGGCGGAGGGAGGCAAATAAATCTGGACACATTATTGACACTTTGTTTGAGTAATGACTTTTTACGCCCAAATCATTGGCTTACTTGGATGGAAACGTATTGAAAAAAAAAAAAAAAAAAAAAAAGAAATATTTGGTTTATAGGATTTTGTTACATTCATTTTATGGATTTATTATTTTTTAGTGGTTGAATTTTGTACCTAGTTTATATTCGTGGATAGAAATATCTTAGAGGGTAATGGAACCTCTAAAAGGTAATCACTCTAAGATTGCAGCTCTAGTTAATATATTCAAATATTTTTGTATCAATTTAAAGCTCGGAAACAAGTAACACTCAGGTTCTGGTAACTGTTAGATTTATTCAAGTTCTAGTGTGCCTTGAATTTTCAATACTAAAATATATATGTATTAAGTTGGGCCAACTTGAACATAGAGGTTCCTAAGACAGAATTATAACGCGTGAGACTTTTTAACAATAAAAGTAACGATTATTATTATTAGATAAGTTTCAAAACAATGAAACAATATTTAAAGTAAGTTAAGGTAGTTTATATTTAGGTAGTTTAATTTTAAGAAGTCCTTAGAATACAGTATTGGGTAGGTATAGTGTGACATGTATGAAATGATTAAGAAAACAAATTAATTGTTATGGAACCGAATTCTAGTTCTTATGGGAGTGATTCCATAATATTCACCAAAAAATCATGTGGAGAGGAGCAAACCACAACATTATAATCTTAAATGTGAGGATATTTTTAGAATGGTTCAAATTATATAAACCTGTATTTTTTTTCTTCTTGTTCTAATATGTATTTAAATTCTCTTTCTTCGTCGAGATAGAGTGTTTGCTGTGAAACAAATTTCGCAAACTTGAGCTTCTCTGCTCCCTACGATGCTTTTAAAAATTACATAAAATAATAAATTCAGAGTCAAAACTGGGAATAAATTTTCCACTGTACCCCAATATCGGCCATTTAAAATCTTCATGATTAATAAGATTCATTGTGTGACTATGAACTTTCAAGAAAATTCTTGAAAAAAAATTAAAATTTATATGTTCAAAAACATCTGTGTTAGGAATGGGAAATTACATGGTCCATTGACAGTTTTTCATTTCTTAAGAAGTCTATGAATATGACGCGCCATTCGCATCTAAAAAATAAATTCCTTAACTTTTCCGGCCTATAAAATCAACTTCCCCTTTTATGGAGCAGATTCTTCAGAAATAACCCATTATTTTGATTTATATCCGATATATGATTATGAATCTCCAGATCTCATCGACGGTGACAACTCATATGGCAGCAATCAACATTTGATTTGTCCGAGAATCCGTGTTAAATTTGTTTGGGAACCATTTAACAGACTCAAGAACTTAATGGTAATACCAACCGATCTAGCAAAACCATCTGTCATCAAAAAAAGATATTTTTTCGAATCTCAGTCGAATATTTGAGATGACAAGAATGATTTAGAAATGCTTGATTTAATTTGTTAGTTTTGAGTGGCATCACTCTGGAACTACACGAGGGATGTTTGTGATGGACTTCGTAATTTTGAGCCAGGATTAAATCTAATACGAGTATATGACTTTTCTAACTCTTACCCCATCGACATGAGTCCCGTTCAATATATTATTTAGCATGCATATCTCTCATTATTCCACACAGCGGTCTCGGGATCGAATCAAAAACACGACTTCGGAACTCGCTTCCAAGATAACTGGTCTACCTTCCATTATTTAGGATTGAAGAGTCAATGAGAGTTTCAGTCATTAAATTTGCACTTCCGGGAATAGCTTGTTTTGTCGAGTGACATTTATCTTCGAGTAAACTTTTAAATATGTATTTTTGCTGTTTGTCTGTTATCGAATTTATGTTGTATTTCCTTCTAGTCTTTCATTCGTACTGTTAATAACAATTGATTATTCAAAACTGCAAAAATTGTTTTTAGGACACTTTCAATAACTCTGTCAATCCATGGATCCAATTTCCTTGTGAGATAATAATATAACTTATTATTTTTTGCTTGAGAATTTGTATCAACTCACGCGTTGTTATAATTCTATTATAATTTCTTATATCAATATGATATATATATGAGGATGTAGCATTCAAGAAAAAATAAACAACGTTTCATCTCCTTTCCTACATTTTCTCAAAGGAAGATGACGTATCGAGAATAACTAAAAACAAATACTAGTACATTTTCAATATTCGTGTTTTAGGGAGACAAAAGTTACGTTTAAGAAGATCCATTTTCTCCGCAAGTTCTTTACTCTAACCCCCTCAATCCACTTAACTCCATTAATAACTTCTCTATTTTCGAACCCAGTCTACCTGAAGCAACCAACCTGAGCTGTTATTCAGAGGCGATAGTAGAGATCCATATTGCGAATACAAAAATTCTGGGATCAGCACATTACTTTGGTTCAATTTTTCCTCATCTAATGCAAAAACCTATATTCCGTGGGGATATTAGAACTCACCTCATTGAACCATATCTAACTTCTGTCCCATCCATCAAGTCTCTACCTAAGTTGCAAACTTAGCATTCCCTAGCCTGATCATATATATATGAATATCGAGTACACATAATCGATTACTTTCAAAAAGCGACATTGCAAATACGGAAGGGTGGGCGGTTGTAGATCTCCAGCCCCCCTTCCCTATCTGCGTGCCGGCCCCCCTTTAGAAGGCTAGGTGATTAATCATGGAGGGAATTTTCGTTTCCATGGCAACTAGCGATCCATAAAATAGTCTGGGGTTTGCAGAAGGGCACCATGTTGAACAGTGGGTGGATTAAACATCGCACTTCAACGCATTTTGTGATGAGGGTGCTTTATCATGCAATGATATTTGGTCCGCCAACAAATCATGGTCCATAAAGCGACGCATAAGGGGGAATTTGAGACGTTCTATGGCCCTTTCTCTGAATGATAATATTCCACAGAGAAATAAGGGGCTCGGCGGCATCGTTGATGGATTTATTCCTTTGAAAAATATAGTCATAAAGTAATAAAGGATGTCAATCTGGTTAGCTTAATCTTTTTTTCGTTCTTTCCCCGCAAATCTGGAATGTTAGCCATATAACGAATTTTAGTTTAAATAAAAAGATTATTCTTGTTAGTTAACCGAGAATTTAGGTATTCAAAGAAATAAATATCATTAATAGAACTTCCGGATGAGAGAAGCTTGTTTATATCATTCCGCACGCTATAACTTTATTTTCCACAAATAATAATTACTTGTCTTTCCGTTGTGAAAAATACATTGTAATACACTTATGAACGAATCACAGACATATATACATAATGCAGAAGTTTCGGTTTTGACGAGAAAAAAAATGTGAAAAAACTCTCTATAGCATCTCTGCAATATTTCCCTTATAATATTTTTGTTAATTTATTAGACCTTAATGTTTAAAGAAAATTCCTCAAGTGTACATTAGTGGTGTAAAAAAATAAAATATTTATCATATTATAAGTTTATTTCACGATTCTTACTTTTTTTTTTTACAAGCAATGAAGTTTTTAGTTTAAGTTTAGAGGATTTCTATCAGATTAATTTGATCAGATTGGTTAATAGTTTATTCTCTTCATATTCAGAAGCGACACGAAGGTTATTGGTCACGAAATTTTTTAACAATAATCAAGTAACGAGGATGAAACCTGAGTTGGTACACAATTTTCCTTTACCTTTCAACTAAAAATATGTGAATAACTAAGGAAATCACTTGACCACAGTTCAAAATTGTCGTCATAGCCCTCGTGCTGTTTATTGTAAGCGTGACGTTAATAAATAATCATTAATGCAGATTAATCATAAATGCTTATATAACAGCCGAATTACTTCATAAAACATTAGTTTTTTTCCTTATAGTAAAATGCTAGTCAAAAATTTTCTACTAGCATTTTGCTATAACTGTGTACTATTTGGATTTTTTTTTTGAAATTATTCTTATAACACTAACTTTTCTCTAGTCAAAATACATATTTAATTTTTTTTAGATAAATTTCTCATTAGACAATTTTTCGAATACAGTAATAAAAGACTTATGTAGCTTTTGTATATTTTTTTTTTTAAAAAAAGTATTATAAAATCATTTGTTTTTATTGCTTTGCAATGACAGCATTGCAAACGTCTTGATTTGTCTTTACTTTTTTTTAATTTTGTTAACGTTCTTTAGCAGTAGAACAACAATATTTAATTCAAAAATTCCCTTAATGCAATTTCTGGTTCCCAAATTTTAAACTACATTACAAAAGAAGTAATAATAAACGATGATAACGAAACAAATTTTACTATCACTTCTTGAAAATAATTAACCTCTAATATTTAACTAAATAACTTAATAATCATTATTTAAGAAAAAGTTAGCACACCTTTGGTAGCTAAATATGTTCCTGGCAAAACTTTTTGCATAAAACAATTCTTTTTTTATACATCTTTTAAAATACCAAAAAAAAAAAAAAAAAAAAAAAATAAATTTTTTTTAATATTTTTAAAAAAAAAAAAAAAAAAAAAAAAAAAAAAAATGAAAGTATTTCTCTTGCGATAACTATAGATAAAACATAAATTATGACATGTAATGATCTTATCGTACATTTATTTTCTTGAATACGATTCAAATATAGAAAAAGGAAACGATCCATTTAATATTTCCGATAGAAAAAGAACGAAACCCATGAATTTCATCCAACAAGAAACTATTCGACAGAATTGAAATCTCAGCTCTTAACATTACAATCCAATCGCGTGAAATAAATCCATCGAAGAAAAAGTAATTCGGCAGCAAGGCTTATATATTCTTCAAAAGAGACACCCCAACTCAATCACCACCGTGTGGAGTGGCTGAAGCAAGGGAAAAAAATCAAACAGCAAAAGCGGTAACTTTATGGGTAATAAATCTTTCTTCCGTACAATGTAACGAAAAGGGAGACTAGCTTTTATTTGAAGCTAGGGCTCCCACTGCTACTGGAGATTATTTAAGTAGATGTGATTTTAAATGGATTTATCGGTATGCTATGCCATGCTTTTTTTTACCAGTATTATCTCAGGAAAATATGTTAAGAAGCAGGTGTATCATAAACAAAAGCATTTATACAGTGACGTAGCGAGGAGGATGCAGAGGAGGCCAAGGCCCCATTCAACACAGATATGTGGTGCAGCAGGGAGGTGGCCAATCCTGTCAGTAGCATCAGGTCGCGGTCATCAAATTAGATAAATGTACTGTCATCTGGACTACTTTCGTAGCAATTGGAAGAGTGGAAGTGGTTCAAAATAGACCTGTAAGATTTTATCCATACAAACATATCTACATTTATGGTTCAGCGTAAAATGTTTTCTTTCACTGTGGAGGGGGAGAAAGTTGTCTAGCCTTGAAGTGCCAGCAGCGTTTCGAACCCAAGTCCAGTGGGTCCAATGAAAAGTTGACCAGTCGCAAAAGACGTTACAATCTGGATAGGCTGAAAAAGACGTCACAATCTGGATAATTAATAAGACGTTTTATCTTCTGGCGTTATTGTTGAAGAGAGACGCTGCATACTCCCCCTCAAGTATCATTGAAATGATACGAAGCGAAACATTGGTATTTGAAGAGAAGGTTACTTTTTCCGCCATTACTGCAATTGACATACACCACCTTCCAATCGAATCGAATTTTGATAGGGACAGTTTTCCATTTCACGTCATCGGCTGACTCTAGTTAAGTGGTGGGTCTCGTCGACATGCGCACCAGAGCCGGAATATCATTAATCGTGATTTATGCGTGGGTGTCTTAGTTAGTCATACAGAGGCAAGTGTTTTGGGACATATGCAGTCAGTGCTTATAGACTGCGCTGCCATCTAGTGTTCAAGTCCTGACACGACTTCGAAGTAAGATGTTTCCTTACCCCTTGAAGGGGAGCATTGTCTGGCCTTGAAGCACTAGTCGCGTTTCGAACCCTGGTCTAGTGGGTTCAATGAAAGGTTGACCGGCCACTTTTTGCCGCGTTTTTACCAATCATGCTGAAAAAGACGTCTCGTTCAGGTTAGTTAATCAGGTGTCTTAACTTCTGAAGTCTTTGTTGAAAAGAGTTGCTGCAATGGGAAATTAAATAAAAGCTTGTATAATATTTTATTCAAAGTAATAAAATAACTTTTACTTTTTTGAATTTCGTGTAGCGGACTGATGCATGTTACATATCTTGAGGCCCCAAATCCTCCCATACAAATGTGACGTTAGTCTAGTCGAGATTTTCTCTTCTCTAACCTCAGAGACTTAATAGTAAACAGAGTTGCAAAATTACAATTTCTTCCCAATCAAAATGAAACGTGATTAGGTAAATTAGATGAAGAAAGAAGTGGAGTAAATTAGAAATAATTGTATAAAAATGAAATAGAATTGAAGGAAATGAAGGGAGATAGAAGGTAACGACTGGCAGAAGGTGCTTGAATTCATAATTTGGATTCAAGCATCTTCATTGGTTTCGTAGATTGAATCGAATTCTAGTTAAAGTAACAAGATAAAAAACGAATTAGAACGAGTGATTTGGTAAGCTAAGATTTCATATTTAAATCATAATCTAGAATTGTCGAGTTAATTGGGATTCTAGAGAGAATGACCTCATCCAAGTTTCATTGATATATACAGTATTTTATCTTGTCCTTGTGTGTTTTCGATTATACTTCTGTAATCTATAACAGTTTAATTAAAAGGAGCAATGGACGTTGAATTAAATAATGAAGAGAAGAGATACATGGATAGTGATGAAACTAAGAGAGGGAGATTCCAGGTTAGATATCACCCTCGTCACTTAACTGAAAATCAAAATTACGAGGTTTGACCCCGATAGTTCTCGTGTTGTTTCTAAGTGCTACACTAATAAACAGTCAAGCATTCATGAAATATACGTTATGGTACTTTTTAAATAAAATTAAAAACAATACTATTACTTATACAAATATCTACAAAAAATCCTTCTTGAATCATTATCGTTGATATCGGTGAGAAGTATCCTATTCCGGGGATTTTACGAAATGGATTTATCAGGATGCGTTTTTCTACCAGTATTGATACAGAAAAAAAAACAAAAAAAAAAAACATGTAAACAAAATCGTCCTTAAGAGATGCGTTATAGTACGTTATTAAATAAAATTTTATTATATTGTTACTTTCAAAATAAATAAATCAATCAAATATCCTTCTTCTCGCAGTACCGTTGATATTGAAAAGAAATATAAATTCAGTTATTTTACTAACAAAATAAATATCGCATTCATAGGAAACAAAGTGCAATGTTGAAAACTATTAATATTATTTTTTAAAAAAATAGTCTATTGGCTTTATGAAATTGATTTGAAAATTAATTAGCCACCCAAGGGGCTTTTGTTTTAGTTAACTCAAAAATGTCGTACCTGACCATTTTTCAAAAATTTATCTTGTTCTTGCGTATATTTTTCATGTCTGCTTTCACCAGTAACGAACTTAATTTTCAAAAATACGTCATATCAAATTTTTCCTGAAACTTTTATTGGATTGAAATAAAATATATGTTATGTATGTTTGATAATTGCTTCCACCACTAATGAACTCAATTTTCAAAAATATGTCGTAATAAATTTCCTTCGATTTCTTTTATTGGATTGAAGTGAAACAAATAAAAAAATTGAATATTTTATTTACTTATCGATTCATGTATTACTTTAAATCATATGTAAACTGGAATAAAGATATGACTGAAAATAAATAACATTATTCAAAATTTTAAGACAGCTTTTAAGACATTTACAGTGAGGCAGCCTTTTTTTTTTGCCTCAAGAATTTCAAAATATGTCTTTACTTTGTCTTCCTTCTTGGAATGTTTTAAGGACAAATGATTTTAATATTGATTTACTGTTATTAGCCACCCAAGTAGCTATTGTTGTAGGTGGATTACATTTTGCATACCATATCACTTTTCAATTTTTTATCGTTTGCTTCAATTTAATTACATTTGACTTAAATATATTCAATTTAATAATTTATCGTTTGCTATAATTTAATTATATTTAGCTTAAATATATTCAATTTAATAATGTATTGTTTGCTTTAATTTTAATTACCTGTAGCTAATATATTATTCGATAATAGTTTATCCTTTCTTTTAATTTTAATATCATAAAAGTTTACTATTGTCCATATCTCAATATTTCATCGTTTACTTTAATTCTTATATTTAATAGAGTAATTTAATATTAATTATAAAAAGAAATGCACCTTGGGTGGCTAAATCTGTTCTATGAAAAACTTTGTATAGAACTTATTAAATTTTTAATTTTCTTTTTGTATCATTTTCCGTTACTTTAACTAAAATTACATTTGTGATCATAGCAAAACTATGTAAATGTATACGTAATCAAATTAGTTTAGATAACGGGAGAGTATTTTATTTTATTATTTATGTTCTAAACTTATTTTCATCAAAATAAACGATACTTTTTACTGTGGATCCAAAGCAATAATAAACCTTTTGCCTTTAAATATATATTAAAATAAGAAACATAATTTATCAATGTATTTAATTATTTTTAAATATTGAGGCAAACATATTGCGGAATAAAAAACAAATATTTTGCTTTGTATTAATACATAAATATACTTTAAAGAATAAATTATTCAAAGGAGGAAATAATTTGAAAAATATATTCGTACAAATTTAATTTTCAAACATTTTGGATACACATTTTATTTTTCTGTACGAAGAAAGAGGGGAAAATAAATAAAGTTTTTCGTTCTTTAAATAACGTATCTGTTTCCATTCTTTTCTTTCTGAATTTTCTTAAATTTATCGAAACTATTTTTAATTTGAATTAAACAAATAATTCCTTGTGTTTGATTAATCCTTTTTGGAAAGAACGTTCTGATTTCTTTTTTTTAAAAAAGAAGAACCATGCTGTTTAAACATTTCGAAGTTCTTAAATTTTATCTTAATGTATTATATTAATTTGAATTTCTTCTGCTGAAATAATTATGTCTTATAATTTTTTTTAATGTATCATTCTCGCTAACTATTAGTTCTAAGCAATTTAGTTAAAATTAAATAAAGTTTTTTCTTATGTTAAGCATTCTCTAAAATGTTTCATTATATATTAGTACGAATTATTAAATAGTCTCGTATTAAAAAGAAAACTAATGCTTACTTTGTATTCTTTTTTTCCTTTAACTTTCTTTTCGGTTCCTACCTGTGAAAAGAAAGAAAAATCATTGTGGCAATATATTTTTTTTTTCAAATTTTCATTAAAACAAAATATATAAGAATGTATGTAATTAGAATTAAATAAATACATCGAGTACGGATATTTAAAACATTTAGTGTAGATTTTTATCATCCAAACGCTGAATTTTATATTTTAATTCAAAGAACAGTGCTCTCATTTTATTAATTTTTAACCTTTATTCTTTCTCACAGTGCAACAGAGAAAGAAATAAAATATTTTATTGAGAAATTTTCTTCTTAAAATTTAAATACTAATATTTAACGCAGTTTTCTGTATTAATAAGATATAAATATAACGTGCAAAAAAAAAGCCGTTTTTTAAAAGCTATTGTGTTTCATGCCTTTCACGCAATTAAAGAATATTTTTTACACCATAGAATTATTTAGAGGATGGGGACTCTTATGTGACGGCATGCATCAACCATCTTGCAGAGATTACATTAATCACATTTTCGCAAGGACCTTTTCAAGAAGACTGGAGAAATCCTTCAAGAAGCTGTGGTAGTGTCTAGAGGTCTCGCAGTCGGCGTTCTTTTCGTCGAGTCGTTCTCTCTTAAATTACCTGTTCCAACTTGTATTTGTTGATTTATAAATACTGCTTTATAAATTTGTTGGTGTAAAAAAATGCTACTTGGATGGCTGATATGGGGTACCGATTTTGTTGTCCTAAGTCGGTTGTCTTCAAACTTGTTGACTCACGGAATTCTCAGAACTATAAGGCCTTATTGGGAACCTCTTCCTACCCTTAAAAAAGTATATTTTATTATAATATTTAAAGTAGATAAATATGTTATTGGTACTTTATGTAGAGACAATTATTGTGATTTTGTTCATAAAATTTTTTGTAATTTTTATTAAAAAATTTAATTAAATTAATATAATTTATTAATAGCATTAGCCCATGTTCCAAATGCCATCTGCGGTTGATGTAGTTTGAGGCGACGAATTGCTTCATAGTGCGAAGTTAATGAACAGTAATATCACAACCAGGAGAAGCGTGCTACTACTCAACCTCTTAATATAAATTAAGTATTTAACTTTCTTTAAAAAATATTAAAAAATGTCTATCAAAATAAAGCTTTATTTTGGTAATATCTTATAAATTATGTGTTTGAATCACTATAGTATATTATTAATTTCGTAGGTGTGGCCTCTTCATTGTAAAGAGATTAAGTTTTGGAAATACAATTTAGTATGACTTGTCTTATGTATATATAGATTCAAAGCAGAAGGAAATAGGGGAGCACAGACTTATCTACTCGGAGGTTTCGTAATGTCTTAATTATTACTAAGAAATAACAGAGATACCTTGATAAGATTTACTCTGCATAATAATTTATTCATATATATATATATATAATGCTGCAAATTACAGCTACTTATACACATTGGTTTGGTTTCACGAAGTCGTAGGCTGAAGTAACTCGAAATATTGTAAAGTTTTAATTCTTTATTCAGGGTATCGTAAAGTTTTTAAATATCTCTAAAAATAATCAAGATGTATACTTTATTTTTATTTATATTTCTTAAAACTTCTCTACAGACACCATTAAGAATCATGCATTTCTCCTAACGTTTCTAGATGTTTCGAAATTTGTCATTGTAAAACTCAGCAGATTGAACTCCGTTCTACAGGTTACTTCAGTCTACGGTTTTCGGAATCCAGACAAATCAACACGAATACCTGTAACGTATAGCATTGTGTTCATAAGGATCAATTAGAATTCAGAATAAATTTTATCCAGATATCTTGTTACTTCATTATAATGGTTAAAACTTTATGACACGCTCTCCAAAATATACATAGCACATAATTCTGTGAGTGAGTAGAATTTAAAACGATCAATACATTTAGCAAGAAATTATTTTTATGAAAAGTAAGTTAAAAATAAATAATAATTATTTCTGTTATTTCTTAGTGTTATTTCAAACTTTACTATATCCCCTCATGTCAAATAACCATGTTTATACCAGAGGTTGTTAGAAGTCAAATTTACCTATTTCAAAGGGGAAAAAATATTTTTTTATTTAATTAGATAAATTCATAATATTCTCATATTGAAAGGTTATGTAACAGTAAATCTCAGTTTGAGATAATTAAAATAATTTAACTAAAAATGAAAGATGTGCCATTGACAAAAGAAATTCGTGAAGGAAGATATTATCGTAATTCTAAATCGAAGTACTCAAAGTTAGATCCATATAAAACTACAATAATGGTTGATGAGTATTCCTCTTTTCAAAGAAGAGTGAATAATGCTTTTATATATTAAATTAGAAAAAGAAATTATCTCCAGTTTTTGCTCACTGTCATGAAGAAACCCCGGAAAATTAATTTGCGCTTGCTGAAAGAAGCGGAATCGATAGAATAAAATAAAACAATTTAAAATGTAAGCAGCATAATTCAAATGTTAAAGAATACCTAAAATTTCTTCATTCTACCGAATTATGTTGCGTAAAAGAATGCGAATTTATTAAGTTAATAGCGTGTGTTCTATCACCGTTTTTATCTTCAACTAACACTTTGTGGGCGGTAGAAATTCGGGTAGGAATTCATTTGAAAATGATTTCGATTGAATTAAATATCTCTCCCATTAAAAGAAACATGATTTGGGTAAACCGAATTAGAATTAGTGGAGTGGAGTGAATAGATTTGATAAACTGAATTTATGAGGAAAGAATTTAATACTCGATTTAGTAGTTTAGTTAGTAGAAGAAAAAGTGAGCAGGGGCTATAAAAGAAGAATTTGTGAACATATGGACGAGCGTAGGCGGGATCAGATCAAAACCAGGAAGGAGTTACATAGGGTCAGTGAATCGGAACCTCATCTTTAAATTCAATAAGGACTCGAATACGATTGGTTTCAATCAGTTAAGTAAATATTAAATGTTAAATATGAATATTTAAACATTAGATTCTGACGTGGAAAGGTATATATACAAATTCATTCGGGTAGGAATTAATTGTTGATTACTCAAGGATCTGAATAAAATAACTTATATATCCTCTTTACATGATTGTATATTGAATGGACTATTATCTTGTGACTAATTAAGAACGGCAGGAAAAGCAAGTAATAATAAAGGGTCGTTACATGTTGAGTTTAACATATAGCAACTTTCTAGCATAGAAAAGAAATTCTATCATCCATAATATAGCTTAAGTTTTTGTTAGGACCAAAAATATAATTTAACATCGATGTGTAAGCCATTAAAAAAGTCACCTTTGTTCAATTATTTTTAAGCGTGTTTTTAATTCCTTAGAATAACCTCTTATCTCAAATATTTCCAAACAAGTGTGCAACGAAGAGAAAACATTATCTCTTTAACCATCCGTGATTCTGTTCTCATATATATTAGTTATCAGATGCCCGTTTTCATGCTCTAGTACTTTTCAAGCATTTCATACCTCCTCGATCTTTTCACACGAAACGTTCTGGTTCCCGCTTCCATTTCCATCACCCTTCTCTCTATCGCCACTCAACCAAAATCGCTTGTTACTTTTTTTAATATCTTTAAAACACCCCCACCGCTGGGTCGTTTGGCAATCCCCCGTATCCCCGAGCAGCAGTTGCGCCATTTGCACCACCACCTATTGGCCATTCACACCTCATTCCACTCTTACTACTTTAACGTGGCACATTCAGAACATAAGGGGAATTAAATCCCAGTATCCTTCCTCCGCCCGATCTAAAAGAGCATCCTCTATATCCAAGATATCGTCTGCTTAGAGAAAGGTGTGTGGTGAAGGGGGAGACAGCGATTAAAAGCGTGCATCCCCTCTAGTTTCCCCTTTGTGTCATTCGATATCATTAAAGGGAGTCCCTGAGAAATAAAAGCATATGGAGGGGTGATGTGGACGTAGTATAAGGGGTGATCCATCTTCCCCATTCCCTGTTCTGGAAAAAGTAGAATATGAAGGGGATGAAAAATGAATTACTCTTCAACCCCCATTTTCTTCTTGTCAGAACGACAACGCAGAAACAAGGAGCTTGATTGAAAAATCGATGTGCGACGTTCCAAATTTACAAATGGAACGATGTCGGATTGAAGTTTAGAGGTGCCGGGAAGGTTCCAGAAGTTTTATAGACACACATTCGGGCATTTAATCTAAGTGATGCTGAATAAATCGAACGGTTCGGTGTTTAGAAATCCATCCCGAAAAGATGAATGTACGACTACACCCCGACGTGTCGAAACAGACTGGAAATTGATTACATGGCCCGACAGTCGAATGAACAAGCCAGTAACCTTGCAGCACCAATTAGAGATAAACTTTCGCAGCGAAGCTAATTTCTTCATCGGAGTTGTATGGATAATTAGTTTTATGGGTTTTATAATGAAGGACCGTGCAAGTGAATGCCTTGATGAAGCCTTTATTCCATCGTTCTTTCAGTAACACATTCAGAGAATCGATCTTCGTGGGGGAGTGCTCGAAGTTGACAAGCTATTTCGATTTCAGAGGAGTTGGAAAGTAAATAGGGATTATTAAGTTTAACATCTAGGATTGAATTATGGTTGAAAATTTCACTGTGATAATTAGTTTACCGGATGACAAGTATTGGATTTAAGACCAAATGACAGCTCAAGGAAGTCTTGCTTTAATATTACTGATTTATTTTCCAATGGAATAATATGCCATTAACATTGAGTGGTTTTTTAAAAATTTAACGTAAGTTCGTAATTTAGCGTAACGAAGCTTCTCTTTGAGCATTTGTATAGCGTTCATTACTTCATTCGATAAATCAAGATTGAAAACCGGAATCATTAGTAAAGTTATTTCTAGATATATAAGTAAATGAATCGTAAACGAGGATTTGTGTGTCGAAAAAGGAATTTTGTTTTGTTTAGTTTGTATTAACGTCGCACCAAAAACAACACGAGGGCTATTGGGAAAGGACCTCGTAATTTTGAACCTCAGTCAAGTGATAAGGACGACACTTGAGCTGACATCCCCTCCCCTAGCTTTCACACCACGCCAACGGGAGGACTTTGGGTCCCGTCAGATTTAACGTGCATCATCCCCGGCTACAGAACGAGTGTTTAGCGGCCAAGGCTCGAATCCGAAAACCGCCGGCTACGAATCCGAAACCATGACCACTAGGCTACTGTGGACACGTCAAAAAATGAAAGAAAAATACAACAAAGTATTTTGAAGATATAAGGGTGTATGAGAAAGATAAACCATAATTCTAAATTATATATATATATATATATATATATATATATATATATATATATATATGTGTGTGTGTTTATGCATTCTAATTATGACCTTCAATATTAATCCCTCCTCTATCCCTTCAACTCTCGAAGCGAATCTTCCACTGTTCGAAACAATACTGAAAGTCTTCGTTTAGCTCCTTCAGGACGCGTGCCGCTTCCTCTTTCACAGCTTCAGCGGACTCAAATCCAGTTCCTTTTAATGCAGTTTTCAACTAAGGAAGCAGATAAAAGTTATAAGGCGCAAGATCCGACGGATGAGGCGGATGATTTAACACTGGAATGTCGTACTTGGTTGGAAACCTTTCGACAGATGTGGACTGAATCGGCGCATTGCCTTGGAGAAAAAATTTGCGGTATGGATTCTTTCTCAACTCCTACTGTCTCAGGAATCGCAAGAATACTTAGTCGGCGGTCAAATCGGACAAGATTACCGATTTTTTCGATATTGTCTTCCATTTGTAACGTGGGAGGGTGACCTAGGTGTGAATCATCTTAAACGTCTTCTTGGTCATTTAGAAAACTTTTAAAGCATACAAAAATACGTGTACGCAATAAACATTTTTTTGCTGTTCACTTCTGTCAATAAATTAACAGTAGCGTTTTTTCCAAATTTCACGTGAAATATCCTTTCACAACAATTCGTTGCTCACTTATAATTTGTCTGGGAAACAAAACAAAACAAAAAAAAACCTAATGTAAATCGAAAGCTACGGGTACACAGACACTGCATTAGAAAGAGAAGACTTCACGCTAAACATCAGTCAGTCGCAGGTGTACTTCTTTTGTAGCACAGTCAGTCTCGTTATTAAATAGTCACTCCTCATTATATATATATATGTATATATATATATATATTATAGAGAAAAAAATGTAAAATATATGGACATGGATGATATTATTCAAGAGAAATTTATATTTCAAATAATACTTTTGAAAAAGACTTTAATATTAAAAGTATCAAGATAAAAGCTTCTTTTTGGTATAAAGACAAGAAAAATCAAAATTTTAAAGAATTTTGTTATTAATCCAAATAATAGAATATTACTTGTTTACATATTTGTAAGGATATCTGAAAATTTTTAGTTAATAAGTATAAAATTAGTGATTGTAATAAAGATAATCAAAAATTAGAATATTGTAGTAATAGAGTTATATGAATAAATCTTTGGATAAAATAAATTCTAACAATATTCGTTATAAGCATAAAAATTAATTCCTATTAATAATATTATTATTGAAAAATTTAATAGGAACATAGGATGGTTGATCTATAATTGTAAGGGTATACAGAGCAATAATGTATGTAATTTAATATTTTAAAGAGAATATATAAATGAAAAATATTAACATATATAGTGTATGTCATTATACGTACACTATATATGCTTTTTACGATAAAAATCTTACATAGATTCTGAATAAAAGTACAGATTTCAGATTTAAAACTTCTAATAATAATAATTATATAAAGAAAACTGTAAATTAATACATTGATAACTTTAAAACTCAATTGTTTGTTAATTATTATTAACCACTGAAGCTTTTAACGAATTTATATTTTATATTAGTGAAGAGATTAAATATGTGTAAGAAAAAAAGCGAGCACTAAGCTTATAGATCTAAAAAAATTCTACAAAACAATTACAGGAGGAAATCATTATTATAAGATCTCAGGTAACTATAAAATTATTTGTAAAAAACTTTATGTTAATATGATTAATAATCATCTTGTTATTGATAATGCTTTTATTAATGTTACTAATAGTGATAAAGAAATCACTAGAAGAATTAAAGCTCATCTTTTTAACTTCTTAATTTGATAAAGCACCTACTAAATTTAGAGTTATGACGAATAATTTCAATACTTACATTACTAAAGCAGGTAAAAAAATTAGAAATTATTTTACAAAATACTATAAACGGTTTTGATAACACTGTTGTTGAAAATAGTTATTGAATTATTATCTTAATGGATATACTCTATTTATAATTAAGACTGAAGATTTGCTTAATTCTTTAGATACAGATAATTTAATTAATGTTATCATGATTAATTCTAAAAAAAAATTAAAAACTGATAGTTCTGTATCTTATGAAAAATTTCAATTACTTATTGAGCTTGTTTTAAAAGAAAATTATATATATTTAATGATAAAAATATAAAAGGTTTATCACAAAGTGAACTAGCTAATTATAGTCTTGATAAAATTTATTTTCATTTTTATGTGCAAAATTGTATAAACAACAATAATTTTTTTTAGGTATAAAGATGACTATAATTTTCAAAATAAACTGAATACAGAATGTAAACTGGATTTATCTATCATTTTATCTTTCTTATTTAAACCTAATTAAAACTTATATAAATTCATATGAAACAGGTTTTTAAGATATTCTATTAAAAATTGTAGATTATAGGATTATTATCACAATATTTTTCACAAGAAAGACAATTATTTGTTCCCAGTTAATAAAATTCCTTTTTTCGATAGTAATTTAAACTTAATTATGTATAGAAATCTTATATAAAGTGACAAGGCTGATTATCTTATTAATTTTTTAAAAACAAATTTAAAATAAAATATCATAAAATAGAAATTTTTTTAAAATTTTAAATTAGAATAAATTTATATTATGTCTTTATTGATTTTTCATTCCTTAATTTTTTTTAAAAAAAGTGTTTAGTTTTAAATATGATCACCATTATTTATTTTTTATAAATTGTATTTGGTAATTTTATTTTTTCTGATTTTTTTGTTGATTAAGAATATTACATATATATATATATATATATATCTGTCATTTTTCTTATAGTATTCATGTGTTTCTTTTGTTCCTAGAAAGTTTCTTCTTATTTATTTTACTCTACAGACTTTTCCTCTTTTAATGTAATAATCATTTTGCAGTTTCTGGTATATCTTTTTAGATGTTATAGGATTACTAGTTTATTTTTATGAAAAGATATTTTTCATGAATTTGACCTGTGTTGGTCTCTGCTCATGTGTATATCTTTGGTTTTATAACCATTTTTTTATGATGTGACTGCTGAAAGGGACAGTTTGGCTTTTAATTTGGCAAAACCTTGCTTATAGTAGTCTGCATCCTGTTATAGAATTAATTGTATTCTATTGTATTCTTTTGCTTTTCTTCAATTTTAAGATTCTTCAATTTTTCAATTTCAATTCTATCAATATTTTTTGAAGATATAATAATATTTTCAGTGCAATTTATTTGCTTTTATAAATTTATCTGTAATATTTAACTATTTTCTAATTTAATAAACTTTGTATTTTTATTTTTATTAATTTTTCTTTGCTTGCAATGATTTAGTTGTATATTACTTGATAAATATGGTTTTTACTTAATAGTATAAAATGTTTTCTTCCCTGCTATATTACTGATAATGTTTTGAGAATTCTTTTCTAAACTTATTTTTGTTTTCAATGTATTATTGTTTATTTACATTTAAATTACATTACTTCTGTAATTATTACTTAATACAACTTTCATAACTTAAATTTTTATTACTTATAATTTTGTTGATTCAGAGTTTTAAAGTGGCTGGGATATTTCAAGTGAACATAATACGCAAAATTCTAAACAGGAAATCAGTAGTGATGAAAGTGAAAGAAAAGGTTTGACGTTAAGAATTTTCAATATATATATATATATATATATATATATATATATATATATAGTTACATTTTAAAATGAAATAGCTGATTCGAATTTAATATGCAAGCGCACAAATAGATTAATTTTGATTATTTAAACAATTTAATAATCAAAAGGTTTATTTACTGTTTTTTAATTTTTATACCAATGGTTTCAAATCTCATTCACGGCAACAAATGTTTAATACAACTTTTGCATAAATAATTACTTTTGAAAAAAGATTTTTCATCTAAACTTAATGTTAATCATTTAAACATTTATCGATTATTTATTAGCTCACGTTATTATAAACATAGAATTGAAATAATTTAATAGATATTTTAAACTAAAACCTATATAAATAGCAAAAAAGGAGCTCCAATACAAAGTTGCTTTTAGCATTAGTAAGAGCTTTTCATTTTAACTTCGCACATACTTATAAAGCAATAAAGTCCAGAGTTCGTCTTTACGGTATATTTTCCTTTTATTGAGTAATGCATATTTTTTATTGTATTGAAATTGGAATTTTTTATTTTTAAAAATGACATTCAATTTGACTTTTTCCTTCGATAAAAATGCACGGAAAGCGTGACATTTTGGAACAAAGCCAATTTCCCACTAGCTTCTTTTGTCAGCAATGAGTTCTCCCTTTTTCATGTTATTTTTTGCGACATTTTTATTGTTCGCAACAGCGAGGTTGTTTTATTTAACTCTGTGTGCATTATATATATGTGCTATGCTACTCCTTAACAAGTTTTTATGAACAGAAATCATTTTCGTGGAAAATTTTTGTAATATCTCAGATAACTTTCACTGAAACATGAGCCAAAATATTTTAATTTAATGCTCAAGAATGAGAATGTCAACAAAACTAATTGTAAGTAATATGTACAATTTGGGAGTTGTACTTTTTTCGATGCATTAGAATTATAATTGCGGCGCCCCCGCCCAACGGTCTCCAATTAATTTATAAGAACTGATTAAATGGGTTAGACAAACTAAATCTTTTCAACTTACGGAGTAACTAAATCCCTCCCTCCCCTTTTTTTTTTGCTTATTTGTCGAAGTAAAAGAGCACGATAGCCGTATTTGAGATAATAATTATAATTTTCACGTTTCTAGAAAAACTGTTTTCTTTTTTCATTAATAACTAGATTATTTTCTATTTTATTCCTATTTGATTGGGGAATAAAGCTATGTTGTCTTATTATGATTAATTAAGATTTTCATATAAATAAAAATTGTAATAAACTATACATACCTGATTGAATGTTTCTTACATTTAAGAGCTATTTATATAAATTCATATCTGATGAAATTTTTATAATGCAAGCAATTATTTTTTGATTGACTAATTTTTACTATCACTAAAAAGGACTTTAACTGAAGAATTTTATTGTTACTAACCTTAAAATTCTTCTAACGAAAATACAGCGGCACTCATCAACAATGACGGCTCAAGTTAAAATAAATTTAATAACTAACCGTATGGTAAATCCATTTTAATTTAGTTGTCAAGAGTACTTCTAAGACCGCACGTTTACATCGTACCGACAGATCGGGGGCTTAGATCTTTCCTTTCACTTAAGGTCAACCAAGTGTCTCCCTCATCATGGGGTAGAAAAACCATCCCCCAATATGGCGAGAAAACGCTTGTCACAGAAAAACTTTCTATACACCAGAAATTGTTCCCATTTGAACTTCTTTCACACTTTATTTGGGATTTAAGATGATAAAGCGAGATTATAGCCTTTTCGAACTTTTATCACTTGGGAGAACTTACGATGTAAAAAGAAATATAACTTCAAAATTTACGCTTGCTTTGAATTATTTTGTAATTAGAAAACTAAGAAAAATTTTGTGTAATAAATATTCAGTACATTTAAAAGTTTTAAAGTTAAAATAAATTACTTAATTTTCTTTTACTCCACACTTGATAAAAGTTATAACTATCCAGACGGATGGAGCTTTGAGTTTTTAGTGACCAATCAAGGAGCAAAAATGTGTTGTGCGACTTAGGTTTCTATAATCGATTATAAATGAGGTACAAACTATGTGCTTCTTAAGAGGGAAAGTACAACATATCTCATTACTTGATGAGAAAAACAATGTAGTAAAATTTATTTAAATGTGCATGGAATTTTCTTAAGGATTCTTACACTATTTTTATCAATGCTTTCCCCCTAATCATTTGTTTATTGTTTTTACATGAAAAAAGGGGCAATAAAATAGGAATAATTAAAACATGCAATATAACAGTACTGGCGAGAATTAGAAGAATATTGTTTGACGAGTTGACTATGAATCGAAGTATTATTTCTAGTTAGTAATACCTTTAATGAAAATTGTCCTTAAGATCTTACCAAATGCTGAGTTGATAGTATTTCTTTCCCAAACGAAATCAAATTAAATGTTTAAAGTTACTAAATAATTCAACTAAATTTTAATACATCAAACAAGATTTTTTTTTAAGAAAAGCATTACTTTTGAAATTGTAAATTAATGAAATTTAAACATTTTATTTCCCTCGAGAATGTAAGGATAGCAATGCAATGGAATACAATTTTTAAATTTTTCTGTTTTCTATGTTATAAATTTGTCATAAAAATAATTCACCATTAAAAATTTTAGTTAATTTTTTATTGTAAAAAAATTTATCAGTAAACATAGTTGTTTTCTTTATGAGCATTTCCAAACCACACTTTTTGCAATAAATAGAATCTAAGATTTTTTTCCCTTTCGTATTTGAAAAGTGGCCTCTTGAAAGATCTTTGCTATTATCTCTGCCATTTTTTACATAAATAATCTTTCAACATATATCACATTTTTTTGATTTTCTAGCTTCTTATTGAAATGTATATTATCAAAAACACTGAAATAAACAGATTAAATGTTTCCAACTAATCTTTAGTGTAATGATTTGTATCACGCCATTTCATTTTTCAAGCGCGTGTGATAAATTGTGAGAAAATCCGGTTTTATTAAGAATAAACAACTGCATTGTTTATAAAAGAAATTTTTGTGAAGAAATTTGTTATTTGTTTATATATACACAGCACTTATATTTCCCACGATTAACATTAAGTTAAATGTCTTTTTTTTATAGTAAACATTGTAGTAGTATCAACAGTTGATAATTTTATTATTTTAACGATGTTCACAAAAAGGTTCTGTAACGGTTTTTTCGTTAGAGATAAATGTTTAGTAAGGAGCCCAATTCAAATTTAGAACTAATTTTTAGACAGAAAAATACATCTGTATAAATTTAAGCTCGAGTGGTTGTAATACATCATACATCTTTTTATTGTTTTGTATTCGTGACTTTGGTAAAAAAAAAATATAATTATGCAAATTTTTATTTTAACAAGTTGAGTAAATAACCCTAACTATTAAAATATAGAAGACATAATATTTAAGAATATGCAGAAAAAAATGGAATAATTCAAACGATAATGAGAGACAGGGAAATATGTACAGCTCTCATACTCTACTAAAGTTAAAATATTATCACGAGAAAATTTGAATAAGTTTTAAACACAACACTTTGCTAACTTATCAACTGAAAACAATTTAATGTTTACATTCACCAAATCAAATATATTTCTCCGATTGAGGGAAATCTTTTAAATGCAACACTTAAGAATGAATTAGAAATGATTAAATTAACTAAATTTACATAACAGAGAAATTTCCCAAAATTGAGAAAGTAAATGTCGAATAAAAACTCAGAGCATTCTGTTTGGAATAGAGCTGACAACCTGGTGATTCGTAGACAATTGCGCTAACCATTGGGTTTTGACTTCGCTTTTTAAAGAAACCAAAATATGACAATATTAATGTAGGTAATTACAAACTCATAATATCAGATGTCTTGACAAGCGTTGACGGAACTGTTTTTGATTAATATAATTGTGGAATATTATGATCAGTTCTCTTTCTCTCTACATTCTGGTATTTCACCTTTTCAGACTTGCAAACCAACCGACGATTTCACCCTGGTAGATAAGCCTTACAGACGTAATTGTATGTCTTTTACTTCAATGGAACAATGAAGGCTATCAAATGTTTCATAGTTTTAAGTAATTCGTGTCTTTGGCACTGCATTTGTGTGTTATGTGTTATTACCTTTACCATAATACATAGCTTTTTCTTTTTAAATGCGTTATCATTAGTGATTTTTAAGTAATCTTGCGATGCTCTTATCCGATACCTGCCATATTATCAAGGGAATATAATAACCTATAGATGGTAGCAGATACAAGGAGTACTAACACAGACAAGCAATAAAAATTTATAAATGATTGTTAATAAATTGCTATTTATTTAGTTACCTGCGTTCTTTCCTTTTCTAAACTTGTTTTAAGTAAAATATATAACATTATATTAATATTTGACTTTTTATGCGAAAAAAGTGTAAAAAGGTTCTGAATTTAGGTTAGGTTCTGTCCTTTAACATTAGATGAAAACAACCAGAGGATCTACTCAATTTTAGTTTCTTTTTTTGATTCCATAGACCCTCTTTGCGATGGAGCTAAAGCTCAAGGACTCTTTTTCAGATTCACTTCTGCTCTCATGAACTTTTTACTCGTTTTATATTTTATGTATAATTTACATAGGCACATAAAATAAAATTGAGAAACGAAACAATTGCTTAAGAGTAATTTTATATGATAAAAATATGATACAAAAACGTGTGCGTTCTTTATTAATGCATTTAATGTGAGTGTTTAAATAAAATTACGTGGATGATGATAATACACAAACAAAAGTTAAGATCTTAAATAAAACGACATAGTAAAAATACATCCACTATAAGCAAAATTTCAGCAAGATTTTACTTATTAAAGACTCATTAGTGTGACACCTATATGTTATATATCTTGAATAAAAAATTTGAATTGCGATGTGGAATTCTTGACGAAAAATAACTAAAACTACTGCATTGTACTGTATATTTTAGAGACGTATACATAGCTTTTGTTTGGTAAGGGTCCAGGTTCTTACTCATTGGTATTCACATTTTAAGGAATGCTTTTAAAAAACTCTTTTATACTTGATCATGGAAGTGTCTGATTTTTCAGCCTTTGAATAAAATTCTCTTAGAATCTTTAAAAATTATATATATATACATAAAAAAAACACCCTTGTCTTAACAACTTCAAAAATTATTTAAAAAAAAAACTAAATTCTTAAAAGGCTAAATGAAGATCAGAAAGATATTTTGATAAAGTAAAAAGTTGTTAGGTCTAATCCAGGGGTTCCTTGTGACAACCTTTTTGAGCGATGGCTTTTCCCATAGCGCCTTATCTTTTGTAAAAGCAAGACTAATCGTAAGTAAGAAATTAAAAGTGTGAGATTCCCCAAAGCTGTGACACCCCACGGTCACTGAATATCTGTTAAATGAGGGAAGATTTAGAAAACTTCCTTTTCCCTCCCTCATCCAGTTTTCTGGATTTTTTTGTTTGTTTGGTTTAATTAACGTCGCACCAGGAGCAACAAGGGCTATTGACGACGGACCTCGTAATTTTCGAGTTTTCTGGAATATGTTGGGTAGGAAAGGATATAATAAAATCTACGTAGATTTTGATTTATGAATGTAAGAATTTTTTTCTTTGATTATTTTGGGAATAAAGCTAATTAAATAGCGGTGTTTAGTCTCATGGCTTTAAAAAATGTGTGGATTTTGTTTAGTTGGATGAACTTCACTTCTATATGGCTTAAGAATCTAATCCAAAGTAATGTGTAAATTATGCTTATTTTCACAGCATTTTTTTTAATTGTATAACAAGTTGTACTATAAATAAATAAAATCTGTGATACTTATTTACATAAGTCAAAAAATATTTTTAAAAAATTATCATTCGCAAATACCTTAAAAATTATTATCATTGTATAAGGACACTTTTAAGTATAAAACATTTTTTCAGAATATCTGTGTCATTATTCACGCTTACCTTTATACTGAAGAAATTTAATTTGCTTTGTTTTAAATTACGTAAGAAACTACTAGGGAGGGAGGGGAAAGGATATTCCATGTAATTCAAATATAATTGTTATTGTGTTTGAATAAGTTTGGAGCAATCAATGTAAACAGTTAAAGAATAAGTTGCCATTACCGAATATTTTACGAACCCTGGAAAAATAATTAACCACCTGACGGCTTATCGTGCGATTTCTACATTAATCTGAAACTGATTTTTCTGAACATCTTTTCTTATGATTTAAATTATTATTTAAAATTCTTTAAAATAAAATTATTCTTCACATTTATACTCGCAAATATAAGTAGATTTCAAATATGTATTAAAAATATTCTATTTTTGAAGCGATTTTATTAAAAAGTTAAGCAGTCAGATGGTTGATATAATAATTTAATGAGAAACATGTTCATGTTGGGAATTTTAACTTTTACTTAAACCGAAAATTTAATTGCCTCGTTTAATTGAATCCTATTTTGAAAACATTAATTATGACACAAAATTTACTTAACCTCCGCTTTTACTCTTTGCAATTTTTAAAGCTTTTTTTAGCGACAGCTATAGCTCTCTCTCTATATATTCAAGTACTGTCAATATCTCCTGATAAATTAATTGTTATCAAATTGTAATTCAAGTAATGAGGACTAAGGAATGAAGTATTTTTTATTCAAGGTTATCTCAGGTAAAATCAATTGCGATTTACATCTGTAAAAAAAAAAAAAAAAAAAAAAAGAAAGAAAGAAACTGCGTATATTTTATGCAAATTTTACAAAATGCATCGTATTGTTTCTTCCGATTTTTTTTCTCACTGAAATGTCCATGAAGCAAATAGTTTGTGAAATACGAATGTTTTAGATTTCCCCTTCTTCTTCTTTGAAAACCTATTGTTTCTCTTTTGCAATGGTATTTCTTCGGTCAGCAATTCTTCAAAACCTCCATTTAAAAACTGGACAGCAATTGGAATCACTTACAGTTCGAACAATAAAATATAAGCTCTCAATGAACCCACATATGTATCAATAAAAAAATCGTTCCAGCCTTTAGCCATACGAGGTGGTAAAAAACATTCTCCAATACTCCTCCTCGCAGTGAAACTAAGAATGCGCCTAGATTATTATTATTATTATTATTATCATTTCCCCCCTACTTTTCTACAGCTTCTGTTTTTACGATGCCATTCAATATCCAAATCGCAGAAGAAACCGTTTATCGACGGGGGGTGTTGCTTATGGTACCTGCGGGTACGGTTACTGCGCGCGCGCCATTACTCCAGCCCCCTTACAATATTTTCTAGAGGGGGGAAGTTTTTTAGGGGGTGAAGTACTCTTCGATCTCTTAGTAAGAAAAGCGAGTAGTCCGTTCCCTTTTTTCTCTCTCTCGATCTGAAATTGCGGCTCTAAATTTTAGGAGAAATGATTCGGAGAAACGAAAACTGGGAGAGGGGGAGTGAGAAAAAATGAGTTAAAAAACAGACGATATATTTTTATTAGAAACGTGAAGTGCGGGGCTTGTGATTGAGAGCTTAATTAAAGTATAGCCCCCATTGTGGTGATATGTGTGAAGTGTTTCGTTTAAGTATAAATGTTGGGTTTATAATTAAGACACTGAGCTTAAAATAGGTAAGGATCATTAAGTGTAATGGATTGGATAAATTGGAAAAGTCCAGAGTAAATTGCAGAGGTAAAGTATAATGCTTTTCGTATAAAAGATGCCTTTTTCTCTCTATTTTGAGGCATTATCACTAAGTACGTATAAAAAATATGCACTGAGCTTGATTTATTTAAATTTCTTTGTATAGATTTAACGTGATTCATACATACGAACCCAAACAATAAATATTTCTCACAGGTATATAATGAAAAAATCCCGTTAGAAGAGTAGATCCGCACTTTTTACCGATATCGTGGATATATATAATACGGTATCCTATAAGTAATTATTATTAATAGTATCTCCTTCCTTGTTGTTCTAGCGTATATTTGATTAAATATAACATGTTTTATTCCCAAGAACTGCTTATAACATGATGCAGTTCTCGGGAATAAAACAGCCTCTTAAGGAATCGAAATAGATAATCCAATGAATTAAAAAAAAAATGTTCGATGAGTATTTTTAAAGTCATTAAAATAAATTTAATCAATGGAAAATGAATTATTATTAACGTTTTGATAGATGAATTTCTCATTTCTCACAAAAATGTTTAAGAATTATAAACCAAATTAACAAAATGGAATTCATTAAAATTACAAGATTATCTACATATTGATTTTTTAGATAATGAAAGAAAAATGAATGCATATATTTTTTAAAAAGCAAAAAAAAAAAAAAAAAAAAAAGCTGGGAATCAAAACGAATGAAAACAAGAGAAAAAAAAATCAAAAGATAAACCATAAGACATTCAAAAGTCCAAAACTTGATCTGTTGTAACAAGCGGTCGAAGAGAAAGTTAAAAAAAAAAAAAAAAAAAAAAAAAAAAAATTTTATATTTTTTAAATTGTAATTATGGCTTATGCTACGCCGTATTTATTATATATATATATATATATATATATATATATATATATATATATATAATTATCTCCCATAAAACTAATTTTATTTTCTAATTTTTCCCATTCTTTGACCCATTAGTAAAGAGTTCATCCTTATTTCATGACACAATTCCATATTGTCTTTTTATTTATTCGATCACGCGTTCATAAATTATGCTGAACCAACTTTCACAAGTCATAAATAATCCTTTCTAGACTGATAGACGTCATCAATATCCCGAATAATCCCTTCATCTTACACCACTTGCGCTACCTGTCATCTGGAGATATCCCTTCCTATAAAGTCGAATATGCAAGGTAAAATTCTCTATCTTCTGCTGTAATCTTGTAGGCGAAGCTTCATTTATTCCATTATCGATTTTAAAAATGTATCTCATTACCATTCTCTCTCAGCAAAATGAATGAGCACCCTTAAATGGAAAAGGAGTATTCATTACAATCCTGAATCATAATGCATTTTTTCACTTCAATTAAGGAATATGTCATACATATGTATATATATATAATTTATTTTATAATATCCTTTCTAATTAAAATATCACTTCATCGCCGAGAATTGATGACTCATATAGTAACCTTAGCAACAATTTAGAATATTGTAACTGAATCATTTTGCCAAGCTGCTCATCCTCCTTCCCCTTCAGTCTCATCTTTAAACTTCTCAATAAAACAAATCACAGCGATATTTCTTTTTCGCTTTATCTCACAAATCATACAATAACTTCTATTTTTTAGCACACTCATTTTTCCCTCTCCCTACACAAAAACATGTCTGAGTCACAAAAATACGAAGCATTTCTTTGAATAAACCACGTGCTCTTTCTTTTCTCTTTATGTAGAAGGTTAAATTATGCACTTTCGTGATGATTCGATGTGGGTTTGGTCGACAAAAAGATCCATTTGCACCTTTCCGTGAGTTGCAAGTTCCAAGCTATTGGCGTTCTAAGAGCCAAAGAAATGTTGGATCGCAGCCAAGAGAGATCTCATCTCGCCGACCCATCAGAGTCGTTTAACGGCTGTTATGGAGAATCTGAGCATGTAAAGACGACAGACCTTATGAGTCTGTAAAAATTATTACGACTCGGGAAACGTAAACATGGAATTGTGGTACGGAAGTACAGACTATCGTGAGCTTTTTAATGCAGTTCGAGCTAGAAAATGAACTGAAAGATAAATAAATGGAAGACACTCTTATAAGAGAAACAAAGTAACTGAATTCTATCATTCAAAGATAACTCAGTTAGAAAAACGAAACACAGAATATTAAATAGAAATAATAGAAATCTTGCTAAGCCTTTATATAGTCAGTTAAATTGTGATTAATTAGATAATAGTTATATATTTATCTCAAATTATCTTGTGCTTTTTAAGAAATCTTGATGCACTTAAAGTAACTGAGACTCTTTAGACAAGGAAAAAAGAGTTTAATTTATGCCAAATTTAATTGATCGTCACTTACTAAACTTAAAAGCAATGGAAGTCATATTTTAACGTTGAATTTTATGTAAACTTATGCATCCATTTATTTAAATGAAACCACATTTATATCCATATCAAGACCTGCATAATCACTTCATAAATTTCTTTCTCTTTTTCAAAATATTCTGTTTGTATACTTAACCAAATTTATCCACTGACTTTCAAGCGCTTTTTGACTGCAGATGTCACCTTCTCTTTGTAAAATCGTGTTTACAGCCTAGAATCATAAGCCTGTAATAGTTGTGTCAGCAGAATTCCGGGGTTTCTTCGTTCTAATGTATTCAAGCTCACGTTAATCGATGGTTGCTCTCTAATGCACTTTTATTGTCAAACGTACTGTTCTCGATACGCTTTAGAAACTTGCAGCTTTGCCCATTTGTTCTATGTCATGTATTCAATACGAATAAGATGCTCACGATAGAAATAAAGAAGTAATTTGACAAGGGGCTGCAATTTTTTCTATCTACGTAAATATTTAATCCCTACGGAAGTGGGAAGTATCCTTTAAAAGCTGTATTATCATTACCAATTTAGCATAAAATCCACTGCTATAAAACTTCCAAAAATTGTAGAATACTCCTACATTCTGTACACAGAACATAATCATAGTTTCAGAATTTAATTATAATAAAATATAAAATTTTTAAAATTTCCCTCAATTTTCATACAAACGTTATGCAATAATCAAAATTAGTGAGTGTTTATCAGAAAAAAAATTTAAGTTCTCCATGCGGGAAACAGTTTCATTATATAATGTGAAAAATATCGCCACTATGAATAAAGTGCTAGAGTTGTACTAGAATTCTAAAAAGTTCTAACTTCGTGTACTAGAATTCTAAAAAGTTTCTTCTTGAGAAAAACATAAATACGAATATTTTGAAAGGAAAGAAGGTGTCAAAATTTTACTGGTAATTAATTGTAGGTTAGAAATATGAAATATTTAAAAGTGTTTGAATAAGTGTTACGTTTGAACAATGTTACTGATTCCATGAGCTCCTCCATTTCATCTTAATTTTATCTTTGTACACAGCTTTGGTAGAATATTACTTTAAAATACTTATAAGATAATTATCCGATATACATTCTAGAATGTATTTCATGAATATTTTAATGCATTCTATTTTCATATTACTTTTTCAAAAAGCGTTTGCTTATCTAAGCCAAAATTCTGCTTTTCTTAAGTCATAGTTTTCTTGTATAAAAGCTATCTAAACAAAAACTTAAAATATTCAAAAAAAACAAAAAAAAAACAATTATTCTATGCAAAGTATTGTAAATAATAAATTTAACCACTAAAGGTGCTAACTTTTTAAAAACATATATTACTGCATTCTTTATTCTATCGTTACGTTCCAAACTCTTATCGTTACATTCCAAACGTAAAAATTTTTACCGAACAAAAACAATACCAATTTTTGAAAACAAAAGGAATGCAACAAATGATTATGCTATAAAAATCAAATTTTTCAATTAAATATTAGAATTGAATTCTTCATTGGGACGCTTGCAATTCAAACTGAAAATTCTATGAATCGGTTGGAAGAAATCGAATTAGATTAAACAAGTCACGTGCACATCACACTTTATTGCGAAAAGTGGTCAGGAACAACATTTTTTGGTTGTACGAAAGCAAAAGCCCCTTTGGTAGCTGAAAATAAGAATAAAATAGCAATCTATGATTTATATTGTAATAGAAAGATTGTTTTTCTAGATAAGAAAAATATATAAACTGCTAATATTATTTCTTATTACTGTTTATACCATAACGTTTAAAAATGTAGAATTCGTATGATTACTTGAATCATCGAGATTACGAAGCATATTATTGTTTTTATATTACTATTAATATTTTGCTAGTCAATGTCTATTTTTTGAACAAGGAAACTAACAGCTTTGAATCCAGTCCAAAATTTTTTCATTTGTGATTCATATTTGGCATACTGGTAAACATTTTAAGTTCAATATCTTGCACAGCATGTTTTATCATACTGTATTATTTCTGTTTGGATCAATGCGATTTTTTAGTATCAATTATGTTCCATACTTCATTTTGTGTAAACTGTTATTTTAAACAGAGCTTTAATAATATGTTGAAAAGGAGAAAGAAAAAACATACCTCTTTGGAATGCTTCTAAATATTAAGAATTTATTATTGTAAATGGCTAAAAGTATTATAAGCACATGAGTTTGTATTCATTTTGAGTTATTTTACTATTAGAAAATATGTTTCGAATTCAAATACTCGAATTCGAAAACATATACAAGGCGAAACAATTTACATAACTTTAAATTCTTATTTTAAGTATGCAGAAACCACCTGAGTTGGAAACTTAAGAAAACTTAACCTTTCTCAAAGCGCAGACATTATTTCTTAGCTATTTTATATGCAAGCAACTGACTTAAAAGAAAAGTCTAACTCTTAAACTTTTCCATAAGTCTTCAACCTTACGATTTCACTTAACTCCATATCAAAACTTGCGTGCATTTTATAATCTGCAAACAACTTTGGCATTCAGCTAAATTAGTTGGAAAAAAGAAGGAAGAAATGGGCTGGGGAGGGGAGTGGCGTTTCCTCATGGTTGTTTGAGTTATGCAAATTATTCTAATTTTTCTCTTACACATTTGCGCTTGAAAATTTTAATAAAGCAGCTACCAGACAAAAGATTGCGAACATGAAATGGACTTGGATCTAACATTCTGATAAAAAGTTATGTGAAAATACTTTATACCATCAATATTTCTTTAGTAAAGGACTTTATTATACGACTGAATTAATATGCCTTGTGCTCTTATACAGTGTATATATAATTATCTTCAATCCTTATTATTATAATCAAAAATGTGAAATGGCTTGTTGAGTTCATATCTTTATTTGCAAGAAAAATTAAATTAAAAAATTATTCTATGCAAAATTTTGCAGATTTAGCCACCAAAGATGCTTACCTTTAAAAAATAATTACTGCTCAAATCTTAACTTATTAAACTCTCTTAATGTCATAGGTAGATTGGAGTTAAATTATTAAGACAAGGTTACTCTTGATATAAGTATCTTCACAAATAACATCACTAACTGTTGGATTCTAAAAATGTTTTACATAATCTTTTAATACAATTGCCTATAAAATTACTTGGTTTTGAGTGATTATCTGAAAATTCTAAGATAAAATGACTATTTCTATACATTTTACTTCATTCTTTATAGCAACGTCCTCTTCTCGTTTCATTCGAAGCGTTAAAATTTCTACCGAACAAAAACAATATCAAGTTTTGATGACAAAAAGAATAAAATAAACGATTATGCCATAAAAGTCAAATTGTTCTATTAAATATTAGAATTAAAGTAAACGATAAAGTATTGAAGTGGTCAATAATAATCTTTTCAGATATTAATATTATAGAAAACGATAAATTATTAAATTGAAAATATTTTAAGCTAAATGTAGTTATTGTTGCCGTAAAATGGGAAGAAAGAAGGAAAGTTCAAAGAAAAATTGTTCTTTGTAATGCGTTGCAAAGAAACAGATTTCGTCACCAGAGAGACAATGGAATAGTTATTTGATTGATGGATTAGGGATTGGCCAGAAAAGATATTCCGAAAACACAATACTTTGAAAAATGCTCGGGTGATCATTTTGTCATTAACTAAAACATTAGCTCATTAGGTTGCTAATAAATCTTTACGTATTATATAATCTATTCTTAACGTTAATACTATAATGAGGTGACTACAATTGAAACTGAAGCAATAGTGAATCGTTTGGAAGAAATTGAATTAGGTTAAACCAGTCACGTGCATTCAACATTTTATTTTGAAAAGTGGTGAGAGGAATACATTTTGTGGCTGTGAGAAAACAAATTTGGTTGCTAAAAACCATTATTTTTACTTATTAATAGAAGATTATGCTACATAACATGAGTAAAGTTTGAAGACAGGTTACTCATTAGAAATAACACTATTCGTCTAGGTTTGATATACTTAATATACTTAAATTTTGAATAAAAGATATTTGTTGTCATGCATTATTATACTACATGAAATTTATAGTGCGGTTTATTAAATAAAATGCATATTTTTTTAAAAAATTTTTTTCTGAAAATAAGGCTTACAATTAAACAAAAAAAATGCATTCGAATAAATTTTTTTTCTAGATGCTTACAGTCAGATTGACTCCATAATTTTTTGACTATTAAAAATTATAAGAGCATTTAATTTTCAAATTATATTTTGGTCTAATTATCTGAGGGATTTAATTTACATTTTACTTAATAAAGATTCGATAGCATTTCTTCTATGTTTAATCCAATTTATTATTTTTCTTTCTTGAGCTTTTATGTGTATATTAGGAAACCAGAAACATTGTAAATAGATATTTCCTAGAATTTTTTCAGTTTTAAGTAGTTGGCAGTTATACTAAATTTAGAAATTTCATTTTATTGTTGTTCCAGCCTATGTGAAAGAACTTTTCTTAAAAGTAAGCTATAAATAAACATTTACTTGCTGTAAAATAATTCCAATTAATAATTTACTTAAAATATTCCTTGGTATAGATTAATTTTATATTTATTGTACAATTATTATTAATTAAACTTGTTTGACTAAAATCATTAGCTATTTAAAAATAACTGTTTTCGTAAAATTAATCAGTTAAAAATTATTGAAAAAATTAAATTTGAATTCTGGCTTGTAGTTTTGTTGTATTATTTTCGGATTCAGCAGCTTATAATCAAATCCAGCTCTATTTGGGATATCTCTTTTAGTTATTTCCTGAAATTGAACAAGTAAGTACTTAAATACTCGGAATTAGTTTTAGTTTAGTACATCTCAAGGGATAACTAGGAATTTTTTACGTATTTTTTAGTGACAGAAAGAATAAGTAATCTATATATTTCTGTGCATCACAACTGGCTTGTTTTAGTATTTATAATAAAATTTCATAAAAAATAGTAATAATCTACCAGGACAAGCTGAAATTAAATAAATTGTTTTTCAGTTTTATTATCCATTTGAATTCTTTTGCAACAACCGCATTAAAAGATACAAAAATATTTTTTTTAAAATAAGTAGTAAATAATCAGGCCCTATTTTTAAGCCATTCATTGACGCTGATTAATTTTTCAAAATGTTGGTGTTCAATTTGAAAAGCGCTTTTTTTCTAAAAATTTACTGCAGTTTCGATATATTTTTCGGTAGGTTCAAAACGTATTTAGATTCTGAATGTTTTTCGCTTAGTATTTGGAACTAACTATTTGTATTATGAATTTCTAAAACAATTGTAATTTCCTTGCATTTTAGTATATGACTGACGAATAAAATTTGAGTTTACGAACTAAACGATAATTATAGAAAACTTATTAAATCAGAAAAAATCTTGGCGAAGGTGTACCGATTGATATACAGAATGCAATGGGATTTTCGTTTCATTACATGACTTTTTTTTGAATAAATATGGAAATAAATTGAAAACATTATTGGTTTTAATGGGTATGCAGAAGAGAGTATTGGATTATATATTGAGGCAATAAACGTGATTGAAGATAAAGTTTTTGTTCTGAAATCCATTCAAATAAATTATTCCTTATTATTATTAATTGTCATTTTATTATTCCATTATTTATTTTTAAAGTAAAATAATTTTAATTCTATTCTTTCATCATCAACTTATATTTTATAACTAAGACTTATTATCTTAGAACAATAAAATTAAGCAACATATTGTCTTATAATTATGATAGGACTTACACGATACTGTTTGAATGTACAATACATGTGTGAAGTAATAACAATAATTTAAGGAATGATTGAAATAAAATCATATTTTTATATTTTCTATTATGAAATAAAATTGGAAGTATTTGTGGAAAAATTATTTTTGGATATCAGTTTAAGAATTTCTGTTCTCGTTAGTTGGTTAGAAACAATCTGTAGAATTCCTATGAAGTTCACATCTGAGAGTATTTTTTTTTATTTCAGGTTAAATTCCTGTTTTACAAAGAAATTGCAATAGATTTATTAATTTTATTGACAATAAAGGAAAATTAAAAGATACATCAATAAAAAAAATCTCCATTATTATTCTCTCTGATCTTTTCAGAATAAATACACATTGAATGCATTTGACAAAAAATTATGAACAGAGTTTTCACGAGTAAAATACATTTATTTTACCAATGCTTTAAAAACGTTCTAACTCTTCCACACATTCTTTTTTCTTCCTTATGCCATTGAAATTTCAATATGATCTATTCTAATATTTATTCAGTTAAAACTACATAATCTGTACAAAACAACTGAAGATTATCTTCCTGTAAATATTAAATTCAAATTACTACATAATGTATCAAACAAAATATTGAACTCTGATAATTCATGCTGCAAAAAGTTTTTAAAAACAATGAGCTTCCTTAATCTAATTTTAATTTTTGATCATATGTATCACATTTATTTCGACTTGAGAAATATATCGAAATAACTCGTGAAAGAAAAACCCGTGTGCAAAACTCGTGACGTATTTTTTTCATTATTTAATTCTACAGCCATCTTAAAGTCTAATTAAACAGTCCATTAGTTCAGTCGTAAGAGCAAAAGAAAATACTTTAATAAGTAACAAAGTATAGAGGAGGTCTCTCTCTCTCAAATCCCTCTTAACTTATTCAACTCTAGTTTATATTTTAATAATAAAATCTTAGCTTGCCAAATCTCTCCCTCCATTTCAAACATTTCTCAATAACTGCAGATTTAAAACTTAGTACTTTAACTAGGAGTCGCTTCAAACCAAGATATTAATTACGATGATTTAACCCAATGGATAATAAAAGATAACGTTATCTTTTATTATCTTATTTTTTTCCAATCAATTCTATTTCGTTTATATATCACTGTCTCTAAATCAATTCACTACATTTCTTATACTTAACTAATTAATTTACTTGATTAAGTTTTATTTTGGTTGGAAAGACATAGTAATTTTTGTGCAATTCAAATTACCAAAAGGTCCCGAGGTTAGTGAAGAGAAAACAGCGATTGATACAACAAGCTACTTTAAACTACTTTTTAAATAAATGCTGTACAGATTTGTTGAAAGCTACATAATCACAAAATTTCACAAATTCTTGATCCAAAAATTATCAAATATAACAATATATTGCTTCAAACCAATTTTAGAGCTTTGCTGTTTAAAAAACTTTTATGTAATTAAAACTACATCTCGACCCTACCCAGAATGCCATTCACCGAAACATCTGCACATTACCATTCCACCAGCATTTAATTCCCAATTCCACATTGTACCTTACAAAAACATTGCACACAAACACTTTTTTTTCTTCTTCGTTTTACTATGCATGGGAAAACCCCTTGTCTCTCATCTCGTCGAACGAATTTTAATTAAGCGAGACAACCGAACGAGAATCGAATCGTCACCGCGTGACTAGCTTCCTGAAGCTCAGATGCGAGACCCGATCGTTAACGTGGGCTTCGAATGAGGGATGGGATCGTTACCATGGCAACCCCTCTTCCACACACACTCCCCAAGGGAAAGTGTCTGTCTAAGTGGAGCGGTCTTCCTTTTCCCTTTCGGAAAAGGACGGTTTGTGCCCCCTCTATGCTTTCAAAGAATTATAAGATTTTTAGGGCGAGAGCGAGCGAGCGAGAGACCTGTAAAAAGCAAGGCTGTGGAGATGTGTAATCGATTATAACGTAGATCCTTTTCTTTTTGAGTTTTATTTATTTATTTTTTACGTTTATTATGAGATGGAGCAGAGATTGGCTTCTCGGTTCAGTTTTGATTTTCTGGAATTTCATAAACGAGTTCAAGATATATGTTTTGGAATTTTATTCAGAATCAAAATGAAATTCTAAGAATAAATTTTACTGACGATTCGAATTTTTTCGTATCACTTTCTTCCAAGTAGCTTTAACAGTCGTTTTAACATATAGTTTTTTTTAAATTTAATATATTGTTTTTCAGCTATTATTAGCTCGCTTATTTTAACTTACTTAATTCTGCTTTTTTTTTTTAATTAAAAATAATCATTTTCAAAATTCTTCATTGGATTTGATCAATTTATACCCAAAACAGATTTTCTTATTATTTCGCTTAAGCTCCCAAAATAATATAAATGATTTGACTTGCACATAATAGATATCGATGTAGGCTCTTTCACTATATGTGGAGTTAACAAATTTGGGGAAAAAGTACTTAAATTGTGTGTTGTATGTGTGTCAAAAATATAATATTCCTTTAGAATTATCTAACAATATTTTTCTTCTCACATTCCTCGGTAAAGTGATTCTTAATTTTGCAAGTGAAAAATATAATAATTGAAAAATATCATAATTTTTAGCTACGTTAAGAAATAATTCTAAATGGAAATATATATGCAGAAATGACAATGAATTTCAAGCTTTTATATATATATATATATATATATATAACTCTATCACATTAACAATAACTTTTTATATATTTGAAAGCTCAGCAAAAATTTCTAATTCCGTAAATATGGACGAAAAGAAGTAAAGTAAAATTTAGTTTTAAGCATATGTCTATTACTTTATTTTAGATGTTCGTATTTTATTTATTGAAGAAGTATACAATAATTTTTAAGCAAAACATACTGTAATGAAATATTAAAAAGGACACCCTTCACTACATTTTCAGAGCTTGTTGTATGAAGGGTTTTAAAACCAATCATTTTTGTTGTGTTACTATTCTTTCAATAAATTAAAAATATAATGCAATTAAAGGACTAGTATTAATTTGGTTCCTAGTTAAAATATTTCTGTTTCTTTCTCCCCCCCCCCCTATAAAGTAGGCGCCAATATCTTGCATATATTTCGGAAATAAAATATTAAAAAAAATTTCTCATTAAAAAACCTCCTTTTTCGAATTAATTAATATCATTGCATGAAATCATGTATGAGATTGAATATTTGTTATTGATATTTTATGTGATATTCAAATTATAATGTCAAGATAATTTAATGAATTAATTCAAAGAAAACCTATTCTTTAATTTTCAATATAAATTTGCTGAGTTCACGCTTGCAAACAAAACTTTCCTTATACTTTAAAGTTATAAATAATTTTGTACTTAAAAAACCATACTTATATACATATATATAGAAGTTCATGACATTCCACGCATAATAATACACGCTGATCTACCTCCCAAATATTACATATATTAGTGCCTGTTAAAATTAGTGTTAATTCTCATTAAAAACTCAATAAACACCTTATTCCAAATTATTTTAACTTTATTTTGGAATCAAATTTTCATCCATAAACTTATAAAATATACTTTTGGTTATTTGTATGGAAATCATCTACTCCGCATACAAAGGCTTATAAAATAACTTTGGACAGAATTGTGAGTGTATTTTTATTAGATAATCTAACCTCCTCTATTTATACAAAGTCTATCCGACGCGTCACCGTTGGAGGTCCAAATCAATTGGCGACGTGTCCCCTCTGGCAACAATGCGGGTACTACACTGACGAATCCGACCACCAATGAAATTAAGACCGGGGGTGGGAAAGGCAATAATTGTCTCCACTCATTGAGAGTTGCCTAGGGGTTTATTAGGATTTGGATGCTGGAACAGTATAACACCTCGAAGATTGCCCAACAGTGGCGGGAGGAAGTTTGTGAGTAATCAATCAATTTTATTATAAAAGCGTCCTTTATTATTTAATTTATCAGAAATATCTTATCAGGGATTTGATTTATTTTCAATATTCAATTTAGAATAATTTAGGAACATGTAAATTATTTTAAATAAGGTTGTTCAGTAAGTCCTTGGAAAAAAATAGAAAAAAAGATTATTTCATGTAGAATTTTTTTATTTTCCGACATAACCTCTTTTTAGCTCAAAACACTTTTCCAAGCATTATTCCAAGTTTTTTAAATCACCTAAAAAACTAAGATTTCGAAAGGTCTTCAAAATAAGCATGTGTTTGGGCGATGACCTCTTCGTTCGACGTGAACCATTGTACACCGAGCCATTTCTTTGAGTCTGAAAATTTAAAAAGAAGGCACTGGGGTAAATACAGTGTCTGTTGCAATAATTCGAGCTTTAATTTTATGATTTTGGCCATCAAAATTGCACAGGTGTGTATCCATGATTCGTCTTGATGGAAGAGAATCTTTTTCTTTTTCAAATGAGGATGTTATTAAAGTAATAACATCCTCATTTGAAAAAGAACACACTCAATAGGTGCAATAACGACGCATAATACTTCTCTAATTACTGTTTTTCCTTTTTCCAAATAATCGGTGTACTGTAGATGATTCCGCAAGCATTACAAGAAACCGTGGCCATCACCCTGCCGGCCGATCTCACCGTCTGTGCTTTATTCTTAGCCCGTTCACCTTCAAAAATCCACTGGTTAGACCGTTCCTTTGTCTCAGAGTATATGCATGTTTCGTCCACAGTTATGTATGGTTTCGTCCACAGTTATTCCGACGAAAAAGCGCCAAGATATCATTAGAATCGACTACACGATTGTGTTCATTTCTCAATGACAGCAAACGCGACACCCATCATGCCGATATTTTTTTCACATCCAACTTTTCTAGCAAAATTGAAAGCACTATACCTTGCAATATGCCAGTGGCCTCAACTAGCTCGCACACTTTGGTTCGTCGATCACTCAAAACCATATCGTGGATTTTGTCAATCAATTCGGGAGCTGTCACTTCCACTTTGGGCGTCCCGAACGACGTTCATCCTTTGTGGATACACGGCACCGTTTAAACTCATTTACCCAATTGTAAACAGTTGCACATACAGGAGCAGATGGGCCATGAAATTCATCCATCTCAGCTTTGATCTCTTTCGGTGTTAAACCTTTTAAACATAAATGTTTAATCGCCACTCGAAACTTACTTTTTTTCCCATTTTTTATATACTCAAATATCTTGCTTCGATCGATAATAAAAAGAAAATCATGCGATTGGAAATAACTAATACTTACATTATTGTATAGTGAGTCATGATTTTTACTAAAAACAAACCCTTTTCATTGCTATGAAAGAAATCTCTTGGATTTTCTAAAGGCTTATTGAACGACTCGCGTAATTTCTTAGGAATTTGACTTAATATTTCCAAAATTACAATTACGTTTAACGTAATATGACTAGGAAATTTTACATGACTATTCTTTAATAAGGAATCATCAAGAAGATGATTTATTTAAATAAAATATTGAGTATAGTATGGAAATTTGTATGAGTTGGAGTTTTTGTGCTATTACAGTTATATTATATTTGAAATGGAAATTGAGTTTATTTAATACTATTATCTTTTAAAAAAATTTAAAAATATCATTTCAGTTTTGATTTTGTGTACATATATGCAATAAAATAAAAACATATTTCCCTTTGTCAGATACTGTTGACAAAAAACAAACAAAAATTTCATTTTAAGGATTTTTTATTATGTTTTGTTCATTTATTACATTTATTTTTATCAATAATATTTTTTAAGAAAGTTGTAATACATAGATATTTAATTGTTATTTCCATTTAACAGGATATTTTTTCGCAAGTCTATCAATTGAATAAAAATTGTTCGATATAGAATAATTTAAATTTAGACGGTAATATTAAACTGAATGTAAATGGGGCAAGGATTTATTTTATATATATATATATATATACTTCTTGTTGTTTTTATTTAAATATAGTTTAATGTTAAAGTGTCCTTTCAGAATATGAGGTAGAATTTGGGGCATTATTAATTAAAATGTGCTCCATTTGATTTAAAAAGCTTTATTTAGTTTTTATTTAATCATTGGAAACCAAATAAAAATTTCAATCAAAATGTATTAAGAGAATCATGTCAAAAAATCATGACATTCGTTCAAGATCCAGAAGGAATTTAACGAATACATAGCTAAAAACTATAAAAAACTATAAAATAATAAATAAAAAAAACTACATAACATACCAACTAACATAAAACATTTTTTTATTGTAAAAGAAGATTTTTTTTTGGAAAAAATAAAAAAAAAATCATATGTAGTAACTTCAAAATATTTTTTTCATACTCTCATGAAAAATATATTTATGAAGCCTTAAAGCTGCAGTACATTTTAAACCGCAACCGATGATTTCTCTGTTTATTTTGTTAAGCACGTAAAATGACTATTAATTCAGCGACAATTACTTTCTGAAGGTATAATAAAACAGTTTTAAAATTTTGAAAAGGTAGCTGGAATTAACTAAACAAACACAGCTATTATTTTCAAAAAGATATTATCACATAATTTTATTCACATCAAAGCAAGCTAAGACTATTTTTGCATTCATCTACAATAGAATCTAAACTACAATTAATCTAATTATGCCAGTTTATGATTCTAGGCACACTGTTATTTCTTTCAGCGCAAACGTTAGGAACAATTTAGAGATAGTGAAATCGATATTTCTTTCACAATTCTTTTATTTTTCTATACAACCGTGACAGAAGAGTTAATAATTTATTGAAGTTACTATATATTCTCGCATTGTAAGTACAAATGTATCATTTATATGTACAACTATCTTTAACACTTAATTTTTGTTAAACATTTTATTTTTATTTCTGTCATTTATCATCATTACTTTAAAACAGATTGATTCAATTTTCATATTCTAAAAGCTTTATATAATATTAGATTATTTACCACATAATATAACACCTTATTTAATAGAAATAAATATCCGTTATCAACATGAATGTATGTAATGATAAAGACAATACGCGTGTATAGTTAATTTTTTCTTTTTTCTTTGGTTATAAAGATTGACTTATTACTAATTTTTTTAAAAAATTTTTCCCCTCAAGATTATTGAAACATATTTTAATGGTTTTCATTGATCTCTTCCATCGCTATAATAGTTTTAATTGATTAGTTTCATTGTCAATAGATGAATTAATTCACAGAAATTATGAAATAATTAAAAAGTTATGAAAGAAGTTGTGGAATTGTAATTTTGCGAAAATTTACTTCATATTTTTATTTCAATTATAAGAGTATATATATATAATTTATATCTAATTTCATATACATATTTCATTTCAAATTAATGCTGTCATTTTTGTTGTAGGGTTTAATATCAACACAGAAAGAGAATTGAAATTTTAAATAACCGATTTTTTGAAATTCTTTTTTACGTTATTAACGATATTTAATTAGACATTTAATTTTAAGAATACATTAGCAATATCTGAAATTGTTTCAAAGTTTAAAGAATAAAAAGTTAATACTTATGTAGTTATATGTTAATTTTTTAAATGGAAAGTCTTCTGCTTCAATGAGTTCTGTGCAGATTTATGGGATTTAATGTTACAATTTTAAATTTTATGTAATTGAAACGTCAATTTTATATCACACACGAATGATAAGCGTCGTATGTATATCTTACACACTATTTAATATAATTCAATTTTTTTAACTATCTCGTAAAATAGGCAGAGAAATATTCCAATGTATTTCAACAGAATGAAATAAATGATTTAAATGGTATCTGAACTTTTTTGATACTACAATTCTTGTCAAACTTTGTTAAAAATACCTTCACAAATGTAACTTTTTAACAATATTTTCTTTTATACATGTAATTAAACGCTTGATAAATATGAGATTTTTCAAAATTCCACGAAACTATAATCATATATATAAAACTTTTTGATTAAACTGTTATTTCCCTTATTTAAAAATATCAAAGAAATAAAATATACTAAAAAGCTCCTCAAAAATTAAAAGAACATTATTCTGAACTTATGAAGTATATGGATATATATACTCGTATTTTTTAAATAACTATTGTATTCCTTATATTTTTCTTATATAAAAACTTGAATCTATTTTACGTCATTTTATATAAATAAACACGTATTTTTTTTTTTTTTTAAAAAAAAAGTAGCTTGGAAATCAGGCATTTGTGAATTTACTGAACCAATTTAAGGACGCATACTCTTCTCCAAATGGAAATTTGATAATCTGACATCTTATGTTATTTTCATATAAATTCTTCAGAATTTTTCATTTGCATATAAACTTGGGTCATATCCAAGAAGATTTTTTACATACGCATACTCTAATATCACGCATGAGTGAGTATTTATTATAAAATATGCAACTACACTTTCGAATAAAAAAGTAGGGTTACGTGTGCCAAAAGACAAAACAGTGATAATGCCTTCTTTAGACTGTTATTTCATGCAAATAATCATGGATTGTCATGATACTATTATAGTCTGAGGTAAAAGTGGAATAGAGAATATTACTGTCCAAAAATATCACAAAATTTGCAATTCAAAGATGACTTGCACATGGACACATTGTTAGTAATTTCTTTTTCTTCATTGTAAATGCATCTGATAGTCTTAAGAGAAAAAATATTCATGGTAAAAAATGAAATACATTATGTGAATTATTCCGTATTCAACCCAAACAAAAGAGCATGTATCAGACTAAATTTCGGAAATATACACTCTACTTTTGTGCTAGTGTATGTAAATGAATTCCGCGAAAAAATACCGAGAGAATAAATCTGAAATGATCGTTCTAAAGAAACTGTAGCCTTTTTTCTTCCAATTTTTTTTAAAAGAGGAATGGTTTGATTTCCGAAATATGACACAGAAATTCGACAGCGAGATAGGTTTTTTTTTCAAAAAAAAAATTGTTGCAAAACTGAAATAAGGAAGCAGTTTGAACGTTATAAGAATGGTAAAGCATAAGAATTCTTACATTATTGACTAGTTCTTAGGAATTTTGACAAAACTTTCGAATTATTACATTGGATTTCGTATTCTAATAATTTTTATGGAATTTAATATAAAAGGAAAAATCTTCTGGAATGCATTTGCAACAAAATTAAATTTCAGTTCCTTAATTTCGTAATATTGAATGAAATAGTGCCATTAAAATCAATTCTATGATATTTATTAATTTTAAAATTTGATACTTTTAACAGTAATCATTATAACCAAAAGTAATTTCTGTTTTCTTAAAAATGTACTAATTTATACTAAATGTATTATTTAAATTATTACTTCTTTTAAGACAACGTAAAAGCAGAGGAGTCAGAGAAGTATGAGTTTTTTAGGTACAATTAAACTTTCAGTGTGGTCGCAGTCGTCGAGTGGTCATGGTCGCGAGCTCATGGCTAGCATTGTTTCCATTGAGTCATGGGTTTGAATTTTGATGTCCCTAAAGACCCGTTGCTTAGCGAAATTGATGCACGTTAAATCAAAGTCCTCGTGTAGGATGATGTGAAAGCTAGGAAAATGGGGTGCCAGCCCACACACTGGCTTTGTCCTTGTCATTTGACCGTAGCTAAAAATTGTAAATCTATCGCCTTTAGCCTTCATGTTTATTTTCAGTGCGAAGTTAATAAACTAATCAATCACTAGTATTTCATTATATTGAACTTTTGTTAAAAGATTAATTTCCGTAATAGAATTTTCTGTAGATTTATGAAAATCTTAGATATAAGACAAATTAAAGTTTTTACTTGATGTCCAGACTTCTTCTTTATAGTTTAGTGTTATATTTTACATTTAAATAAACACTTTAAGTACTAAGAATTTTTTTAAAAAAAAATTAAGGAATTTTATTAGTAAATTTTATTTTTTTAACAATATAAATATATTAGTAATAATTTTTTCTTAAAATAAATGAAAAATCTCTTTTTTTTTGTATTAAACAAGGTTATTGCATTATTTTCCTATTCTGCAACTTTGTAAGTGATGTTAATAAAATTAATTATTTTGATATTTTCTTACGTAGGCAAATTTTAATATGAATTGATGGATCATATTATCTCATCGTTTAATAATCCCCTGTATAATTTTGTCATTTACAGTCAAAAGATTATCAGTGTTATTGTTGTAGGTAAGAAGGAAAATAATCTACATGTTTTTACGATGTTCAGTTTTTAAATAGCGAACAAAGTCTTTGTTGTATTCATTCAAAAAAAATTACCATTTACTCCAACAAAAAATTACCATTTATACAACAAAGATACAAACCATAAGGAATAACAAATTAATCCCCATTCCTCTCAGTAAGGCCAGTTTTAATGTTCAACAAGAAATTACGACAAAACCTTACACATAAAAATAAACGAACACACCGCATTCGAATTCCTGAAAAAGGAAATAACCTACATTGTAGTTGTGTGTGGAATTTTAATGAACCGCACAATGCTGTGTCACACAAATATATTCTCCTCACTTTTCAATTGTTATAGGCTATATTTCTCCCCCAATCTGCAGTTCATGTCTATACCTCGTAAATAAGAATTTTTCCGGCAGATTATTTATCCCTTGGTGAATGTTAATGACAAACGATTAGCCTTACTGACAAACGAATTTATGTGTTGCAGATGGCATCCAACTTGTATGGGTGACACTTAGCTTCGGGGTTATTGGCTTTACTAGAATCATTAGTAAAGATAGTATCATTAATAGTAATATTTGTCTAGTGCTCTTTTATTGTTATGAAGTGGAAAGCTTAATGGGAGGGAATGCGTATGGTGTTGAGTATAAAAATGTTACACGCACACATTCAAATAAGGTTCAATGTTATTATTGAGAAAAAAAATGATTATTTCATTTTCTTGACAAAATATTTTTTCTTTATTTTTTTTATTATTTTAACATTATTATTAACTATTTTATGATTTTACATTCTTATATCAATTGTGATTTTTCTTTCTTATTTCCTACGATTACAGTCATTTTGATAATTGTATACTTGTAATAAGAAAATTTTGATATTTTGATGTTATTTAAATGCAAATGGCTAACTTTCGACACAAATGAGATTCATATTTATTAAATAAAACTTTTTGATAAAAGCTCATTGAATTAATCTTGAAAAATGCAACGTACGTTTTTTGCTGCAGATTATCGTATTGTAAGCTATCAGTAGTCGTTGTAAAATCAGTCTCAAAAGAATGATTTAAAAACAAAATGAGAAGTTAGTATTTTGGCGATTTTTTTTAATTGAGGAAAGTTTAAAAGCAGTTAAAATAGCATTTTTAATAGAGATATCTTGTTTGAAGAAATTAATTAAGAAATTACAGTGCCTTTCATTCTAATAAGTTTGTTGTGAGTTATTGAGTGTGACCTCAAGATACAAATCAGGCTATGTTGCCCCAAATATTCTAGTAAGTTTGAAAAGAAAAAAGATTTGAAGAAAACTGTATGCTTATTAACATTCCGCTTAGAAGCAACACAAGAGCTATTGGAGAAGAATCATGTAATTTTGAACTTCTACCAAATGCCGAGGTCGACACCTGACCTAGCACCCTGTTTTCCTACCCTCCAGCCACGTCAACGGGATGATTTGGAGCCTTTGCAGATTTAAAGAGCATATGTCCTTGTACACGCCGTGTCTTAAGTGGAATCAGGACTCGAACACGCGACTCGATGTGAACAACACCGGCCGCGAATTCATGACTACTAGGCTACCATGGTCAGAGAAAAGATAAGAATCCACTCAATTTACATGCAAATCTAAAACATTTTACTTCAGATAAAAGAAGTATATTATGGATTTATATTAAATATTATGAAAACTGTTCAGTTTTTGAAAAAAAGTGTTGAAGGTAAGAAATACAATTACTGTGAATTGCAACTAGTATAACTAAAGGGTCTAGAATTTATTTTAAATTATATGAAAATTATATTTCAGCTTCGGAATGATGGTAAAAATATTTTCTTTTCTTCACTAACACATATAATGCATAATTTTTTTTCTCTGCTAAATAAATAACGCTGAACGATTTATAAAAAGAAGTATGCGAGAAAATTTTATGTTTAATAGAAGATAGAAAATGCCCTCAAAACTCGGAATATTAATTACGTGCCTCAGACTCAATCTTCTTTCGTGATTCCTGTATTGTCATTGAATACTACAATTTATTTTACAAGCTAAATTTTATTATTTGTGAATACAAATATGTGAATAAGTAATCTACTGTTTAGTAGCTGTTACACATAACAAATAGCATAAGTACTCGTATCTAATGTTTCCAGTGCGATATTTCAATTTAGAAACTACAAAGCGTTTTTACTTTATTTTTAACAAGAGTATGAGAACAAATTTATGCAACGATTATTTTAACAATTCATTCCATAAATATTATAAATTATTATTTTAATCAGAAATTACAAAAGCTAGATACCACACAATGCTTTATTTAAATAAAATATTGCAAATTTAATTGTAATCAGACTCTCTTAAATTAAAAATCTTATGAAACTTTTTTTTGCGCATTACAATTGTTGCAGTTTTAAACATTAGAAATATTTCTAAACGTAAAATTCTACTAGACGAAGCAAAACATTGTAAGCAGAATCTTGAATATTTTCAAATTTGGTAAGTATTATATATATATATATATATATATATATATATATATACACGTGTGTGTGTATAAGTTTGAATTCTGCATTTGTATTTTAAAAATTAAGAAGTTTATATTTTAAGAGAGTCACTTCATGCAGCATTTCCCCTGTAATTCCGTAATATTCAAAATTACCAAACTTAAGGAATATTTTTTCAAGAAATAATGACGGGTCGTACATCTCCAGTTTATTGTGCACTTATTAGAATGCTATTATTTTTAACGATAGCATTTTTTCAACAAATTTGGAATAATTTTTAAGCCCATATGTTAAGTTATATGCCAAAAGTTTCAAAACTATGAAAATTTAGAGTACATTTTAAAGGCTTAAATTTTTTCTGAATAACTTTTTCGACAAAATCTCTCATTAAAAAAAATAATAATTCACTAAATGCACTCGAAAAAATAAGTGGTTGTATGACAGTTAATTTAAAAAAATATTTTTTAACCTTGGTTGTTTTTATCATTACTAGGATAAGGAAAATTCTACGGAAACTGATTCCCTTAACTAAATCAAATTTCTTCTCCAACCTTGTCATCAAAATGCATATACGTATATCTTTAGACATCAATGTTTGATTGTATCTGGTTATGTCTCTGTTTAACTAAAGCGATGCGCTTATGGATCGAAACATCAATATCTGGTTGTATCTGGTTATGCCTTAATACTCGTATCTCACTAAAATAATATGCTTATGTCTCTAAGCATCAATATCTGATTGTATCTGGCACATGCTTATGTCTCTTAGCATTAATATCTAGGTTGTATGTACCATATACTTATATTTCTAAATATCAGAATGAGGTTGTACTTGGATATACTTTAATGTAGCAACACACCGAGATATAGGCAAAAGACCTCTCAGCCGTCAACATCTAAACACATGGGGGAAATTGTCTGAATTTATTCATATTTTAATAATTAATGTCATAAATTTTCCCAAACCAATACTAAAAATCTTTTTATTTATAGGACGTGCGAAAATTATTTATTATATGCAAGAAACTTTTTGTTGTATGAAATAAAATAAATAAGCAAACTTCGCAGTATTATACATTACATCGAAGAAAAAACATTTGATAACTTCTTTACCTCGACCCCATAACAATAATTGAATGAAATAAAATTATGCAATTACTTGATAAAAAATTACTAAATATTCCAACGCATCATAGAAGCAATAACATGGTTCAGGTTTAAATAGTATTTTTTTTCATGTCACCTTATGCACATCCTTTCATCACCACTTTAAGTAACTCGTTTCCTGAATGCTTATTTACCAAGAAATACAGATTAGACAATAAAGTATTTTATCATAAATATAAAAATAATTCAGTTTAACGAGGAAACAATCTTTGTATGGACACATCAAGGGAACTGTGCCTTAATGAATTTACTTAATTCGCTGACTCAGTTTAAGAAACAAATCTAAATAAATAAGTCATTGTTAAGAAGTACTATTCGGTTCATTGACTCCATTTGGAGAACATCTCCAAACGACTTGTGAAAAATTTATGAAAGTGTTCAATTGTTCTTAACAATAACTTTGCTTTTAAGGAAATGTTCAATTAAATATATAAGACACTTATAACATAGATGGGAAAATAAACAAGTTATTGTCCTCCAAATATAAGAAATAATATGCACTTCTCACGCGTGTTACAAGTATATATTATTCACAAAATTACTTTGATTAACTCTAGTTTCGTTTGCACTAAAAAAAATACACACACACAATTTTAGAACTTCATTTGAACTTTAGTTTCATCCTTTTACTTTAAGCATCAGAATATTATCTAAATATTATTAAGCAAACACACAAGGGAACATCACATTTTCATCAACACATTTTAGCATTTTTAAAATTATGATTTTTAATGTTTATAAGAAGACTTTTTAAAATCAGGTTTCCATACTAAAATACTTAATTTGAATTGATGAAGTTTTAGATTGATGAAGTGATAATAGTAGTATTGATGAAGGGAAGTTAAGGGGATATGTGCAAGTTTTATCTTTTTTTCCCATCCAAATTTTGTACTATATTAATTTGACTCATGGGGTAAGAAACATGTGGTTTATACACGTGGTTTATTCACAGCTCGTTTGTTATTGTTGTTTTTTATATTTCCTCACAAATATTACTAGATTATCGGTATTTTACTGCTATAAAATGTTATCAAAAGTTCATTGAAACTGTGAAAGAACAAATAATAATTTGATATAAAAAAACTTAAAATAACATCTAGAAATTCCATTATGTGGTAAGTTACGCAGAAGTGATCATTTAAAATGCTTAATTTTATAAATCCGTGTTCACTTATCGTGTATATTTATGCCTCTTCATAAAACTAAAGCAGAAATATTTCAAGCGATCTCCCATCGTATCTGAAATGCATAAAATCTATTTATATATATATGAGTATATATATATATATATATATATATATATATATATTCTCATTTCATATTTCAAAAAAGTAACATTTCTGTAATGAATATGTGCCTTCAAATAAATAAAATTTTACTATACACATAAAATGTACACAGCTTTCAATTATTTTAAGAAAATTACAAAATTCAAAAAGGTGATTATTTCCCCACGATTCCACGAAATTACTTACAAGGTTAAAAATGTATCAGAATGATCTTTTTTTCATGATAAATTATTGCAAATATTTTGAGGTGTTATAAGGGTATATGAATTGAGAAAAGTCTTTATTCTTCATAAAGTAAAATTGCACAAAAAAACCTAATAAATAGATTTTATGCATTTCAGATACGATGGGAGATCGCTTGAAATATATATATATATATATATATATGTGTGTGTGTGTGTGTGTGTGTGTGTTATTTTATTTCTTAATATGCTCATAGGTACATTTCCTATTCAAGCTACAATTTAGTTATTTATATTTATTTTATTTCGTTTATGCATTCAGTTAGAAAAATAAATATTCAAGATTTATTTTAAAGAATAGACAATGAAACTATCTAAAATTTTACTTAAAGTGAAGAAAAGAGTTTATATTGAAAAGAGCATTAAAAATGTCGTACTTTACTTTAAAAATGAAAAAAAGAACGTAAGAAAATGATTTGTAATATAGGAATGACGAGTGTCATTTTAGAAAACAAGTATGAAAAACAACATTCTGAAATATATATTTCGTCACCTCAGTTATTAAAATCTTGAAACTTCTTAAATTACACTTTCTAGTTGTGACATAAAAATATTTAATTTATCTTCAATAAATTCAGCCTTAAATTAATTTTTTGGCAGTTTCCTTTCGTTTCTAAAAAGACGAAATAAAGGTATTTTTTAGAGTATTTTAATAAGAGAGAGAGAGAGTATTAAAATAGTTTCTTCGTCATGTTCATTCATATCATTTCAACAACAGCCCTATCCAATAAGAACTTCTTTGACTTATATAAATTACAGTTTTCCCTTCAGAATTAATCTATCATTGTCTAAATGAACCGACATAAAACAACTTTCTTGTTGAACGAAACATCAAATAAATGACTTCATTCATTGCCACATCCCTCAACCAACAAAATCTAATAACATTCCGTAACGTGACTAAGACAATTTATAAACGATGCAAACGTTTATATTTGACACAATCCCGTGCTCAAAGGCCATTACTTTTGCCGAGAGCCCTAATAAAAAACAACTGTTCATAAACGACCCTATATTTCTGTTTCACAAATCAAGAAAAACTTACCTTAATCACGATTCGATTCCGGTTACCCAATCCGACAAAAAACCGGACTCGGTAGCCGACATTTCCAGTAGCAGTTCCTACTCTGCACGCGTCTCTGTAAATGCGACTTCACAGCACGACTTCGAGATCTCTTTGGATGGGCATTATACGCGGTCGTAGTACGAAAATCGATATTTCATTGTATCCCTCCGCCCTCCGCGTGATGTGGTCCCCGAGAACGTGTGCTTCCAGCTGAGAAATATAGTTCCCTCAGATGAAAGGGGGTTGGAAGAGTGGGAAAAAGCCCTATTCAGATTTCTTTTTCAGTTTTGGGTTTTCCAGGGCTGTTTAAAAAGATTGCAGTTGGAGGTTTAGATTTTTTAGATACCTACATGAGCTCAGTATACAGTAATGCTGTTCGGATTGCATAATACTGTTGTTTAATGGTCCTCGTTTTACGCTAAAACACCTCTCTCCTAATTATGATTGAAGCATGACTAAATGGGAAATGGTGAAAGTCGTTAAGATTTTAGTGAAATTACGATCTGTAATGAGAATTTGTGTATGTAGTCGGAGTTTGAGCGTGGAAGAGATTTAATTGGATTGAAATACTAGCACGACATTTTTTCTTCATTTGCTTATTATTGTTTTTTACAGCATCTTTTATGGAATTTCACGTTTTCCGCCTGTTTTAGGGTTGTGTTTTATTATGTAAAATCGAAAAGTTCTCTTCTAATAAAAATATCCTCTTATTGTATTTTTGTTATTTATACAAAAAATCTCAAGTTTCAATATAAGAAAATTTTAAAATAATTAAAGGGTATCTTTTTTTCAACTCACATTATTCTGCAATCCCATATGGTTGTCACTGTTTTACGAGGTTATTGGTATAAGCTCATTAGAAATTAGTAAATCTTTGAAGTGATTATCAATGAAACATTGCAATATGTTATATGTGGAGCATTTATTATTATTTTTATTTCACATTGGATCGTGAAATCTCTCATTTATTTACCTTTATATAAGATTTTTAAACTTGCCCGTGAATGAAAACAGTCACTTTCATTCTAAATTTGATTATATTTGTTGAATACTTCACGTTAAGTTTAATAGTTACTAATGTGAATCCCACTCGAACATGAAAACTGTAAGAGCTTTGAATCAAAAAGCATATCAACGTTCACTCTTGCATTTAAAATATTTAAATTTGTGGTGTACGAATAAAACTTCCTACCTTTGCTTTCGTTTGTCACCTCTGAAAATTTTGTAAGTTATAATGGTCCTCCCATATCCAAAAAATACTAAAAAGTTTCTCTGCCAAATTAAGAATAATTAAAATATTTATAAATTATTTTATATTATTAAAACATAGGTCCTTAATGACCCCATATCACATTATATCTATATATATATAACGTGATTCCTTTCCCTCAAACAAGAAAAAAAATATTACATTTTAGAGACTAACAATGGAATAATCGGAACATCTCCCCAATTCAACACCCGAATAATACAATAAGGAGGAGGGCGTAATTATCCTAGAGCATAATTTCCATTCAAATCTGGTTTTGTATATCCAATATACATGTAAAATGCCTCGAATATAAGTTCACGCAAAGTAAAAGCATATGTTATCATTTGACAGAGAACTTCCAATTGGGATACAGAAAAAAGAGCGGTCATATCGAAGGACTTCTGGACATATAAGTAGGAGCAATACCGCCATTCGACGATGCTGACAGCATTGAGTGAATTATGACAGAATACAGCGTGAAGAAGAAAAAGACCTAGGGAGAAGACTGACCGTCATAGTAGAGTGACTCGCGCAGTATTTGATACGCCATTATAAATTACCTGACACCTGTTTGGGACAGCAGTGACTGTAATACCACTGAAAAGCAACTCTGAGAAAGAGGATCTGAGCTCATGACCCTTTTTTGTGCCGAGTACACTTATCCTTGATCGCTGACAAATGCGTCTGCAGTACAACCGGTCTCATTCCACCTGAAGCCTCACTGACATGAGTAGAACTGTTTGCAGACCAGAGTTCCATTTTGAGCTGAGCCTTGATGACCACCGAAGATGTATCTGAAAATGTTCAATTCATCTATAGGATACCAATAGAATGGTCACATTTTACATTGCCCGAAAATTCAAACTGCAGGAAAACTGAATGGTCAAAACATTGACTTCCGGACCCCAGACTTAGTGCACACTAAATTAACAATCGGGTTCTAAAAAGAGGCGGTGCTTTTCAACCCCTATGGTAACGAAAGAAAAAAACTTCACTCTTCCCTTTTTTGACACCAGGTGGAATGTTTTGTTGTCGAGTGACTCATGGATAGTGGAAATGACCTTTTCACGCTGTCCTAGGTACAAACCAATCCTTTAAATAGTGCTCTTTTTGTACCATACGGCCCGGAGTAATCGCTTATGCCTCAGTGATTTTTCCGATGCACAATCGTGCAACCGGAGAATGGGGATCATCTGGAGTGCCACTTCATTTGATAGCCGGTCCCCTTTAGCTGTCTTCCTTAATATCCTTATACTACGATGATATTGAGGGTGTTCTGCTTTGCGTTTTACTACCCATTCTTTCATGGTACCGCAATAGGATTATGCTAAAGTCGCATACGATAGCATTTTTGTTTGTAAATGTGCTAATTAAAATTTAATTTTCAGCTAAATTGGTAGGTCCATCTCCATTAAAAGCCGCTGGGGATATGATGGAACAGATGACTTCGACCGTCTTGGGACTTCATCACTATATTTCGGCAGTAGAAGATAGTTTGGCAAGTAACCCTATAAGAAGGATGGAGGGGGGTGGGTAAACAGCTCTACGAATCAAAACAAAATCGGATAGCATCTTGCATAGGTGACTTAATAATATAACTGCATTTCCCAAACAAAATCTTCAACTCCTAAATAATATTTTCATATTATTTATGTATTGTAACATGGGAATATTCGCGATACTTCCCTCTGAGAAATAATATATTTTAGCTCCTAGTTTCTTCTAATCCAATGAAACGTGATGCAAATTAAGTAAATTTTAGAAGTGAAGTGAATAGATATCATCAAGTCGTGCAAAAGTGACAGAGAATTGAATTGAAGGAAGAGTAATAATAAGGTTATAGTGATAGGAAGGGTGTTAATGCGATTTGCGAAGAAGTTTTCAGGCGTGTTTAGTGAATTTGGTGAGATTAGGACTCAACGCTGTCTGAGCAACTGAATACTTAAGGCTCCCGTCTACCCGCCATTTTGATTTCGTGGACGTAATGTTAATCCTATGGAATTCTGACTTTAATTCTCACATCTTTATTATTCGGTATATTTGAATGTAATAAAGTGTATTTGAAAGAGCAAAAAATAATCAGTGCTTCTGTGGAATTACTTTTTTCCTAAGATTTTTAAAAATATCTTTATTCTTATTTTAATTATTCGTTTTTGAGTTTTCCGGTCTTTAAAGAATATTTTCAAACATTTTTAAAAATCGGAGGGAAAAAGTGATTCCACAGAAGCATTCATTATTTTTTGCTCTTTCAGATACACTTTATTGCATTCAAATATATCAAACAATAAAGATGGGAGAATTCAAGTCGAAATTCCATAGGATTAACATTAAGCTGATGAAATCAAAATGGCGGGTAGACGGGAGCCTTAAATCAGGTACTCGCATTGAATTCCGGTAAGCGTATTCTATGATAAATTATGAAGTTGTTAGCACTCCAAGACTGAGACATTAAACTGTTATTTTAATTACTTTGTCTATGCTTGAACTTAAGTTGAACTTTAAATCTTATCATTAGAGTAATAATTAAGATGACAGAAAAGACGGGTAATAAGATTCCCATACAGTATGAATACAGTTTTGAATGAATTTCCACTTTTTTAAGCCGTGGTAGCTAAGTGGCCATGGTCGCGAGCTTATTTCCAGCGATGTTTCTTAATACAACCAAAGATCCGTCGTGTTTTTAAGGCTGATGTACGATATATCTATCGAGTCTCATTTCTGAGGTGATGTAGATATTTGGAGGTGGGGAGAGAGGTTCTAGTTCAAGTGTCATTTTCGTCACTAGACCAAGATTTAAAGGTACGAAATTCGTTGCCAATAGCCCCGTGTTTTTTCTAAGTACGTCGTTAATAAAACAAATCAAAATTATCCATTTGTTAAATTGTATAGTTAGAATTGCGTACCAGTAATGAATATAATAGTGTGTAATTTGTATAACGACGGGACATTATATAAAGATCAGACAATTTTTTTATATCGAATCTTAAAATATTTTAGGAATTTTTTTTATAGTATGCAAAAAAGATCTAGTTTAATACTTATACAAATGTAAACAAATAATTTACATATATATATTAGTAATGTTCATAAAATATTTGAAATGACAATATTTTTTAATAATAATACTATTAATTTCTGACAAAAAGCATCAATGATGTATTTGCACAAAAGACTAGCTAAAGGAGAGGCATAGCGAAACACTGAGATAAGAAATATACAAAAGAGTAAGATAAAAAAAAATAAGGGTTATCATTTTTTAGAACATATTAAAAAGTAAAAATTGACACTCACTTCTTTATTTCCTTTGACACTAATGATGCCACAATTTTTTTTTTGCATTTTGAAAAAAAAATGAAACCTTTTTTTTGTAATTGATATGGTCCTAAAGTTTATTGCGAAGTCTATTCTAACATATTTATTACCTTGACATTTTTTATTGATTAAACAGCATAGCACTTCTTTCTCTTTCAAAATATGTTAAATCGTGTAATTATAGTATACTAATAACACAGTTTAACATTTTTACTAAACTTGCCATGAAATAAATCAAAAATGTTACTAAGAAATCAACTTCGATAGAGAACCTATTCTAGTAATATGCCCCTGGTTTACCGATAACCATTTTTTTTCTTGTATTTGAAAAGAAAGTCCTATAATATTTTTAGATTACCTTTTATTCGGTATTATTTTCTTGTAACTATGTTAGCAGACTCTCTTTCTGTACTCTACTAATAGCCATATTCCTTTCAAACATAAAAACCATCGCCATAAAGAAAAACCACAGCCATTTTCTTTATATTAAACTAATTATGTATCAACAAAACTTCAGATTTCATAAGGATTTTTGCTTGTAATTTGGCTACTTAATATAACACAATTCAAGCGATAAAATCATACTTAAATATTATTTTAAGGCCACAGTTAAGATTTCATGCAAGAATGGCAATGGTTACGTAAGTGGTTTAAAAAGTACCTGTTTTTGACATCAGATTTCATTTATAAGGTAAGCTGGTATTTCCATGGGTTGATGCTATATGTTAAATGATACCAGAACAAGTATGATACCATTCAAATGTATAGGATAGTTTCGATTTGGCAGCCATGTTCTGGGAAATCAAAACTTGATCGCTGCTGATGAGAGCTTTATTCATCATTACACCCTGGAAACCAAGCAATGGACAAAACAATGGTTTTCTTCGATCGAATTTACTAAAGAAAAGACGAAGGCGGTCTCATCATTGGGAAAAGTTACGACAAAGATGCTGCAAAGAGTGAGTGAGTGAGGGATGTTGAAGTTTAATGGCACAAGAGCCATAAGCGGCTATGTTGCATGGATAAGGTATAACTGTGATCTAGACGTTTGAAAAAAAGAGAGAGAAAAGATAAATAATGTTGACAAATTGGAGGGTCGAAAATAGAGAAAGATCACTAGGATATTCCAGGAGATACACCACACGTGTTAACCAAAAGCAGTAAACATTAGGGGGAAAGTTTGGTTTGGTTTTACTAACGTCGCACTAGAAGCGACATAAGAGCTATTGGCGATGGACCTCGTAATTTTGAGCCTCGGTCAAGTGACTAGGATGACACCTGAGCTGGTACTCCCTCTCCTAACTTCCACTTCCCACCAAAGGGTTGACTTTGAGTCATGACAGATTCAACTTGCATCAGCACCGGCTACACGGCGAGTCTTTTGTGACACTGAGACTCGAATCTACGACTCGACGAAAACCGCCATCCACGAGTCCGAAACCATGACCGCAGCTACCCAGGGGAAAGGAAAAAGATCGCTAGGGTGCCTCGGGTGACTAATGCCAGTACTTACATGAAGAAGGTAAGCCCCTGAGGGCAGGCAGCGAAGGGCATCATTCTTACAGATTTCTTAGAAAAAGGAAAAGTATCAATGGACAATAAGGCAGTGTGTGATACTCCCTTCTCATTTCAAATTCCTTATCTCTATTTTCCGTTTTTTTACGGGTACTTTAAGAACCACACACATACAATTTAAAATGAAGAGATATAATTATTGATTAGTATGGAGTACAAAGTTTTTTTTTTGTCAGGTAAAAAAGTTTCTAATGAAATAACCCTTTAAAAAATTCAACATATTCATTGTTTCATAAAGATAAAAAATCGTATTAACTTCAAAGTGAAGAAAATTAAAAAGAACCTTTGAATATCAAATAAGCTGTACAGAATGCAATTTTTTCCACAGTTAAGAGATAAATCACTTACCATCTTATTTCAACAATTTACAAAACTGATATAACTTATTCAGGTAGATATTTATAGAGTACGTATTAAAAGCAAAAAGTGGAATTATGTTGAAATCATTTTTTTTACAACCTTAGAAATTTGTCATTTATTGTAAGCTCATAATTGATACAGGGAATAAAATTCACGAGGTATTAAAACACGCATAACAACCTAGACGACAGAAAGATGGATCATGAGAAGGGTGCAGATTCATGAATTATGTGAACGTCAAATCGAAAGAGATCTTATCATCAAAGTGTCGAAAAACACAATTCATCGGCGCCATTGGGGAATAAAGCGATATCATTCTAAGAAAAATGACTCGCAAATCTTTTCTAAATCCGTGAGATGAGAAATATGAGGAAATTGGGATCGCAATTACATTTGTTATGGGAACAGGCAATTATTATGCCGAAAGAGAAAAACTGGAATTTTGATGGTTATATTATCTCTGAGGAAATTGTGAGATTAATATTTAAAAAAATACATGCAGAGTTTTGCTTAGAATGATAAGATTAATGAAGCAATCCTATAAAAAAAAATTTTGTGTCAAGGCTTGTATAAAGTTATGTTGTTTAGGTAGTATTTTTGTTGAATTGATTTCAAAAAATAATATTTATTTTTTCTACACACACAACGCAGGTTTTTTAAAAATGAAGTTAAAAAAAAATCTAAACTTCCTTACTCAAAATATTTATACTTTTAGTAATTGGCCTTCTTGATTAAAATAACGTAAATATAGAATGATAGAAAAATTAAAAGAAGCGAAATGTACTTCAATTTTAAGGATAGAAATACACAAATGAAAAAAGATCGTTTTACAAATTTCATGAAGTTCGATTTAACGTCACTCTTAGAAGCAACACGAAGATGATAGATCTCGTAATTTTGGACCATGGTCAAGGAATGAGGCCGATATATGTGTGTGTGAGCTGGTACTCATCTCTCCTAACTTCTACACCATACCAATGTGAGGATTTTGATCCGAGATAGATAATCTTACATCAGCCCTCTACACGATGGTTCTTGATGGATATTTAGTAGCATCAGGACCCATGGCTAGATTGAAATAACCCGGTCACGAGCCTTTCTGCCTAATATTGGGGAATTATTGAAATTGATAGTGTAATTATTTTGATTTTCATTTCGATAAAAAATAAAATTTGTTCGCCATTTATTTAATATATTCATTGTGCATATATATATATATATACATATAACATTGGTAATAATAACATTCTGTCATACTGTATAGTTATTCAATTAAAAAAAATGCATGGTTTCCAGTAATTATGAAAAAATTTCTGTAGTACAAATTAAAAGACGAAACAAAACATCTGTAGGTTGTTCAACAAAAAAATAATGCTGAAATCTTATCCAATGGGTAAACTGTGGGGGTTTGATATGAATTAAATAAATAATATTATAATAATTTTTTGACGTTTGAAATTCGATGAAATTTGAAATTTTTGAGTGTTAACATCCATATATTTTAATCTACAAACAGCCTGTTCTGTGTAAATCTTTTTACTTTTAGTGAACTTCTAAGTTTTATAATATAAAGCGAAGTAAAAAGTTTTCAAAAAACGTAGAAACAATGTGTGCAGAAAGGTATCACAAGCTTTTTATCACAATTATTATTACTATTGCAAAATTATTTCGAATATGATACAAAAATAAAATCTATTTGCAATAGTCAAAATTCAAATTATTTCTGTAATAATTTATGTAGAATATTTTAGTATTTTTATATATGTCTCAACAGAATACATGAATAATATTAATAAATTTAGAGACTTAAGTTATTTGTGTAAAATGTAGTTTAACAGGCGATTATTTTTTCGACATTGTAAAGGCAAGCTCTATTATTTAACATCTAAGCTAGCTGTTTTCCGGGGAAGGTGAAGAGACGTTTTAACAAATTATTTCAACGATTGTAACGATTTTTGTAGAATTTAATGATAATTATCTTATAATTTATCTTATTTAAAAAAATAAAATGGAATGTAAAAAAGTTTTATTTCGTAAGAAAGAAATGGATATATTTAATTCAATTTTTATTATTGAGGAAAATAAAACTTTAACTCGTGCACAAAAGTTTGAAATAATTATACAATTAAAAAGTAATTTATACAATCCTATTTTACTTTATTTTTATTCAACATGTGATTTCCATAACTTCAAATATTGTTGATTAAACTTTAATGAATTATATATGAAATAAAGTTTGCATTTCTTTTTATGCAATTTGGTCCAGATATAATCAATACATTTATTATATATACGCAAATAAATAAATAAATAAATAAAAAGCATTCATCACTATTATAATCTTAAAAAAATAATCCATTAAGCGAAAATGCTTCTAAAAAAAAAAAAAAAAAAAAAAAAAAAAAAAAAAAAGTTAATTTCCCCCACCATAATAAAGAACAATAAAATGTATTAAAAATAATACTAATAATAAAGGGGGAAATCATTTGTACGTTGAAAAAAGATCTGAACCGAAAACATTCTAAAAAATGTTTTTGTGACAATAGATGAAAATTCCAGAAATGATCTTTCGCCTCTTCCCAGTTCTGAAAGTGAAAATTGAAACATCACCTTTATTTGGTTGAAATTCTTGAGATAAAAATGAAAAACCGATTTATTTTCATTAGTGCCGGATTAGTTCCCTCACTTACGTTTTCGCGCGCGCTTGAAAATTCAAATTAATGATGCTATTTAATCTGTGGTTTGGATAAGCGTAAGTGATAAACGCTCTCTCTAAACGCAGGTTAACTGAATTAGATCCGAGGTACTTCCGCTTCTCATTAGTAACAATTACGAAGGTGACACAAAGTACGATTGCAAATATTCCAGTTAGGATTACCTGTACTAACAAATATCATAAGCGTAACTTTCCCCTTTTAAATGTTTTGATGAAAATGCGGCGCCATTTCCTATTACTGTTTTAATTAACTTTGTTTTACACTTATTCCCGAAACTTGTTTTTAAATTCAACAGAAACAATGCCTCATGTGTTCATTAGGATTAATATTTGTTATTATTGTTAGAAAATTACAAGTTAAATTAGAAACTTTGCCTGAGTGAGTGATGGTGAAGTTTAATGGCGCAAGAGCCAGGTATGCTATACTAGGCCAAACAATGTGTAACTGTGTTTTAAACTTTTGAAAAAATAGGAAAAAATAAAAATTGGTTGACAAGAAGGAGGGTCAAAAACTAAGAAGGATCTCTTGATATTCCGAGAGTGCGTCACATGTTTACCAAAGGCAGTAAACCTCTTATGGAAAAAAAGATCACTAGGATGCCTCAGGTGGGCGATGCATGTACTTATCTGAAGATTTCCTATTTATTAGTACACTAATAAAATATTGCTAAAGTTCAAAAAAAAATTTCATGCTTTTTAGGGTTAAAAGTAGAATTAATTTTTCACTACATATACAGAAATAATTCGAGATAAAAACCAACGTTTTTAAAAACTACGTTTTTATATGGTAGCAAAGTTTATTAAAGAAAATTATTGAAATAGTAGTTAAAACTGGTAGCAAATATCTAAATATTGCATTGTTAGGCAAGTAAGAACGGTTCCCAAAATTTCAGAGCTCTAGCTTGATGGGAAGTTGGTTAAATTAACGATAGAAAATTTGATGACACATACACACACACACCAAGTGAAATGCATAAAAACGTTTTAAAATATCAAAACTACATGCACATTCTTACCAAAGCAAAAAATATTTAAAACTCCCAGGATGCTTAAAATAAATATTTATGTCACATTGAAAAAATTAAATTATGAAATTACTTTCAAATAAAAATCAACATGTCTTATGAAAATTATGCAATAATAGCATTCGAATTTAAAAAAAAAAAAGGAATAAAACATAATCACACATGAGTTGAATAAGCAGATGAAAAATACCGAACCAAGACACAAATACTCGCACATACGCTATTACTGTTCCGTAGGTCGGGAATTGATTTAAACTACGCCTATTCAACCGAAAAGATTTTGCTGGCCATTTTGGAAACGTATTTTGTTCTGGTCGACCGTATGTGTGTGCATGATGAATCGGTTTATTATCATTTTACTTTTAAACTAAGTTAAAAACTACTACTACATTCCGCTCTCGGGTCGCAAGAAGCGACTAATCCTCCCGAGTCCCATTCATTTTGCAATAAATTAAGGGAAATTATATCTTGCTGAATTAAATGTATTTGTACGAAACATAATTACGAAAACTATCCTGCAACACAGTGCTGGTGTTAAATTATTAGGTATCAAACGACACTGAGCCGTCAGTCTGTTTGAAACCTTCAAAGTCAAATATATTAGGCTTGCTGTAGGCGAACTGATCACTTATATTTCGCATGGTCCGCGCATTGTATTCCAGATCGCGACACAGTGCTGCTTGCATTATTGACAAGTGTTGTCATAACTGTTAATTTTCATTTCAGTATTTATTATGTTTGCATAACACTATAATTGTGTAAGTATAATATACTGTAGATATACAATTGTAACATTGTACCCGTACACAGTTGTACAGTAAAATCTTCTTGAAACCCACCAATTGTTCTTCAACTGCTAATAAAACAAGCATAAATGGGTGTGACTAAAGTAGCTCATAACAGTTTGTTTCAAATATTTTTGTACTTAATTTAATTTTTCATTTGTGCGGCGTTTTTTTTTATCAATTCAAGAACATTCAATTAAATTAGTGTTCGATGTTTGAATTTAATCTTATAGCAGCCTATAATGGCGAAATACTTTGTTATATCCTCTACACTAGTTCAGAATGAGCGTAATCATGTTTATATGTTTTAAAAAAAATTTAAAAAAAAATTATTTTGAAGGATTTATCTTTAGCATATCCGTTTAAGTTATGCAGGAATTCAATAATTTTGCAATATCATTAATCCGTGCAATAATCCGATAATTTTGCAATATCATTTATCATAATGTCGTGGTCTTGAACGTTCCGGATTGAAGAAAGTTTATATAATTTAACGAATTCATTCGTCATGAGTATTTCTTAACCTGATTTGCAGCTTCAATTTATTCATCAAATCTTTGTGTCTAATAGAAATATAATAGAAGTGTTTATTATAACATTAATATTAATTTGTTGGTAATTTAAAGTTGTTTTAAAATAAAATAAGCAAATTACAGAAATGTTACACTTGTTATCAGCATTTTATTTTTAATGGCGCAATTTCGACAAAAATCTATAATGTTAAAATTTATAAATTTCTTTTTTATTTCTGTGATATGGATCATCTCTCCATTATTTTATTTTATTATAAAAGAAAAAAAAGTGTTACGCGAAAGTTGTGTTTTCTGCAAAGAGGCTACCATTGCTGGAAAATTATTTTACAGACAGTATGAGAACTTGCTTATAAGAATGTCTTATGTAAGGGTGGCAAATTATGTCTTGGTGACAAATTTGGTTGCCTAATATCGCCAAGTCATCAAATTTGTCGACATTTCTTGATGCATCTAGGAAAAAGAAAACTTTCTGAGATATTCTTTACTTGATATATATATATATATATATATATGAGTTTAGTGTAAGGAATATGTTTTTTTTTGTGTTAATGCAATAATGTTAGTGTGGAAACTTTGAATTAATGTTGTTGTATAGTTTTATGTGTGCGTGATAAATTGCTCCTGTTAAGCGAAAAGGTAATGTATTTGCTAGGTATTCTTATAATAAGTTTCCATTTGCTCGGGAAGAACATGTTTTTTAATAGCGTGGACCTTTCTTGCATTCGAAAAACTATCAACCACATAACTATAGTAACGGATGTTTAATAAATAACTGATTTCCGTTCTTTGTATTTTGTTTCTGTATTATTTTACATTCTTCATGAGTAAAAAATTGTTTTCCAGTTAGATACTTACGATTCTTATTTTTTTTTGGAATGATTTAAATAAGAATACCAGTACTACAAGTTCACCACCAGACCTCCCAGTCAGAAAGAAGCTTATTTTTTTAAAATCATAACTATATGAAACCGAGGGGCAGGGACATTCATTCTCTCACCATAAGTGAGAGCGAGCTTTGCAAAGAAATCCGCGATTTCGTTATAATAATCTCCGACATAGGCCCGAACACAGTGTAAGTTGCGAAATTCAGAATAAGTTGCTAATTTTTCTTTAATGGTATTAATAAAAGCCCATTTATTTCAATCCTTTAAACATAATTGAGTCATAATTCTAAAGTAAATGTATTGATTATTTAAAACCATTTTTTTAAGTCATCTACTCCTAAAAAACTAATTAAGTTTTAGATATGAAATTCTGCGTCATGTGATTTTATCTTGCATACAAAATTGAGGAAGTGCATTCCTATGCTTCAATTCGTGTTTCTCATGTCAAGAGAAGGTGTTCTATTAGAAATTAGAATTTTCAGAATTAGAAACATTTTTAAATGTGTGCGCTATTTAATAACCTCTTTCATTAATCATCTAGAGGATGACATTGTAATACATTGTTGGAACCACAAATGATTAATAACCTCTTGCATCATTAATTTACACCTTTATGTGAAAAGGGAAATAATTTCTCTGTTTTAGAATTTCTGGAGCTGATACTGCGTCATCGTTTACGCTTTTTGAATACAAAATTAATAGTAGACCGGAGAAAAAAGAACCAATAGTTTAATTACACGAATACTTCCTTTTTCAGCATCTCCATGTACTTCTTGGAGCTGCAGAGTGTTTTTAAAACTGATTTATGTGTTATGACACTATTATTGATGTATGCAGTTGGTCATATAGAACTTTGCAATATGCATTTTTACTTTATTAAATCTCATTTTAATAAGACACCTTGAGATTCGCTAGTTAATATACGTATACCTGAGATAAAAGGCACTATTTTCATTTTTAAAATTTTACAGGAGACCAGCTTAAAGAGGGAGGTATATCTATGTATTTACTTACAGCCGGCTTATTAATGAATAAATTTAATAAACCCTTATGTTTTATTCTTTGAATCACTGACTTTTGAAATATATCTTTTTTAAAACATTATTACTTTATAAAATCGTAGTAAGTTAAGTTTTAAAACTTCACTGATTATTATTTTAAAAGAAATGCACATAGTACTATTTACCTCCGGTATACAAATATAATGAAGGCAATTTTGTAAATTACATTTCGCTGAAAGCTCAAGCGAAGTTATACAAATGAGTCTATGGGTACCCAAGCGATCTTTTTCTATTTTCGACCTTTTGCCTTTTCAACAAATTCTTTCTTTTTTTTTTCTTCCTTCCTATCAGCACCATCTTCAAGGGCTTAGCTTCTTTTAGAAGGTACGGACATCATGACCTCGAGCGACCCTAGAGATTTTTTTCTTCTTTCCAACGGGGTTAACTGTCTCTAGTAAACACGATTGACGCTCCATCGGGATACTCCAGCGATCTTTCTCTGTTTTCTACTCTTCTTCTTTTCAACCATTTTTAAATTTCTTTCCACTTTTCTTCAAACGTCTAGATCGCATTTACACCATGTTTGTTGAAGCATGGCCACAACAGGCTCTAGTGCCCTCAGCTCCACCATCACTGACTCCTTTCTATACCTTGCGTCTAGATCATAGATATGTTTTTAACCTATATTTTATTAACTTGTTTACAAGTAAATTGATGAGAGTTTGAGGTTACATGATTAAATTTGGGGTGGTTCCAATAAAATCAAATAATCAACAAATCAATCGATAATAATGTGTATCTTGAACTGAAAACTATTCATGTTTCAAATTTTACTCTCCGGATAGTTTATACAACGCTATCAAATGAAATGAGGTATCAGTTACATTATTTATTCTATTTAAATTTTGGAATCGTTTTCTTAAAAACATATTTTCAAGATTTATTAACCCTTCGGTTTGAATAAAAAAATTCTAAGACTATTAACCATAGCACAACAAGTTTCAAGCATCTAACACAACATTTTGTTTATATTATAATAGTATAAATATCGTCTGCTTAGACACTTACAGCTTTTATTACGATTTAACTTTAAAAGAAACGATAATAAAAGGAAATATATGGAAGTTTATGTCATTTCAAAATCATGTGAAATGTCATGTGAAAAAAAAAGGATTGTTTCATGTAATTGAAATATATTTTTTTTTCTCTAAGGGGAAGAAGCATCATGTCCTGTGCAACTCCATTAAATAATTTGAAAGTGTTAGTGACTTTCGATACATAGTTATAACAAAAACAACAATTGGCAAAAGACAGAAGACTGAAGTTAATTCTAGGTATTAATCAAACAAATTCTGAGGGTAAGAATATCTGGAATTCTGCTTACAAAGAACAAGCAAAATTATTATAAAGTACAAGAAAACCAGTAGAAGACGGGCGAGTATATCCCCATCTTGCAAACAAGATATCATGCTCTGGAAAAGACAGTTGTGCCAAGAGGGTCATTGATAGAGTCAACATTTTGACCTATCCACAGAGATGCCATGATCAAAATTAATAATAAACAATAATGATATAATCATGTCTGTCCCTGTGTATGTTTGTAAATGAATCTTAATCATGAAAAGTACAATATTTTGTGTGAAAATGATGCACAGAAAATATTCTAAATTCTTCTAATGTTTAGATTTTTTTAAACATCTATATTTTACAAGCTTATATTTATAAGAAATTCCAAACTTTTTTGAAAAAAATTATATTACTCATTTTAAAGATTGAACAATTACAGAGTATTTATTTGAATTTAAATGTTTTTAAATAATTTAATGGACTCAAAAGGATAACATTTATTAATACTTTTTTAAAAACTTTTAAAAAACACCATGAAATTAGACATTTGTGATGTAGTTTGTCTCTCACAAGGTTACTTAAATAAATTTTTGAGAACTATTTTGTTAAGTAATAAATCAAAGCCTCTTATTCAGAAATTAGGATCTCTTCATATATTCGTAGAACATGATACAGAGGCTTTGAGAGTGGAATTCCATTTGACGTAATCTTCTTTTGGCTACGATTCAAAATTATACGATTCATTGAAAATAGTTAGTTGTTAATTATACTAAAAAATATTTATAGCCGATTAGCATTCTGATGTCTGTTCTTATTTCTCAAAATTATCTTAATTACAGAGTTTATAAGTAGATAGACTCTTACTAGACGAAGCAAAAACTATTACAGCTCCTTTTGTTGAATCCTTTGTAGGGCAATCTTTCTTAGTAATGGTTCAGTAAAATGTTTCTGGAGTAGGAATTGATCCAAGAAATTAAAACTTTTTTAGATTATTAGACAACATTGATTTAATTTTTAAGACTCCTCTTTTAGTATGAACTATATTTTCCAATATCCATTGAGTTCTATTCACAGATGCTTCATGCTTTTTTATTTCTTTTCATGTTGCACTACATTATATTTATAAAGTATGTTTTGTGAGAACTATAATCTACAAAAAAGAAGTATAATAGATTTATTTTATATTCATAGATGACGATGAATTTAAGAATTTCTACACACACGTTACTTTCCACTAAATTTCAAGAAATTGGAATCAACACTTAGTAGGACACTGCAAGCTTTGTGATCCCACCTTGTTCTCTTATCATGTGCAAAGAACAAACGCAAGAACTGGTGAAGTTTTCTGTAAAATTGTCATATTCAATCATACTTTATCTGGAAGAATTTTTCTGTCGCTCGAGAAACTTTTGGGTAATTCTTTACATTCACGACTAGATAATTCATAATCAATTACAGTACTAGCCCAAGACAAAACCTGAACTAGCTGTGGGATCTTAAAAGTTGGAGGTAAGTATATTTCCAAAAGCCTTAGAAAGGGTTAATTAAATCATTACGCGACTCATAGTTTGAAAGGTAAAACAAAAGTTGGTCTCAGCTTGAGCTAAGCAGAGAAGTTTAACAGAAAATATAAGGTATTCGAATTACTACTGAAACTCGAGAGATTTGATATTATTCAAAATTTAAATCAGGGATTTCAAGTTAAATTCGTTACTTGAATTTGGTTAAATAAGCTTTTTTCATACACACACACACACATACACACGTAATACTCAATAAAAAGAAATTTACTTTCAGTAATAATGAACAGTATTTTTATTTATTGCTATATTACAGAGATACGCCCGTCTCTTTTTTTTTGTTAGAGCAACTATAACCCCCCCTCGCTAACAAGATTATAATATTTACTTCTGCGCGTATGCGCTCTATACACACGCAGACGCTTACATTCTCTCTCTCTCTCGTTTAGATGCTCGTATGGTTCAACATTCACAAAGGTGATTTGTGGTTATTCCTTTTTCTGAAATGATATACTTTATAATATGAATCTTTCCCTTCGACTCAGCTGTAATATACTAAATTGAAAAATGCAGTTCACTTCATCTAAACGCATGTTTACATAATCAATATCGGGAAATGAACGTGGGTTTGATGAGAGGAGTAGAACCCATCTAACAGAATAAAGTCACTTTGAATCTTGAAATAAAAAAGAATGAACTTCGCACATGGACAGAATAATTAGGTAAAGTAGATACTGTTTACGTAAATAGACATTGAAGAGCCCAATGATGAATGCGCGAGAAAATTCTGCCAACTTTAAAGTAATAAGGAAAGTATTAAATGTTCTGCAAAAAAATTTAGCTTCCCAAATCTATTATAGTAAAAAAGAATTAGTGGAATAAAAGAAAAAAATAGGTCAAGTTTACTAACACTTCAATCAGCCTATTAACTTTGAATAAGCCGTTTGGAGGATAACACCTCCAACTGATTTTAGCCTTTGAAAATTCCAGAATAAAGTTAGATAAACATGTGCAATCAATGTTTAGTGGTTACACATCCCCTCTGACTTTTTCATTTGATTGAAGAAGAGGAACCAATCAATGATTCGGATGGTCAGCTGTTGTTGATTCGCTCTAGTGTTCCATATGACTCATTTGGGGATTCGTCTTTCAAAAGAATTCACCCCTCTTCCGCCCCTTCGAGATCAAAGCCCACCGTCTTCAATGAAGGCTGGATCAAGAGGACTGTACGGTGGGGTGTATTGAAATCGTCAGCCAAATCCGCTGCGGGTGAATAAAATAGCGGATTTTCATCTCTGTGTGTGTTTCGTGTTATCCCATTTGATAAAATGTTTTGTGAGGGAAAACGGTGATTGTAAGGTTTTGAAAAAGTGATTTGAAGTTTGTATGTGATATTTGAAGGGAGGGGAAAGAGCGATTTGTAAATTTATTGGGATATAAAGTCTATAGGAATTTTTTAACGGAAAATACTGCAGATTGACATAATTATTTTTAAACACATTCGATAACTCAAAAAGCATTGTATGAAAATGAAAACTTTTAATTAAAACTCTAAGATGGGTGGTAAATTTCATTTATTTATTATTTGGTAAGTTCTCTTGATATAATCTTTGAGGCAAACTTGGTAGAATTATAAATCATTTTTAAATGAAGATTGATTTAAGTAATCCACACAGTGCAACCACAACTTACTACGATTTTTAGTTATTAGAAAATTTAATCTATTGCTTCTAATGGAGAAGTTTTGAAGGAGATTTTTCTAAGTTGAAGATTATGACGAATGTTTTACGATAAGTGCAATTTTAAATATTCAAAAAAAAAAAACCCACTCATATTTTTAAAAAATTTATTATTTAAGAAGTGTTCTTATGTGTTTGTCTTCAAATAAAAACAAAATATGTAGGATAAATACATTTGAGATTATTACACGGAAAAACAAAATTCTTATATTAATTAAATAATAAAGCATGTAAAAATAAGATATACTAAAAATATGAACAATAAAAGCAATTTATTATTTTTCTTGAATCGTAGCTACTTAAAATAGAATATTTTAAAAACTCTTGTAGAAAATATAGAAGAATAAGATGAGTATAAATTACAAATTTTCAAAAATTAAATCAGTCTTTGATCTTTAAATTGAGTCATTTGGGTTATCTATTATCAGAAATCTTAGGGCCTTTTTGAAAACATAAATAAATGGAGCACGAGGCTCATTAATCAAAATTTATAAATTTCTTAAATATGTTTTAAAATATAGAAAAAAACAATTTAAATATCATTAAACATATACCACGTGATTTTTTTTATCTTTTATAATGAGAAAAACCTAATACGGACGTGTAAATTATCTGTGTTAGAACTCTTAATTTCCTTATCGTTGGTAGATGTATTTGTTGACGCCTTAAAATCCAATTACCACCATTTACTTAGAGCATAATGAAGTTAGTGCGCGATTACTTTCAATTACTGAGAAAGCTTTTGTGCAGATTAAAAAAAAAGACCTAAAAAGACCGGGAAAATAAAAGATTTGAAGTTAATAAAAGGAAGTTGTAAGTGCATTATGCATATTATATGTTTATGAATTCTGTGCGTGTTCATATAATATATATATATATATATATATATATATATAATTTCGATCCCTTCTCTCAACAAATTTCAATATAATGTATCATAGATTTCTTATATTTACTCATAAGAAAGAGAAACATCTCTACCTTTCCAAGCTAAATATTTAATAATATACGTATTTGTGTGTGTTTCAAATATCATTCACACCAAAAATTGTTTTTCTTAAAAAAAAAATTAGATTTTCATGTATTCGCATTTGGATGGGGGATTCACATGTTTTATAACGGAACGATGATAACATAGTATAAAATAACTCCACACAAATCAATTTGAGAGTGCCTGGATACTTTTCATTATTTGGTTATAATAACAACAATTAATAATATTTCGTTATAAATACATTGGACTGAAATAAATTAATCGATAATTGAATTAAGTCATTAAATCAAGATAGAGTTGCGAGTTAAATGCCTCAACCTCCATACATGGCTGTGCTGAGCCAAACTAGGTATAACTGTGATCCAGATGTTTGAAAAGTGTAAAAAAAAGAAAAGGAAAATTTAGAAGACTCTAAGAAGGGTTGAAAATAGAGAAGAATCTCTAGGGACTCTCGGGGGTGCGTCACTCATGTTTACCAAAGACAGTAAGTTCCACGGAGGAGAAAAATCACTAGCGTTCCTCAGGGTCGTGATACCCACACTTGCTTAAAGAAGGTAAGCCCCTGAGGTAATCAAGATGCAATCAATCAAAAAAATTTCCTAGCTTATCTAGATTGCTGCGTTCTAAGAGCAAGTACATACTGAAAGCTTACTTACTTCCTTACAAGTCTTCAATACAAGTCTAATTCACTCAAAAAAAATGAAGAAAAAAAAATTTGCGCTAAAGAGATCTTTTGATACGGCCTGTAACGGAAAGGAAGCCAACATTAGTGAATTGACCACAATGGACGCAGTAACAATTGTGTAACACACAAATAACACAACAATTGTGTGTTAAGAATTATTCATATATGAAACTTGAACTCTACATTTTATTGGGAGAAAAAAATATTATGGGTGTCGGATTTGTGAGTCTAAATTCTATTTAAGACCGTCGCATGAAGAAAAAAAATCTGCTATATTTTTTAAAGTAAATGGGTCTCAAAATCTTACCTTAGTGTTTTGAAGAGTCCAAGGAAATGAGAATTGAATGATCGAACATTACATCACCCTTAAAAGCAATATTTAAGCTACTGGCTAAGAACCTCGTAATTTTGAACCATGATTATGTGAAGAGGACGACATCTGATATGGTCCTCCTCCTCTCTCCAAATATTTACATTTTGCCAACGTGAAAATTTAAAGCCCGACAGATTCAACGTGCAACATCCCGTTACACGATACATCGTAAGTGAAATCAGACTCGAACCCACAACTTGACGGTAGCAACGAGCTCTCGACTATGACCCGATTGGCTACCTAGGAAGAGAACTAAGGAGCAATAGCAAGACAACCTACATTCAAAATTACGAAATCAGTCGCCATTTGTTTATAATGGTACTCTAATGCGCTGACTATTCTTTGTTTGGATCAATCCTTGAATTCAATTAATACATTCATTAATATGTTAGTAAAAAATTCATTACATAAGAATTCCAACATATTTTAAAGCTCTTTTATGAATTTAAATCAGATTTTTTTATTGCTTTGATAATAAATGATGTGAAAAAAATTTCTCAATATTTTCTACAATGGAGAGGGTTGCACTGAAAATAAATTTCGGTTGAAAACATGTTTTATTGGCATTGGTAAATTTTGCTGTCACGATGATAGTTTTCAGACACTGATGGTGAAAAACGTAAGAAGTTCGATATAAATCTCCTCATCTCCACACATTTAATATCATACAAACATTTTGCTAAGGAATTGGAAGTATACCCAGAGCAATTGTTGACTGTTCATTAACGTCGCACTGAGAAGCAATACGAGAGCTATTAGCAATGGATTCCATTATTTTGAACCTCGGTCAAGTGTCGAGGACGATATTTGAGCTCGCTCCTCTGTCTCCAAATTTCCACATTACGCCTAAGAAAGGGTTTGAAATCTTGACGGATTTAAAACGTGCGCCATCCTCACTACGAAGCGGATCTTTGGTGTACCAGGACTCGACAGAAACAACGCCAATCACGAGTTCGTGGTCATGACCATTAGGCTACTGCGGCTACATACCTAGAGTTAAGGAAGGAATGCAAAATAATTTAAAATCATGATAACGTCACGCATATACACGCAACTATTTGGTGCATTTTGTGGCAGCGGTAATAAGTTTAGTGGTCATGGTCACGGTCATGGACTCGCGATCGGCGTTGTTTTCGTTGAGTGATGAGTTCGAGTCTGATACTATTAAAGACCCTCCGTGTAGCTGTAATAATGCATTTTAAGATCACCAGACCTCCCATCTATGCGTTGTGGAAGTTTGGTGAGGGAGGTGCAAGCTCAGGTGTCGTTCTCGTCATTTAATCGAATCTCAAAATTACGAGGTTCATCGTCTGTTGTCTTTGGGTTGCTTCTCAGTACGACATTAGTAAGCAATCACAATCACATTGGTGCATTTTCTTTTCTAGCTTGGCAAGAAGAGAGCTAAACTATGAAAAATTAATTTAAGGATTATGAGACGAACGCACCTCATAATTGTATCTATTTTTAATTATTTTTTCAATTTCTTGCTTTTTGCATGTAAAATGTGATAATAAATTAATATAAAATTGAAAAGATTAAATTTTTATACGGATATTTTTAGGTTCTGGCCATTAAAAAGCTACACCAGGAAGGAAAGAAAATAGAAAACTTTTTTTATTGTACACAAGTAGTATAATGTGATGGAGATGTGATTAAATTTACAGGTATTTAGGGGTACACGGATTGTAGATTTCAATATTCACAATTACCACCTCTGTCAGGAATAACCACTTTTAATTCAGTTAGACATACAATTGAGCTGAACTTCTGTGACAAATGTGGATATATCACTCCATGCATATTCAACAGCATTCCAAAGTTTATCAATCCTAGTTTCCGGCGAGTGCTGAATTACTAGTCTCTCAGCAACATATGACGAAATATTCTTAACAGGCGACGGATCTGGAGAACGTACCGTCTGGAGAAGCAGTCTAATCATTTCTGTATTTATGTCAGGACAACACATACAACATTCTGTCGTGTAGTAGTTGCGTAATGGAAATGTTGCGTAATGTAGTAGTTGCGTAATGGAAATGTTGCGTAATGTAGTAGTTGCGTAATGGAAATGTTGCGTAATGTAGTAGTTGCGTAATGTCGTGAAGTAGTTGCGTAATGTCGTGAAGTAGCTGCGTAATAGATATTTTCGCTAACATCACTGTCAGATTCCTTCATTAATTTGTAAATCTCAGTATCAGATAAATATTTTCTTTTCGTCATGAACGTCGCTACAAATAAAAATCGACTGAATGAAACGAACAGCTGAGTGCATCTGCTACCAAAAGCCTTAATTCCCATAAACATCCATAAATTCTCATTCGAACTTCTAAGGAGCAAGCTAGAAAGAATAAAGTAAACCGAAAGAAAATGCACCCTTTAAATCATGTCATTACATTTAAAGAGCCGCAACACAACACGTGCTTTTAACAATTACCCCCCTCTTGATAGCCAGAAGTGAAATCCAAGCCCATATTGTTAAGGTTAACCCTCCAAAAAAACCTATCTATATAGATTTTGTGGTATTGTAATGCCATATAGTAACATTAAGAAAAACGTTCTCATCAAGCGTATCTCTATTGATACGTTGGTCTGCAGCAAGCATTCTCGAAGCGTATCTAATGTGATACGCTAGGCACAGGAGAGCAAACGGGAGCGTATCGCATGTGATACGCTGGGAGTGAATGGGTTAAGATACCAGATGAACCAACATATCCTTATGATCGAACATGCAGAGAGTGAATTACTTTTCCACTAAAAGACCATCGTGTGAAATAATATATAATGCGATTGGATTTTAAAATTCTCAAGGCAACGTTGAGGTAGAAGTTTAAATTTTGGATTTCGAATTTTGATGTCGTTCTACTCACCTGATTCTTGCTTATTACTGAAGTTCGTAGACCAAAATTATTGATTGCTTAGCTCTTGAGAGAAGTTATTTAAGAAAAATTAAATTTTCACAATTGTCGAAAATCCATTAAAAAACAAATGCCTGGTAATCTAACTTTTTTAAAAAATTCTGGAAAAGAAGTCGGTCCAAACTAAAGTTAATAAGTTTACTGAGATAAGAACTAAATATTTGGTGGATTTTAAATTCAGATATTATTAGAAGAAAAATCACATCAACCCACATACTGATGAGTTTTAAATACACTCATCGTGAGAAAAACGTTATACTCTGAATGAAACAAAGAGCGTAAATGCAAATAAGGAAATTGCTTCAACTCTGTTAGATATGCAAATGATTAAAGTATCAGATGTGTTGACGATAATGATGTCAGCAAACATAGGACGTATCGCGCCACTAAGGACCCTTAAGTAGCTTTCCCAAAGCACATAATTTTGCTTATGACTAGGGAGTTTGGGTTTTATTTGTCTCTTTGAGGTCTAGAATGCATTTGAAAAGAAAGCGATAGCCATTTGAACAGTTCAATGTGTTTGAAAAATATCACGTTGTAAGACTGCATGAAAGCGGATGATCATTCCATCAAAATGCGCGAGGCAACTCAAATGGGTACCGAGCGTCTGGGAGTATAACCGAACACTCTTCCCCTGTGGATTATATCAGGGGAACTCAGGGGCTTACCTTCTTTATGTAGGTTTGGGCATCACTCACCCGATGCACTCTAGTGATCTTTTGCTTTCCCTTGGGGCTTACTATCTTTGTTAAACACGGGTGTCACATCCCTGGGATACCCTAGCGATCCTTCTTTATTTTCGACTCTCCTTCTTGTCAACTATTTTTGAAATCTTTTTCCCATTTTTTTCCAAACGTCTAGACTACAGTTACATCTTTTTTAGCGCAGCAAAGTCATATTTGGCTCTTGCATCAATACATTTCACTTTTATTCACTCACTCACACCATCAAATTGCTCACACATGTGAGCAGATGTTACAGAATTGGGTACAACTTAGGCACCGATTAGCAGAATTGGGTACAACGTAGATAATGCTCACAAAAAGTAGACTCAGAGAGATCTACACGGACTTCAAATTGAAAAAGTAGAATTGTCCGGCAAACGTGAAGTACACCAACTGTCACAATTTCGGATATTATAAGAACAGTGATATTTAGGCTGCCTCATCCTGTAAATGCCGGTGTCCTTATCAGAATGCTACAGGCTTCTGGATTGCTTGTACGGAGACCATTACGGAGGTTACTTTTGTGATCATAAGAATGTTGACAGAGAGTACAATGGTACCCCAAAAAAGCAGTATGGAGCCTTGCGGAATTGCAGCGGTCATCTTTACAGAAGAGTCTTGCTTTTGTCTTAGTGAGGATGATAATACGCCCGGTACCCGTATGTGGGGGCAACGATACGTGATCATCGTTAGTCTGAATTAGAACCACTTTGACGGCACAAAAGTACTTTAATAAGTCAATCTGCATGGAATGAGTTTAGTCGAGACACTATTAAGAGCGTCTTCGTCTCTATGCCACGATATGAGGCCCAATAGAATAGATACAATGGCAGTCGAATAATCTGTTGAAGATTTCAATGATTTTATATTTTGACTAATAAATCTTGTCTTACACATGCTCAGTTTTTAATCCTTTCTTGTTGTTGGTGGCAATTAACTTACTTCTAAATGTCATTTCAATCTGACTTTTCCTTCCAGGTGCAACTTTTTTTTGACGATGAGAGAATGATAGGGTTTGAAGTGCGTTGAGAGGGTATGAAATCTTGAACAGAAGAAATTTTAGTCCAGAGTCGTCAAACGTAGTTGAAAATTGTAAAGCATGTATGTATAAGTATGTTGTGAAACTTTAAATTTCGTTCATAATTGAATAATGGTTTTCATACAAATTAATTATGAGACGAAAATCTGTCTAATTATTTCCTTTTTTATTTGTTTATGATCCTTTTTAAATTTTAAGGAAATCCGGTTGATTTTTAATCTTGGTGAAATTAATTATTGAATTATATTTGCAATAGGCTATTTCATACAGAAATAAAGTTACAATAAATCTGTTGGAAAGAATATACAAAAGCATTATTGTTGATTAAAAGACGAATTTAATAAAATGAAGTAAATGAATTAGATTATATCATGATTGCAAATAAAAATATTTTTGTGAAGATCTTATTATTACAAAATTATGTACATTTTTTCTCAAATTAAGATCAGTAAATATATTTTGAGATCATTTCGAATAAAATGAAAAATTGAATGTTTATGATTATTAATATACAGCTTTTGCCGCAGTTATATTATTTAATATTCTTCTTCTTGTGTCAGTATTTGTTCTCATATATTCTTAAATGTTTGAATATTCTGAAAGAATATATTACAATATTTTTATATCTTATTTCAAAGACAAATTAACTAATACATTAACATATTTTGCTTTAGTGATTTGGTCATATCCTAATCAGAAGAATTAATTCGTTTTTTAGCCCACTTAAACTTCCATTACCCTTCTCAAGCTTTACAAATAACCAATTATCCGTACCACACACACCCAATTCACAAACTTCAAACTTTTCCCACTTTCGAGAAAAACAATTCCAAATTCTCCTACTGAGTGTTCGTGTGGCGGATCGTTTCTCGCTTTTCCTGTGTTGGAAATTCGTCACTGGTGCACGCCAACATTTTAGTATTCAGGTGCTCTCTTTGCGGCGAGTGCATTTCAAGCAGACAGTATTCTTAGCTGGGAAGATGCTGGAACTAAATCTGAAGGAACACCTGTATGTACGAATGAAAAGGGATCGATCCCTCGCACCTCCCTTCGGAGGGGTTGTCGTGCCGTTGGCATGGTAACTGGAATCTCCCCCTCCTTTTCTCAAGAAAGGCTGCTGGAGAATCATGCTTTTACCGCGTGCTTTTTTTATTCATGGACTTAGAGAAGTTCACCTTGCGCTTTAAGAACAGTTCCAGGCCTCGATGGAGTAAATAAATGAAATGATTAAGACCAAGCCTGTATATTTCGGCGGCTGAGTCTGGAGACGTCTTTTCACGGAAAGCTTCATACACCCCCTCTTAGGACTGAAGAATATTTAATAACTAATGACTTTGATCCAACCTTTCGAACGAAAAGGTTTGTTTAAGTATGTACTTAGCAGGATGAATAAAATACGAAGCTATTGGAAGTCTTGGGAAAGATCTTTTGATCCAACGTCAGTTACCTTTAATTGTAAAATCCTTCTTCTCCATACTTGTATATACCAAGAAAGGATTATAGATTGCTTTTAATTTGTGCATTATAGTATTAGCGTGTAATATTCTGGTCTCTTAAGAATTAGTTTCAAAATATCCTTCTTTGAATAGTTTAATGATTTCAAATGAAATTTTCTTTGCTTATTTAGTTTTGTTTTTGTTTTAGTATTTGTTTTGGGTGCCCAGTGCTGGATGTGTATAGAATTATTTAATTTTACAGTGCAAAAAAGCACAACAAATGATTGAGTTAGGTAAGTCCAGAAACACAAATTATTTTTTAAAAAAAGGAAAAGAAAGTAAAGATGACCAAACAATGTACGAGGAGGAATAGAAATTTTTTAATTATTATTAAGAAAAAAGGAGATATCTGGGCATAAAATTTATTCTGCACGATATTTTATCTTTATATACATTATGTTGTACATTTTAGCTATTATTATTGATTTGTTTGATTTCAGGAAACCATAAATTGAACAGACTCGCAAAATAGTGAGGATGTAATTATTCTATCTTCTCCATAGGGTGAGTTACTTTAATCTACGGCTTCCTGAAACTAAACAAATCAACCTTAATGGCTGTATTTTAAAACATAATAATTAATAAGAATAAGAATTAATTAGTATGCAGATTAAATTTATTCATACATCTTGGTTATTTCTTAACAATAATTAAGACTTTACGATACCACCTCGTAGTTGTCTTTTTCCATCAATTGACACATTTTTCTATAATTGTGGAATGTAACAATTAATTGTTGCATTCTTATCTACTTCTTGTATCAGTAGAAGCAGCTGTATTCACCAGAGGAAAATTTTTAAAAAATGAAGTATTTGGACTTATGTTTGCTCTGGGTCTCTCAATTAGAAACTGACTTTTTTGCAGAAGCTTCGAAATCGTATCATTACATTTTGAGCCAAGTATATCAGATAGTTATGGACATAATACTCAACTATATAGTTGAGAAAAGCATAGCTTGAATGTTATAAAATACGTATCATTCCCAATCTACGATTCCTTGATAATTCAAGTATTTACAGCTTTCCTATATAACGATTACAAAGAATCTTTCAGAAAAAATTTGAAAACACGTTCCACTTTTTTAGGTTTGGTTATCAGAAAACGATGGTTTTAGATATAATTAATTGACCAATAATATTTCGAAATAATATCAGCATTATCTGATTCGATTAGTTTGTAAGGAAGATAAAAAAGATGTTATCAAAATTTTTGGATACTATAATTATCAAATTGGAAAGACTAAAGAACATATCAAAATTTTTTGAGTTTTCTCGATCATTAGAGACTTGAAAAAAAGACTCAGTATTTTTTAGATTTGACTAAACCAATCAGGAGAGACTTGAGAACGTATCATAATTTTGGGAGGATAGCAGTTTTGGGTTAACGAGGAAAGATTTCAGATATATCAGTTTTTTTGAACATCATTTTTTAGGGAAGATTCAGAAACATATCGAAATTTTTGGGTATCTTTTATCACATGAGATTTGAGATATTTTACCACCATTACAAGGGCAGATTTTCGAATCTAACTATTTGTTGGATTTCTAAATGTCATCTCAGGAAATAAAAACGCATTTTATTCATAAGTTAGCAATACGTGGATAATATTTCTATTCAAACAATTTCTGGGATTTCTAAATATCATCTATTTCTTATGAAATAAGGCTTTTTATTTTAATCTTCAAGCTTAACAATTTTGAATTCGATTTTCATCTTAACTGTTTTAAAATCAAGGTTATTCATCTCCTGAAAATGCTCAATGTAGGGTTCTACTCTTTTATCGAAGCTTTTATTTAAGTACACACAGATAATATAGAACAAAAATGAATATACGGGTGTGGATAAAACTGTTATATTCTTAAAAATGTTAACAATTTTTTAGTTATTAAAATTACTCAAAAAGTTAAGGAAGTCAATCACTACCTATAAGCATAAATTTCTGAATTTGTATTAATTTTTACTTCTCGAAATTAATTGTAAGTCTCAGAAATTTAATTATTGAAATTTGAAATACCCAGAAAACAGTGATAGAAGCTGGTTATTGAGAATCTATAAAAACAATTGCAGAGTTTAATCCGAGTGAATTTTAACAAGAGAAATATCAATCAATAACAGAAATTAGTCTCAAAATGTCTAAGATATTCTAATAGGACTAATATAAATACGTTTCACTCGAAACGTAAAATTTTTTATTCGAATAGTTTAATTATGAGAAACAAAATCAAACTAAATATTTCGAAAATAATAAGAAAAAATGCTGAAAATATATTTCACCGACTTAGAATTTAAATAAATATTATTATGCAGCTATATAATACCCAAAGACTAATTTATAGTGTCTAGCAACTTATTTAACTTATGTATAATAATGCAGGTTTATTAACGAATTTGTTTTGGAATATAAACCTGTGAGAAGTCAGAGAATGGAATGAAGAGAAAATAAAATAATTTTTTCCCATAAATATTTCTTCCCAGAAGAGCTAAAAATACTAGCATTATCTCCATAAATATGGTTTTGGTATCACATACACAGTAAGGCTATTATTTAATTTAAAATATCAGATTAATTTACCGCTGGTTTTGACTAAGTACAAGAGTCATTTATTATTTAAAAAAGACAAATATTTTTACAGAAAACTTTTATTACAGGCAATTGTAACTTTCGTAAATGTTAGTTGACAATCAGCTTCTCGATTTATATCTACAAAATATTTTTATTTCCTGAAAGAGTAAAATCTTCAGAAGTATTGCCTCGTACGAAAAAAGAATTTGGCAGTCCCATGAATAGAGAGATTTCTTACGCGTGGCTGAAAAAGTTTAAAAGTTGTCGCAAAAGCTTCACCGACAAGACGAGTGCTTATGGTCCAATTTTCTGTAATTATTTTTGGAGACAACGCATTATTAACAGCCTATACTACTTGTGCATTATTAAGAAAAAATTTAAGTCCGTGTTGAAGAGGAAATAGCCGAGATGTCAGAAGAAAGATGTGCTTCTTCTGCAAAACAACGCTCGACTTCATATGGCACAAATAACTCTGAAAACTGTTAACGGTAGTTGGAGCTTATTACTTACAGCCCTGACCTTTCCACTTTGAGTTTTTACCTCTTTAGTCCGATGAAATAAACTTTGCGTGGCATCAAATTCAATGAAAATGTAAAGAGAAAAAAAGAACAAAACTGGCTTTGAGATCAAGGTAAGGTATTCTTTACTGAAGATATAAGATGAATCTCAAAACGATAGAACAAGAACAAGGAATGTGTAGGGGATTACGTAGAAAAGTAAATAAAAACTGTATTAACCAATTTATGTATTTAAAAGTACTAATTTATCTGTTTAAATATTAAATGACCCCGTTAGACTTTAATTGTTGTCTCCAACGAAGAAGGCTTTAAAAATGAATAATAGTTTAGGAGATTTAATATTAATTTGCGGCTTCCTTTAGTGATTTTTTTTTTGCTTTATTGAATATATTTCTTCTAATGAAACCATATTCATTTTTTGACGTTGTTTATGCAAATATGCTAAGAATTGACGTGATCTGCATTTTCCAATTTTATATGTAATTTTTATATTCATGTTATTCTCACTTTCAGTCGAGAGGAACGATAGAGAATAAAATAGGAAAGTGTGTTTTAAGACGTCGAGAATTATGTCTTGAGTGAGAGATACAATTGCACTTCATCTTATATCAAATGATGCAGACACTACTTGGGAAGCGTGGACTTTGGATTGATGATTGATTTCCTAGCTTGCGATTAAAATTTTAGAAGCAATTTAAATCTTGTTCTAATTTGTATGAAGTCCGTTATTTTACGTTACCATATGTCTCAGGACGTTCTTGGTTGTACCTGATAAGCTCAGAGTTTCATGTATTAATCGATAGAATGATAAAAAATTATTAAGTTCCTAGTTTTTTTTTTTTTTTTTGCTTTTTGTTGTAACTAAAAAAAATTCGTCCAAATTAATCCTTAGATTTTGAATTTGATGATACATATATATAATTTTCACAGTTTCACTGGAAAAAGGAAAAGCAAATTAAATTTTAAAATTAATTTTTAATTAATATCTTATGAATTAATACATAACAAATAGAACTTATAAATATTATTGGTTAGAGGAATATTAAAATTAAAATAACAGGTTTTATATGAATTCAAATACATTTTTAACTATTACATGGAATAAGAGCTAACAAATAAATAAATTAATTTTTTATTTCGAATATAATTAAAGAGTATTTAAGAATTTATATAAAATAACCTTTTATTTTAAATAATTATGAGCATCCCATCATTTTTTTTGCCACCTAATATATATATTTAGTAAGTATGAATTATCAATTATCTCGTTTTTAAAATGAAGTACACAATCGTGTATGAGGTATCTGATCTTATTTTAAGTTAACTTAAATAACACCAGATTGTTTTGTTACCTTGAAAGCAGAAATTATTGAAAGACGGATTAAGAACTTAAACCTTATTTTTATTTAAATAATTAATGTGAAAACTCTCTCAACTTAAGAACTATTATAAAAGTAATTCCTCCCCCCCCCAGCATTCTAGTTTAAGTAAACAGAATAAAAAAAATTAAATAATTGGTACGAATAGAGTTAGTAAGTACGAATAGAGTAATTGCAAGTATGGCAGCTAAGAATTCGAAAAGTTAAAAAAATTATCCTGTTCACATTCAACGTATTCCAAGCTAAATTCGTGTCGTCTACACTGTTGCTTGGCGATATTTACTGTACTGAAAGACGAACAATTCAACACAACAACGTTTCTATTCACATCAGTTTCTAATTTTCACATCAATGATCTCCCTTCCCGATTACTTTATAGAAGGCTATTATATTGAGAAGGCTCTGTAGGTAATCAGATAGATATCTGACTATAAAATAGCTGGATAACTGGTAAATAACTAAAAATAAGGCGTTTAAAAAGCAAAAGGTATGTATTGTCAGTGGCGGCAGTTGAAGTGAAGAGAAAGGGGACAATTTTTGGGGAAGAAATAAAATTTTTATTCCATTTTAGCCACCTAAAACTAGTTATCATAAGCAAACTATTTGCTGTTTTATCATCTAATTATTGCTGCAGTCATCTAATTATTGTCTAGTGGTCATTGTTGCGAACTCGCGGCAGTCGTTTTTTCGTCGAATCATCGTTTCGAGCCTTGATATCTCTAAAGACTCATCATGTAGAGGTGCTACTGCACATTAAATATGTTGAGGCTTCAAGCCTTCCAGCTAACGTGGTGTGGAAGTTTGCAGATGAAGATATCTGCTCAGGGGTCGTCCGTCACTTTATTGAGGCTCAAAATTCTTCTAGGTCTGTCACAAATAGTCTTCGTGTTGCTTTTAACTGCAACGTTAATAAATAGTCAATCAATCAAAATCCCCTAATTATCTTTCCCTTATTCGATTTCGGCAAATTATTATTTGTTGATATTTATTTTAAACAAGAGTCATATTTTTTCTATGAAGTAATCGCTGATCATTTTTTATTCCTCTAAAAATTATTTAATCGTAACACATGTGTAATATAGTTTCTTTGATGACAGTTATCTTGTATAATATTGCGGCAGCTCTTTTTAACAACGTCTGAAGTTAAAATGCCTTAACAACAAGCCCGATCAAGACATCTCTTTTCGCCGAGTTGATAAGAGGATACAGGAAAGAGCGACCGGTCAACTTTTCATCGGACCCACTGGTTCAAGGTTCGTTACGCCGCCAGTAGCCAAGGTCAACTCCCTCCCCTTTTACATGGTTGAAAAACACAAGTAGCCGAAATGGTGACCCAGGACTTAAGCACTGAATGGTAGCACAGCTTAGAGCTACTGGTTGCATTTGCTTCCGACTCAAAATACTTGCCTAACTAAGACAACCACACATAAATCACAACTAATGATAAATTGGCTACGTCGCACACATGTCTATGAGACCCACCACTCAACCATAGACATCCGATAACTTCAAATGGAAACTGTTAATAGCAAAACTCAATTCAACAGAGAGGGAATCTATATAAATTGCAGTAATGGCTGGAAAAGCGAACTCCTCTAAAAATATTTGTTAGAATGCTTCACTTCGAAAAATCCCTATGATGCTGGAGGAGGAGTATGCGGCGACTCTCTTCAAAAACGTTTCTTGAGGTCGCACACCTTCATAACTAACCTGCGTGAGACGTCTCTCTTTTTCTGTTCACAAAGGGTGAGACAGAAAGCGACCGGTCAACTTTTCTTCGGATCCAACGGATCAGTGTTCGAAATGCCCCCCACCAACAAGATCAACATCTCTCTCTTAAGGTGTTATTTTTATTTTAATTGGTCCCAAAAGGGTATAACTTCTTTCATTTTGTAATTGCAACTCTCTTCTAAGTTGGGATATTCTTTTGTAAACACCCTGTATTAAAGCATTAAATTTAAGCTGCGAAAGTGAAAAAAAATTTCATGTATTTTCGACTAATATTTCATTCGCTACATATTTAAAGGAGGGGGGGGGGGGAAAAAAAGGGAGGGAGATGGCAAAACATATACTAAAAATTGAACGAAAGCCTTAATCTTAATTATTCAATTTGGGGCTTTTTCATATATTGCTAAAACATATTTTAAAAACCTTACCGTGACTGATGTCATGAAAACCAAAATTCAATTTAATTTAATCAAGACAATTTCCAGGATTGATATTGCGTGGACTCTAAAAGGTAAATAGACGTCTATTATAGTTATTGTTTACAATCTCAACAGCTGGCAACCTCATCTTGTTTTTTCCATCATTTTATTTAAATATGACGTCATCTTTTATTCTACGAAAAAAATGCTTTCTTTACTTAATCATGCCTTAGAATTTTAATAAATCAATATTATTCACCTGAAATTTCACAGAATGATTAAAAAAATCTGTTATCAGAATTTCTTTCTCCTTTCATGGACTTTTAATTATTCTTGAATTCCGAATTAGCGAAATTCTCTCGTGACTTTCTTCAAGAATTCCTGGAATGTTAAATTTAATTTTACTTGAAACATATTAGGTAGGAAAAAAAACGCTACTTGAAATTTGATTTTAACAGAAGTAATCTGGAAAGAGAATCAGAATCTATATCTCTTATATCTTAAAACTTTATACAACTTTTAAATTCTTTAATGAGAAAAAGTAAATCATATTCTGAAAATACTTTTACATTCGACGAAGAATTTTTTCAAGTACGAACAGAAAAAAAGGATCTCATTTTATTATTACCTCGAAGAAAATTGAATAAAAATGTCTTTTGATAATTCTCGGAATTTCTTAAAAAGTTACATAAATAAATTCAAATGAAAGGGGGAAATAATTTCATATGAAGATTGAATAAGATATTTCAGTGAAGGAAGTATTACAATGAATTATTATTGCAAAATTCTATATAAAGTTTAAGTTTCAATCGCATTATATTGACTAAATTTTCAGATTTGCATTATAAAAAAATATCTATAACGTATAATTGCTTAAAAATATTAGTTATATCATTATTATACTTTCTGAAATTTTACTGTACTTTTCATTGAAATATTTTTATTAGATAAAAATATCTGAAATACTAAATTAAAAAATATATATATTCTGAGATTTTCAGGATGAGATAATTTTTTGAAAATTTATTTTTATCGATTTAATTGTTTTTATTAACATCATAATAATAAGCAACACGAGGGCTACTGGCGACGGATATCGTAATTTCGAACGCAGGTTAAAAGTGACGAGGACGACACCTGATTTGGCACCCCCATTTTTAACTTTCACACCACGCCATCGGGAGGACTTTAAACTTCGAATAATTTTAACGCTCATTAGCCCCGCTACATGGCGGGTTTTAGTGGCATCAGACTCGAATCTGCGACTCAACGAAAACAATGCTGGACGCGAGTCCACGATCGTGACCACTAGGCTACTGCGGCCACCTCTGATATTTAAATGATGTGGCCGCTGTAGTCTAGTGGTCATGAGTTCGGATTCGTGACCGGAGGCTTTTGTTCAGTCGCGGGTTCGATCTTTGACTGCCAAAGACCTACCATGTAGCCGGGGCTGATGCACGTTAAATCTGTCGGGGCCCAAAATCCTCCCTTTGGCGTGATGTGGAAGTTAGGAGAGGAGGGTGCCAGCTCAGGTGTCGTCCTCGTCACTTGACCGAGGTTCAAAATTACGAGGTCCGTCGCCAATAGCCCTCTATTTTACCTGTTGTGTATCGTATTTCTGTAAGAAAATTTCAACTGTTTCTTGTGTTTCTGTCATGTATATTTTTTGTTGTGCAAATACCTTGTACATTTTGTTTAACCTTTATTTCAAAATTATGTAAATCTTATGTTATTTTGTCAATAAATGCTGAGTGCGGGGGTGATTGTTTCCCGGGGTTCCGGTTTGCAGCTCTAAGCCCTTTGGGTGAGCTCGGTCCCCTTGGGTATTCTGCCAATAGCCCTCGTGTTGCTTCTAGTGCGACGTTAATAAAAACTAAACAGAACTAAAAAAAACTAAGATATTTAAATAAAATAATTTTTTGCCTAGCTCTCGTTAGAGAATTTTTAATCAGAGAATCGATCCAATATTTCAAAGTGTAATTTTAATAACAAAATCAAATAAAATAAAAGTATTTATTCTACAAAACCATAATACCGTTTGAAACTATTACAATGTACGTACAGAACTGAACATTAAAAGATAAAATTACGCCATAAAGAATTCTTTTTTATGCATTTTCCCCTTTAAAAACTTTTATTTATTAAGCACGAAATATTTTTCTAGGTTCAAAACTAACATAAAATATACATTTTATTCGTTCTAAAACCCGATTATCTGCAATTCAAAAAAAAAAAAAAAAAAAAAAAAATGACGTTAAGTCTTAAAAATTTAACCCACGTGATATATATCCTAATCTCTCTTTCTCTTCGCTTAAAACAAAACAAAATTTTCTCCAACTACATTCTAAAAATCTGAACGAATTTCAAAAACAATCCGGAACGGATTTTCCCTCCCTTGACAATCCGAGGAATCGTCTTTTATTCCCAACTTATTAATCTCAGCCTTAATTTCGAAATCGTTTGCCCTCCCTCTCCAGCAATCTGGCGACGCGGGGTGGAGAAGGGTTCATTTGCATGAGAGAGCCATCTGCCGGCCAAAAAAAGAAAATCCCACCAATGCGATGGGAGATTTTTTTTTAGCTGGAATCTCGTGCATGACCCGTGGCGAATTGATTTCCATAAATTACGTTCCTAGTAATTGTTCACTGAAGCCAGAGGGCGAGAAAAAGAATTAGAATTTTAAATTTTTTTTTCCTCACTTGATTTACAAAGATGCTTTCGAAGAAAGTGTGAAGCCTTTGATGTGCATTGTCTCATAAATATTTCAATAGCAAGTCGATTAATAGATCGCCCTAATGCAGGGATAATCTCTTGCTTTGATGCTGCCAAGTGTTTGTCAGGTTTTTTTTCTTCCATCCCTTCATTTTCGAATATTTTTTTTAACCATGTGGAGAAACATTTCATATTTTCTCTCTTTCTCGAAACAGCCTGTTTTCGTTTTTTTAATGAATCTATTTTCATCACAGAACCATTACTTATACCTCTGGATTTTGTGGTAGAATAAAGAAGAAGAACAATAGTTCCTGAAAGAATATATGAAATATTCGATACTCTTTCAAAGTAAAAATGCTTTTGGAAGCTCATTTTCATTTAATGTCGTTACTGATTTTCTTCGTAATGGTATTTTCTGTTTTTCAAAGAAGAGCTGTCACTAACAGTGAAATTCAGAAATAAACTGCAATTATGGACAATGAAAGTTTTAATTCTTTTTACAATTACTGAAATTAACAGTTCAGTTCCTTAAAACAATTCCTTCAGAAATTTCTCCAAATATAAAAAAATGTTTCCATGTTTCTTTTCTATTGAAACAATCCGTTTTAATTTTCCATGAATTTGCTTTCATTGTCTTATTTGAGTTTATTTTGCCATTATTTGAGTTCGTATTGCCATTATTTGAGTTCATATTGCCATTATATGAGCTTTTATTGCCATTATTTGAATATATATTATTGCGTAGTTGATTATTTTTTAAATGTAGAGAAAATTCCAAGCAATCAGTAAGCATGTTCTTTCAGAATGAAACTAAATTTTACTATGCGAATCTCTTACAAATACATAATATTCCCTTTTATTAGAATGCAATTCTAATAAAAGGAAATTTACAAACGAAAGCATCAATTCAAGGTTCACACAATCACTGAACATAGCATTTCGGACGACACCTGGGCTAACACTCCTCCTGCACAAACTTCCATACCACGCCAACGAGAGGAATTTGGCGTGACCACTAAGCTACCACGGCCACCGTTCTACAGGAAAGTCAACAAAGTCCAAAATTTCCGTAATAATATTGACATTATTTGGAAGATGATAAATTAAAATAGATGTAATTAACATTTTTTTTCTCTCTAAATTCATTGTATACTTTTAAATAGAAAATTATATTGGAACATTGTTTTTTGACATCATATCAATTTTATATCATCATACTTTTAGTTATTTTCAGTGATTTAAAGAAAGTAACTTAAGAATTCTTCAGTTGTTCAGATCATAGATGATTGACAATTATGGTCAATAAGTGTTATTATTTTTTAAAACATTTCTTTTAATTTATAAATTATAAAAGATAAAAAGAAATCAAAAAGGTTTTTTTTTTGTAATTAAGAGTAATAAATGCAAAATATATTAGATATTAGAGAGTTATAAATCTAGGCTTTTTCCAAGTTTTACGTTAATAAACATTTTATACTCATGTAATAATATCTACATTTTCATGATACATTTAATCCCCTCTTTTCTTTTATTTTTAAAATGTTATAAAAGTAATGATTAAAAGTAATCATAAATATGCATCACACACACACACTAAATCAAAATTCTTTCAAATTAAATAAAAAATAATAACTAAAATTATTTCTAGCTAAACATATGGAAAATAAATACACGAGTATGATATATAAGAATTAAAACAGTACATCAAGAATAGGTTTTAAAAATGCACTTATGATGATGTACTAGTGTGTGATTACATTTAATTGATTTGCATCATTAATTGAAAACTCCGTTAACTGATCCTCCGAGAAACTAGAACAAAAGATGATCCCTTCAGCTTTCTATATTTTTCTATATTTTTAATATATCTATAAAGAATATACAAAACTATGTATAAATAATATAAATGTGCATAATGCGATTCAGTGCACTAATGTAAACGTGCACTGAATCCTTAAATGTACAATTTTTCTTTTAAAACATAGTTTCATGAAATTAAAGTTATCACACATAACGGAAGCACATTATAAAAGCATGTGTACAATATAATTAAAAACAGGGCATTTACCATTTTCTCGCCGTAGGAATGGTGGATAAAAAAAAAAAAGAAGAACACCTCATTCTTATAACCAGAAGAGTTCTGTTACTCATTCTTTTCCAAATACATTAGCAGAAAAATATTTCCATAGTCTAATCTATTTTTCTGGTTATATTGTTCAATACATTTCAAACCATTCTAGTCTGACTTAAATTTTTATTGCGTGTTATACAATTTTACAATGCCTGGCTTTCCTTTCTTACCTTTGCGTGCTCATAATAAATACAGGCCTTGCCTAAAATTTGGACATGCAAGAATAAATCTTCAGCTCATGATAAATGAAAGGATGTTTTTAAGACTTAATTCCACTCGTGGCAAAAACAAAATGATTGAAAAATAAATTATAATTTAAAAAAAAATAAAATTATCGAGAATGAAATTTAACTTAATTAATTAATTTTTTTATCCCCCGATGCATCTGGTCAAGTTAAATAATAATGATAAATTAATATTGTGTATTCCTGTCAAAATTATCAATATACAATTTAAAGAGTGACCAATACAGAGAGAATTAGTCCTCGATTTAAAATACCCAGTAATGTCATCCATGTCGAGAGTATGAAAGTTTATGTACATTGGGGTCTACAAGGAAAGGTAATTAATTTTAGCTTTTCTAATGTCAGCGAAATTTCCGTTTAACATGCTGAGCGTGATGTGTCTAATGATAATATGATTAAAAAGTAATCGAATGGCTAATCAGATGTATAAAAAAAGTTTCTAAGATGGTCAAAAAAGTACCTGTCGATAAATAGCTGGATTTTCTTTAAGATAATGTATGATTCTCATTTCCTATTTTGTTTCTTATTTAACAGAATTGAGTTTCTTGGAATAAATTCTGTCAAAATATTGGTTTTTACAACGTTTTATATCGATTTTTACTCTTACATTTATAGTTTTATCTAATAAAATTTCAATAAACATAATAACATTTCATTCAAAAAGGGAAGCCTGTTTTCAAGATTTTATAGTAATTATTTCCAGAAGTAAATTAACTTCAGTCTTGGTTAAACAAGAATGGTTCGAACGACAAATAGCGTGAATAAGACAAGTAGGTGTTACCATTGATTGCTTTCATTTGTTAAATGGTGTTGTGGGGCTGCACTTCTACCCGACTCTTGTGCCATAACTCAATCAAATATAACAAACACTAAAAGTCAATAACCTACAAAAGGAGACACCAGATAAATCTCACACAACTATTTATTAGACAGCTTTGCAGTATAGTGTCTGAGGGATATGTACTCCCCTTGATAATACCCTAGATAGAATTTCCTTTTCAACCCATACCGAACTAAAAGTCTCTTACCAAAATTTCTCCAGTTGAGACTGACTTGCCTTCTCGAATCTTCTGCGGCTTCTATCTCCCGTAACAACCTTTGGTATCATCCATCACTTGTAAGGCATACGCTCAGCATCACTTTACCTCTATGGTCTAAATTTCATTTTGCTTGTATACCGTTCTATATAGCTCATTTCACTTTATTTCTACCTGCCTCTAATTTGCATTATCAAGTTTCATTTTGGTTGGGAAGAAATTGCTTGATTCGTGCATTCAATCTCAATTAAAGTCACCAAGGTTAGTGAAGAGAAAATCGCGAATAGCGTAACGTAACAGTGTTAAAACAAATATGACACTGATTCTTAGATTGTTTTGATTGCTTCCGTGACGTCGTTGCTGCCTCGATATAAGTTGATTTGATTGCTGCTTGATTATCTTTCCATGAGAACTGGATTCCTTACTATACACCGGAAGCCAATCAACAATAAAATTGGCTTACTTCAGGTGAAATCTGCTTCAAAGAAGGCGAAGAGTATTCCATCTGTCGGAAAAATTACGGTGACGATATTTTGAAAATGCGAAGGGCGTCATAACCATGGATTTCTTAGAACATGGGGAAATGATCGACAGTACTAGCTCGTTCGCTCCCAGCATATCACAGGCGAAACGCTTGTGTTGGCTCTTCTGAGCCCAGCGTATCACGGGCGATACGCTCCGTGAGTGTTTTCTACGGCCCAGCGTATCAATAGAGATATGCTCGATGAGAATGTTTTATTTGATTTTTTTAATGTTACTATATGGCATAACAATACCGCAAAATTTATATAGATAGGTTTTTTGGAGAGTTAACCTTAACAATATGGGCTTGGATTTCACTTCTGGCTATCAAGAGGGGGGGATAATTGTTAAAAGCACGTGTTGTGTTGCGGCTCTTTAAATGTAATGACATGATTTAAAGGGTGCATTTTCTTTCGGTTTACTTTATTCTTTCTAGCTTGCTTCTTAGAAGTTCGAATGAGAATTTATGGATGTTTATGGGAATTAAGGCTTCTGGTAGCAGATGCACTCAGCTGTTCGTTTCATTCAGTCGATTTTTATTTGTAGCGACAGTCATGACGAAAAGAAAGTATTTATCTGAAACTGAGATTTGCGAAATAATGAATGAATCTGACAGTAATGTTAGCGAAAATAATCCAAATCTGTACATAGACATTAAAGTAAACAAAAAGGACAAAGATGTGCCCTTTGCTCAAAATCTTGCGTGAAGCATCAAAATATGTGTGTAAGACATGTGACGTTGTACTATGCATTGATTTTTTTATAAATATACCATGCTGCAAAATAAGATTTATCTTTTATATCTATATATTCCATATAATGGTACATCATTACACCATGAAATTTATGTAACGTATGTAAATATATTTTGTATTTTCTTAAAAGTATGATTTTTTATGTAATTTTATGTATAAAACATAAATCCTTTATGTTTTATACATGATTTATGATTTATGTTTTATACAAAAAAAGATTTAATTTTCAATTAAATCTTTTTTTTCTTTCGTATATATTAAGTTTAATGCATTTTAAATCTTAATATATGTAAAAACCAAAATATTCTAATTAATAGCTGATTTTAGAGCAATTTTTTTTCACGAATTAGGCTTAATATCTAATATCGTCTGGGCACAGCGTGACACTCCGCGGTAAGAAGCCGCGGGCCCAGAGAAGCACTTCTTTTTTCTCCCTCCGCTAGCAAAAGGGTTAAAGTAAATTACTGTATTTCCTAATCCTATCACAGGTATTTCTGGATCACTTTCGTATGTGTCGTAATTCAAATAATTAACATACTATACGAGGTTTTGTATTTTTTTTTGGATGCACTGAAATATATATTGGAGCCATGAAAATTAGGTTACATACACAACTTAGAGAATGGTCAACATAAAGGTAGTCAACATTAGTGCTTAACTTAAACTCCGCACCGAAGTACCATCCTATACGTGTAGTGAGAAATTATTTTATACTATCTATGACATCAGTTAATGCAACATTCGTCTTTTTCAGGACATCTGTGTCAATTTTTTGACAGAAAAGCAGATTAATGAATGCATTCAGAATTCCTCGAAATATCACCTATCATATTTTATACATGAAAAACCTTCAATTATAGCACTCGAAAATTTCAAAAAGTTATAGTAGCGGAATGTATTTGTGTATATACATTTATTGTAAAATTCAATATTAATAAGTCGAGACGATGAAAAAGCAACTCAGAGCAGCAAACATTTGTAATTAGCTGTCTATTGGTTATCGTGCTTTGGCTTCTTTCAAATTATTTTCGCTTCACTAATTCTAAGTCTCAAATTGAAGCTCTTCTACTGGAAACTTATAGATAATTCTACCCTTCTTAAACTTTAACTTTTAATCATATTTTCTCTGTTGTAGCGTTAAGGCAAATCCACCCAAAATCAAATCCGAAAGTTTCTGAATATTTAATTTCTCAACTTCTTCGCTAACGCCGGGGACGCATACTTCTCTGCATTAGTTGATTACAGAGAAAAGTAATTAATTATATTTGAGTCATTACTGCAGATAACTCGAGTACAAATTATATGCGTGAGTTCTTCAGAAGTAAAACTAATTCCTCGGGCACACAGAATATATATCGCTGTGAAACAGCGAAAGGCGTTGTTACTTGGTTTAATTTTTTCTTCTCTCTTTATAAATCCTTATGTTTAAGGCAAAAGTTAAAATTAGAATAGGGTGTTGTAAGTTTCCAAACATGAGATTTGTAATAATCTAGTTTAATGACTTTATTAAATTAATGGAGGGAAAGTGTGTGCGTTATAATAAGTTCACATTATGTTAATGTAATATCTCATGATGTGGTGGATGAACTAACGCTACATGAACTTGGTTATGATGAAGAAAAATTAAATTTTAAGCATTATTGAGAAATGTTTGAGAAAAAACTTGCAAAAAAGGACTAAAGATCTAACAGTTGCTTTTATCTTGACTAAACCTAGTTTACTATAGCAATAAGATATGGAGAAAAAGAGAGTTTGAATAATGATTTTACATAACACTTTATAAATTATTCTAAAGTTAAAATGCATTTGTTAGGTTCAAAAGATTGACATTAGAATACATTATAATTATAATAATTACCTTTAGTTTACTTACAGTATATTTGCACCACTAAGATATATTTAACTTAATAATTTATCGTCTTTCTTTTATTCTTTTTGTTGTCAACATTGGCAATGTTTTTGTATTTAAAAATGTTTTTATTTGTGTAAATAAAGAATGCACTAGGAACTTAAAAGATAATGTTTTTTTAGTTTATATACTTTATATATGAATATATATATATATATATATATGTGTGTGTGTGTGTGTGTGTAATGATTTAACTTTAATTCATATTAGTTTCTCATAATAATAATTTAATTTCCTAATTTTTCCCATTCTCTCATTTAAAAGTAAAGAGTTCATTCTTATTTCCTGATACAACCTCTTTTTAACTTAATTTATGCAATCACGCGTTCTTAAAAATTCGTTGATAATGTCGTTCGCTCAGCTTCAGACCCGTAGGGATGATCCCTACTAGAATTTCTGTCTGCACTTGAGATCGCTCGAAATCCCTCCATTCATCACACGTGATCTACTATAATAAACCCTACTATAAAACATCAAACAAGGGAAAATTCTCTCTCAACTACCCTCTTCTGATCTTTTATGCGGAGTTGTATCTCCTGTCGTGTAGAAATGCTCTCTCTCTCCGCTGCAAATATAATAAATAGTTAAACTTGAACTTGGCTTCGACTATTTTGAAATTAAATTTTTTCGTAAATTTTAAAAGGAAGGTAATCATTTTAACAAGTCGACAGGATGTTTAATAGTACTTTGTAAAGACCTTTTACTAGCCGGCAGAATGGTTATCTGAGAAAAAGAAATATTTAGATTTAATTATGTTATGAGAGAGAGAGAGAGAGAGAGAGATCGCGGAGTAAGCCTCAGCTTGTTTATCTCCGCTGCATGATACCAGCTTGAAGGCCGCCAGCAGAAATCCACAGCATGACCATCGTCTCTGGGATATTATGATCGGTACCAATGCAAAAGCCGCTACAAGGACGAAAGCGACCTCGAGCTTTGATTATTGTAAATCAGCCTGCCCGTGTCACATTTTCAAGAAATGCTATGAAAAACTTTTGTGGGCAAAGTTCATCATCTAAATTGTGATAGTGTTAAACCATTTTCTCCATGTGAAATTCTTCAAAATTTTGAATGCGTCATCTTAACATAATAACAAGACCAGGTTTCTGCCTTCACCTTATTTGCTTTTTTTCAAATTAGTAACTCTGGTATCATATAACTCTTGAACTGAACTATTACATCTGTTGTGAAATGGACTTACCTAAATTGGATATGAGTTTTAAAATTATCTAAAGTTCAGGAGTAATGTTCTGGAAGTAAATCTATACATTATATTTTCTAATTTTTTAGAAAAGATTTCCAATGTCATTTTATTGATATTTAATATTTTTTCAATTTTTTAGTAATGCTTTTATGGTATATCATAACATTATAAATTTTGTGTTTTTGATAAATTTTAAATTCATTCTCTTTTAAAATTTTATTCTGTGAAAGTGAAAATTTTGAGAAAAAAAATTATTGCAGAGTATTTTTATGGTATTATGTGTATATATATATATATATATATAATTTATTCGAATCGAATAAATCGAAAATTTATTAGAATGTAGTTATATTATTATAAATTTTTTAAATCTATTTTGAAATTTGGTGCATTCATTTAAAATGGTAATTGTGATGACTTTGCTTGCTGTTTAAATAAAATTGATATTGGTTTGATATTAATATTTTGTTCTTATGAAATTAAAAAGTTTACATATTTTGACATTTAATTAAATGGTTTGAAGGTTTTTGAAAAGAATTAAATCATGTGTGTTGGGTATTATCAAAACTTTAGAATTATTCTGTTTCGTAAGTGTGTGTGGTTTCTAAAAGTCTTTAACTATTAAAAATGTTATATCATATGATGCATGGGTGAAATAATTTTGAAGTTAATTCTAAATCGATTTCTGGGAATTATGCTATAGGTGAAAAATATCATTTTATTTGATGTATGTGGAAAAACAAAAAGTGTACCTATGTTTAGTACTTCAGAATATTTTTAGTGAAACATTGTTTGAATTTTTTAAAAATATAAATTGAAATCTTACTATTGTTACAAAGTAAACTAAATGGAAAAACAAGAAAATTAATAATGTGGGATTTATAAATGGACATGATTTAATTTTTATATTTGTGCTTTATTAAGAAGAGAGAGAGAGGATTATTATATAATATTTATTTTGATATGTATGGTGGATACTTTAAAATAATATTATTAGCAATATTTTTGAATTTTCATACTTTAAATTGAATGAATACTGTATTGATTAGAAATGAATAGTTTTTGAAATATTTAGGATTCTATATACTTTTGATTTGAATGAAACATATTGTTGTTTTACATTTCTTAATTGAGAAATAATAAATAATATACTGATTTGAATGAATATTTTGTGTTGAAATAAGGAATATTATATAATTTTAGAAATGAATATTTTTTAGTTTTAAAATGAAAGCCATCAATGTGTTTTGCTTCGTGATGAAAGAAAAAAGATTTTTTTTTGAATGTTTGATTATCATTAATACTATTTAAGTTTTAAAGGATGCTTTGTATTTAAAGGGATCTATGTCTGGTTTAGATGATTTCTGTGAATGAAAGTCTAATTTTATAAGGAAGGTGGATAATTAATTTAAATGATAAATAATATAAACTGCTGTTTGTAGAAAATGCAACACCATGAAGGAATCATCAGAATCAAATGAAATTCGCAGCAAATGTCAATTATAGGATATTATGCAAATTAATAAAGTTTCAGAGCCATCGCGCGTGCGCGGCGCGCGCAGCGCCCTCTGAATTGATGCTGAAAGCGTATAAATAAAGTGCTGTAGCGGGACGTTGAAAAAAGTCTATGATTATTTGTTAGTGGCAAACGTTTAGTGAGACCTGAGTATGCCTCCACGACGGAAGAATAAGAAATTCAAGCAACTTACGGAGTTTGAACGAGGGAGGATAATCGGCCTTCGAGAAGGAGGATTTTCCTATCGCGCAATAGCAGCTCGTATGCAGCGGAACAGTTCCACAGTGATGCGAGTTTGGAAGCAGTGGACCGACGAGCACCGAACAACTCGAAAAAACAGGCACTGGACGACAGAAGGTGACGTCAGAGCGCGATGATCGACACCTGCTCCGCATGGCGGTGAATGATCGCACAGCTTCCTCCAGGCAGCTGGCAGCACGTTGGTCTACTGCTACAGGTGTACAATTGTCGGCTTCGTCAATTCGTCGTCGTCTGCTGCGCCGTGGATTGCGTGCAAGGGTGCCTTTATACAGGATTCCCCTCACGGCGAATCATCGACGGCTGCGTCGGCAGTGGGCTCTTGAGCACAGAGACAGGCGAGCTGATTGGCACCAAGTTGTCTTTTCAGATGAATCACGCTTCAATTTGTGGACCCATGATGGCCGTGTTCGTGTTAGACGTTATGCCGGTCAACGTTGCCTTCCTGAGTGTATTATTGAACGACATAGTGGTCGAACACCCGGAGTTATGGTCTGGGGTGCGATTTCGTATCATGGACGATCCAATTTGATACGAATTGAGGGTAATCTCAATAGCAACAGGTACGTCCGTGAAGTGCTACAGCCCGAAGTCGTTCCTTTCCTTCAAGGCATCCCTGGAGCTATCTTTCAGCAGGATAATGCACGCCCACATGTTGCGCGGACTGTTCGAGACTTCTGTTCAGCACAACGCATGCAACTTCTTCCTTGGCCTGCTTATTCACCGGATATGTCGCCTATTGAGCACGTGTGGGATATGGTTGGTCGGCGTCTCGCTCGTGATCCGCGTCCTGCAGTTTCCAAAGACGAACTTTGGTTGCGCATACAAGCGATATGGAATTCTCTTCCTCAAGCAGATATTCAACATCTGTTTGACTCCATGCCACGTCGTATAGCAGCACTTATTGCAGCGCATGGTGGCTGCACCAAATACTGATTTCGGACGCTTAATTTGTTTCTTTTGTTTTGAAAATTTCATCATTTATTTGTATCAGTACAAGTCGTTTCTGCATTAAATTTCATTTGATTCTGATGATTCTTTCATGGTGTTGCATTTTCTACAAACAGCAGTATATATAATAAATAAGTGAAAGGTTAATTATATCAGGTTTGACATGCGAACAAGTGTGGCGCAGTTTGTCAACAAACTACTTTTCTTCAGCTAATAGGCAAAAGGATTTGGTTAAGAAATTGTTGTAGATTAAGACAATATGAAAGTAATAATACAAACATACTTTTATACATACATTTTAAATTTAATTCATATTTGTAAACCAAATTTTAAAAGTTTGCATTCCCATATCTATTGACATTCCTGTACCATGTGGAAGAACAGATTTAGATTTTTGCCTGTTCATTTCAACCCAAGGATGCATGTAGAAAATTTGTAAACAATATATCGGATACTGTGTCGTCATCAATGTGTCTCCTGTGAACAGAAATTGTTTTTGTCTCACGTGTCTCACTCAATGAAAAGGGGTTCACGCATCACTATTCTCTTATAAATGTGGTTTCACCCTTTAATTCATTGTCATTCTTTAATTTTGCAGAGTTTATGTATCATTGCAATTCAAAATTTATAAATCTGATTAATGTGGCGTTACATTTCTTGTTGTGTTTGAGTGTTATGAATCAAAATGCAAATGAATTGAAAAATATCAAATTAATCATTTTATAATTTTGCATTATGTTTGGCTTACCAAATGCCCCTCCCCCCACATCTTTTAAATTTTTTATTTAGTTATTTGCGTATTATTATTTTTATTTAGTTATTTATGTATTATTTTTTATTTAGTTATTAAGTATTTATTTTTTATTTGGTTATTAAGAATTTATTTTTTATTTAGTTTATTTAGTTATTCATGCATTTTGTTACAGATTCAAGAATTCTTGTTAGCAAGTTTATTACTGATGAATGAGAAATCAATGTGAGATTTTGAGCACAATACCACATACAACACACAAATTTACCTTTTTATTTAGTAATTAGTATTTTGAATATTTTATTTAAATTGCTTATGTATTCTGTGAAGGGATTTTTAGGGCATAAAAGTTTTAGATCTTAAATTTTTAAATATGAATATTTCAGGTGTAACATTTTTATAAATATAAATCTAATTTAAAATTTAAATTTAATACTTTACATAGATACCCCTGCAACATAAAGGTTATAAGTTAGGGCCCAACGTACATGTACGTCTTGCGGAAGGGGGAAATTTGTAATGATTGAACTTTAATTCATATTAGAGAGAGAGAGAGAGAGAGAGAGACAGTTTCTCATAATAATAATTTAATTAGCTAATTTCTCCCATTCTTTCATTTAAAGGTAAAGCTTTTATTCTTATTTCCTGATACCATTCCTTTTTAACTTAATTTTTGCAATCACGCTTTCTTAAAATTTCGCTGATAATGCCGTTCACACTGCTTTAGACCTGTAGGGATGGTCCCTACTAGAATTTCTGTCTGCACTTGAGATCGCTCGAAATCCCTCCATTCATCACTCGTGATCTACTATGATAATCCCTACTATAAAACATCAAACAAGAGAAAATTCTCTCTCTTCCACCCTCTTCGGAGTTGTATCGGAGCCATGAGGAAATACTCTCTATCTCCGCTACAATAAAATAAATAGTTATTCTTGAATTTGACTTCGACTATTTTGGAATTAATCAAATAATAATATTTAAAAGAAAGGCATTCATTTTAACAAGTCAACAGGATATTTACTAGTACATTGTAAAGAGATAATATATATATATATGTATATATGTATATATATATATATGTATATATATATATATATATATATATATATATATATATATATATATATATATATATATATATATATATATATATATATATATATATATATATATATATATATATATATATATATATATATATATAGTAATTGTTTTCTGTGGATCCTGCCTCTTAATTATTATTCACTTAAAATAATTTTACTTTTGCATTATAGCGAGAACTTAACAATTATTACCTTTGACGGATATTTCGGTCAAATTTCGGGTTTGGCTAAATGTATTCGAACCATAACAATAAGTTGCAAAAAACATTTTTAAACCATTAACCACTGAACACTAAGTATTTATTGCGTTTTACACCTTTACACCAAGTCATAAAAACAATAAATCAATTATAACTTTTATTTGTTAAAGCATTTGAAATTTGTTTAGTTTATTATTGGAAAATTATAATGAATTTAATCATATAACTTACATTTCTTGCTTCTTCTTTCACTTGATTATTTCTATTATATAGCATCTCAGAATCTTCTGGGATAAAGTGAACATTGCACACAGCGTTTTCTTATTCTCCAAAGTAGAACTTAATTAAGGTATTCACTAAACGCTGGCCATCTAGCGCTAATTCATCCATCACATCATGGGTTATTACATTAACATAATGTGAACCAGGTTAACTCGGATCTCCGGATAACCCGGATTAGTCGCCATAAATATTTATTTATTTATTTATTTTTAAATTTTAAAAGCATTCCGAAAATTTCTGCCTTATCCTTTTTCTCTTCTCTTTATCATATCATCGTATGCTGCAAAATTATTTATCTTTAGAGAAATATTCTAGTATTTAAGAATGCACGAAAGGGAAGAGGAGGGGAGCCTGACAAATATTCTAGGCAAAGTCAACAAAACTTTAGTTACACCTCTTATCCTAGTGACATGTGGCTTAGTTTAGTTTAGTTTTTATTAACGTCGCACTAGAAGCAACAAGAGGGCGATTGGCGACGGACCTCGTAATTTTGAACCACGGTCAAGTGACGAAAACGACACCTGAGCTGGCACCCCCTCTCCTAATATCCACACCACGCCAAAGGGAGGACTCTGGGCCCCGAACAGATTTAACGTGCATCAGCCCCGGCTACACGGCGGGTCTTTGGCAGCCAAGTAGTGACATATGGCATATGCTACCACAGTCTCTAAACGGATAATGTAATCAAAAATTTTCGAGAATTTCTCAAATTTTCTCGAAGAAGACATTTTATATCATCTGTGAATATGATTCATTTTTGATTTGTTTAATATGAATATTATTTTCTTTATGTATGTTTTTATTTTATTTTTTCCCATTTTCAGGTTATCTCAGATCGGCTCTAATCCTACTTAACTAGTTTTTGCTGCAATATGTTCTCAGAAATCATGAATGTTAATAAATAATTAATTAGAATGAATTTTATAAAGTGTCGAATTTTACGATCCATTTCATCGACGATTCGTCCTATATTTAAAAACTTATAAAGGATGTAAAAATATTCATCATAATGTTAGCTGACTTTTGCGTCTTTGAAAATTGATATTTTCTTTTAGAAAACTAATTAATGAATTACGAATTTTCATTTCAAGCGAATAGAATTTTTACTTCGAAGAATATTTGCATATAATGTTTTCCCCAAAGCAATGTTAATTCATCAGTATTAATGATAACAATTAATTGAAATATATTGCGGTACATTTTTCTTCCCGAAAAGACAGTTTCACTCTAGTTATCTCAGTTAGATAAAAACTATCATCTATTCTTTAGTCAGTCCTTCGAATGAAACCCTAGTAGTTCATTTATCTCAGTTAACCAAGTTCATGCAGCCATACGTCAAAGAAGTTCCAGCCTCTTTCTGCTCAAGGTACTCAAACAAAAAGAAGAAAAGAAAAGAATGAATCTTCTGCAAGAAACACCATAGTCACCCTAGAAGTACTTTCTTTCCATCCAAAAGGAAAGAAAGGGTCAGAGTGACTATCATTGACCTATGCTGTCCCTCTTGGACGATGGACTCTTTTTGGTGGACTTGCTCGCTCTTGGGAAGGAACAAGGGGGAAAAAATAACGGAAGGAAAAGGACAGAAAAGAGTCGAAAAGAAGCTAACTAAGAGGCAGTCGCTTCAGCGTCATTAGGTTCGATCGGTAATGGCGGGGAACGGGGCGATCGAATCCATTAATGATACCATCTCGCGTGGAACAAAGAACGGCAGAAATCGAGAAGAAAGAACACGTAGTTACGAAAAGTAGATCGCCGAGCTCACGACAGGTGGCAATAGAAAAAAAAGGCTTCTATTATTAGAACCTTCATTTTCTTTTAGTTTTTAGTGCTTTTAACTTTCATCGCACGTGCTGGAAGTTGTAAAGTTAAGTATAAAAAAAGTCATGGAATATTCGTCCGGCAGAACACGCGAGTGATGAGAATATTGCGCAATTTTTGCAAAGTACGCTACGGTTTTTTTGTAGTAGTAAATTAATGAAAAGTGATCGTGATTGCTTTGAATCGTAGCAAATTAAACATTGGTGTATCATGAAAAATGATGTGAGATTTAGGAAGTTCTTTTGAAGCGTTTTCCTTAGTTGAAAGTCATTTGGTTGCTATGTTCTCTTTCGAAGAGTACGCCAATAATGAGAATATCGTATAATTTTTGGAATGAAAAAGCATTATCCATTTTCGTGTTTAATGAAAGTTGTTTGAGATTCGTCAGGAGAGCCACAAATCAAAAGTTGAATGTCGTGTGAGATGATTAATTTCTTCGTGGTGAAATTATTGGGTTTCTTAAGAAGAACACGTGGGATAAAATGAGAATGTTGCTTTTTTTCATTTTTGTGCATGAAAATTGATTGTTATTACTTTAGATAGTAACAAATTAAATGAAGCGTGTCGCAAGATGACATACCACGGAAGCCATTGTGTGTTAAAGATATCGGGTTAATGAGTCATACCAATTTCAAATATAATCGTCTTGGATTTCATTGTAAATAATTAAAAAAAAGCCTTTAAAATGTTACATAAAGATGAAACAAATATGTATTTAGTGATTTTGAGAATTTATAGTTATATTCTTTCTTTGAAAAGTTAATGAAAAGAATAAGCGCATTTATCGAATTTTTATAAATGAATGTGTAATGGTTACTTGTAACGTAATTAATATTCTTTTAAGATCTTTCTAAGAAACATCCAACATTTAATATTTTAAAATAAATTGATTGAATTATAAATGGGATTTCTTCATCAATAAGAGTTATACATGCGTGGGATTAAAAAGTAATACCTCCACAGTCATAACGTTTTTATTTGTTACTCGATATGCACAATTATTGTTGCACTTGAAAACTACATATATTTTCTATGTTGTGCACAAATTACTACAAAGGAATTATTTTCATCTCTTTGTACGCAGTTTCACTAATGCATGCCTAGTCGAACAAATTTGAGGTTTTTATCGACACCAGTCTTTAATGGTAAATATCCAATCATCGTCATAATGAAAGGGACGTACTTAAGGCTTTATTTCATATTTGAAAAACGATAAAAATCATAAGGTGCAAGGTTGAATGCTGTAATACCTCGCTGCTACAATCTCTTTTCCACGTGCGTTGCCATTTTCTTAGGCTATCAGCACAGCAACTAAACATAGAAATAAAAAATAAATGTATTACATCGATACTGAATGAAGGCACAATTTCTCAAACAAGCCTCGTATTGATATTTTCTCATAAATATAGCTTTTAAAATAAAACAGTTTTCTTAATGGTAAGATCTTAATGTAGTGTAAAAATTATGAGTGTTATTATATTATTTTTATATATCTATTGTTTTAAATACTAAGGTGTCCTAAAAGTTTCCGTTTTGACCATTCGTTAATTATCCGTACAAAAACTATGAACTTTAAAACAGTTATTTTTATGCTGACGATGAAAAGCACGAACATACCATACCGTAAAAAAATTTTGAGAAATGTGTTTCAAGATACTTGAAAAGGAAATCTTGGATCCTGTGAGTAATTTGACAATTTTCAAAATATCTATTATTTGAGGATTATTTTCTTGAGATATGTCCTTTAATCATCTTTACAGAAAAAAAATCGGTAAATTAAGGGAACCAGATTCTTGGTTCAAAGAAGATAAAGCAATTTTCCATATGATTCATGAAGTTATGGGCATTCTTCAAGTTTTTTTTAGATGATCGATTCATCTCAAGAAGTCTTTGTCCACCTCGTTTCCTTGATTTAAGAGTTATTTTATTCTTTTTACTGTGATAATATTTAAAGAACAAAGTTCACGCGTGAAAATAATTTCCAAGCAACAAATGATTGTAAAATGGCCATGTTATGCAAAGGATACTAGAAGTCATTCTCAGAACCTTGAAAAGCGTCTCTAAAACTACGTGCAAGCCAGTTCAATTGTACCTCTTAAAAAAGAGCTGATATTTTGAATATTAGTGGTAAATGTCGGCTCAAATTTTTTTTTTCAACGATATTGGCAACGACATTACCACGCAAATAAATGTCTTACAGTTCGTTGTTTTTGTATTATAAAGTCATAAATCGTCAATACGAGAATTTTTATGACACACGTTACAATTTTTTTTTTCACGCTTTTTAAGAAAATCTTAATCAAGTAAATAAAGTAATAATTTTTCTAAAGTTAAATTCTCATTAATTTAAAAATAAGGAACTTTTAATATTAACAAGTATTTTAATATTTTAACCAAAGCTTTATTTCTTCTCGAATAACAATATTACTTTAAACCATACGTATATATAAATGTGTATGGTCTCCTTTAAGCTAAAAGTAAACAAATTTCCTCTTCAGCTGCATTATTCAACTTGTCTAAATAATAAATGAACTGTGTTAGTAATATAAAATTACTAAGAGAATTAAAAAAATAATAAATTTGGTAAATACTAAGCTTCTTTTAAAATTTAAATTTAAAACGCAATTTCAATAATTGAAAAAAAAATTGTTAGTAAAAAAATCGAAGAAATATTTTTTAAGAGTAATCATATTTAACGATGATAACTTAATCTTTCCAAATAAGTTTAAATATTCAAAATGTGCATTCTTTTAGTCTCAAATTAAAAAAGAAAAATTCATAATTTTCACTCAAAGGGAAAATTAAGAGATAACATCAATCGATTTTTTCATTCAAATTTGTTAAATGTAAATACGACATGCTTCGGTAACGAAATACATAAAATAAATTTTATAATACCATATGCTGTATTTCCATGTATTCCTTTTATTAAACTATTAATCTTATATCTACGTGAATCCCTCCCACACATTATTTTCTTGAACATTCGTTGCTATATGAGAAATAATGGATAATGGTAAGTTAAAATACAAAAACTACTTGAAGAAATTTAAGACGCATGAAAGAACATAAATAACGATAAATTTAAAAGAAAAAATAATTTAGTCTGTCTGTTCTCTAGTTAAAGTTACAAAATAATAAGTATTTTTCAACATAAGGGCATTTTTATCAGACGGAAAAAATCAAAGTTTAATTTATGGTATAGATTTCAACAAAATATAACTAGAGTTCTAGAACAAAATACTAGCAAACTGGAATTTACGATATCACTTGCATTTCGATAATCTGAAGGGTAATATAACAGCCTTTCCTTTCTAAAATATGAGATAAGGATACCGTGAAAAGTTTTCAAGCATAGATGCATTTTGATAATAAATATTTTTAAGAAATTTTATCTTAGGAAAAAAAATTTTGTTTATCATTTAATATTTCATTTGAAAAAATTTAATAAACACATACGTATATATATATATATATATATATATATATATATATATATACACAAAATTAAATTAAAATAAGTTATAATCACTAAATATTTATTTAAGTTTTTTTTACAACTAAAAAGAGCTAAAAGAAAAAAAAAAAAAACTACAAAAATAATTGAAAAATTCAGTATATGAAAAATTTAGTCAAAAACAAATTACAATTCAAAGTTAAAAATGAATATTTAATTCTAATGAAAATAAGCCAAAAATTAAGTTAAATACTATTATAGACAAGTAACAGTAATTCAATACAAATATAAAAAATCGATTAAAAATTACAACGAATTTAGTTACGAAATAACTATAAAGTGCATGATAAAAAATCATGAAAAAAAATTACAACAATAGATTAATGTAACTTAATACTGTTCCGCATCTTGAAGTGGAAAATGTGTATATAAACTAGTTTCCTGGATCCAACCATCACTGCTTTAGTAATTACATCATAATTAAAGGTACAGATTAAGACATTAAAAAAAACAAAATAGAAATAGAAATTCGACAATAGAAAAACGAAGAAAAAAAAAAAAAAAAAAAAAAAAAAAAGGAAAAAAACAGGTTAATTTTATTCAACGAAAGAAAAAAAATTAAACTAAAAAAAAAAAAGCATTAATGCACACATAACAAGTATTTTTTAAAATCAAAAAAGCTAAGATTTTTACCGTATAATTCAATTTTTGTTCAAATGCGATCCAACATGGCGCTAAATTCAACAAATATACAACATTATGTTAAAAAACTATCAAAACAAACCATTGAATGAATGACTAAAGTAAAATAAATATTTACAAAAAAATAATTATGAAACAAAATCAAAAAATTTGAGAAACAATACCAAGCAAACATATAAAAATTTAATAATTTTGATTAATATAAACTCATTAAAATATTTATAAAATAAATAATTCTGAAACAAAATTTGAAAAAAATTAAAAAACTGTACCTAGTAAGCATTTAAAATTTAATAATTTTTGATTAATATAAACTTATTAAGATATTTAGATCAATATCATTCAAACATGAAATGAAAATAAAATTAAAAATAAGTTACGCATTATGATGGCAAAGATTAAAATTAATGCAAAACAAAAAAAATTTTAAGCCAAAAAACAAATGAAAAGATTTTGTATATAAATATTATCATAAATAATAGGCAAAAACTAATATGAAATATGTGAGCATAGTTACAAAAAATATTTTAAAAAACTTAGACCAAAAATATCCATATATTATAAATATAGCAAAATACGCAAATGTATTAAAGGGGGAAAAAACTATTTAAACAAAAAAATTTTGAAAAATTGTAAGGAAATTAAAGTAACTATACAATTTTAAAAATAAATTTTGCATTTAAAATGTTTTATTTAAAAGTTAATATGATCTATAACTAACAAATAAAAATTTAATTAACTTAATTTATAATTTTTATATTTTAAATTCTTTTTAAAAAATTAATAGAACGATCAGGAATTGTACAAGAAATTTTGAAATCTTTTAAGTAATTTTGAAAATTTAAAAGTATGCTAACTAATTTCATATTTCTTAATAAAAGTTAGATAATATGTCTTTCCAAAATTTAAGCTTAAATTGCTATCGAATCATAGAACTTTATTAATAGAGAAGCAATAATTATCTTTCTCGTGCCATATAATATTCATATTGTTCACTATTTTTAAATTAACAACTAAAAATATTTTTATAAGAATTTACATTACTTTTAACCAGATTTAAAATTACTAATAAAAAAAGAAAAATCAAGTATATATAATAATAATAATAACTCGGTTTAAATTTATTTGAAAAATAATAAAATCTCCTATATATCTAGGAAATTAAAATTATTATTGTCTATAAAATTAATATCATTGAATTGTAGATATATATAAGCGAGACTATTACGAACAGGTTTCCCGCCTCCCTGAAGCGTGCTTTTAATTTGTTTACAGTTTTTTTTTCATTATAACTAATATTTTCTTTCAAAATAATATATATATATATATATATATATATATATATTCTTAACACTGCATGGTAAAAGTTAGCACTTTCCAAATCTAAGAATTCTTGAGTGTGGATGATTTAAAATGTAATAATGTAATGCAATTCTTGATTAATTGTCGTGTCGTATTCATTAAAGTAGAATCAAAATGGAATTCGAGCTTTTTTCCTTCAACAGCCACAAATTCCCATTAAATGTTATAAATCTTTACCTTCTGTTTCCTGGACACTCTGTCTGATTATTACATAACATTAAATGCTCTAAGAGCCCCCTTTCAACTTGATTAGTTAATCCAATCTCCTCATCAATATCATGGGCTATTATGTAATTAAATGGTTGCCGTTATGATATATATATATATATATATATTTACAGCTGGTTTGTTTATGAATATTTTTCAATGAACCATTGTAATTTTTTTTTATTTTTTCAACTACTGAGTTATTCATTACATCTTTTTTAAGCTTCGTTTTTTTTTTAAAACCTTACTGATTACTGTTTTAGAAATAGACATGATGTTTCTTGCCTCCGACACACAGATATTTTTCTTAAAGAACTAAAATCTTTCGAAGTTTTTAGTTCTTAAGGCATAAAAAATAACATTTTTTGAAACAAAAGTAGGAAATATATCTCTTTTAATGCTAGTGGAAAACACGCTCTTTTTCTCTCTAATATTACGATACATTGTATATTTTTCAATCAAAAGGGACGTTTACTGACCAGTAAAATGGAATTTTGTCTATCTTACTATTAAACAAACTCTGACAGTAGGTTTCTGTCATGTTTCTCGTGCTCTTCTGAACGAATATTTTTATTTTCTTATTTTCACGGGAGTGACTGGAAGAGATAAGGGCTCTCCAGAGAGGGAGAGGGTTTTTCGTGGGAGAGAGGATTAAGGGTCTTCCGGACTCGTGACCGGGTTTCAAAAGTAAGGAAAAGACTTTTATGTTATCAGACCGGTAACAAAATACACAGACCGGAAATGTCCGTTATAAGTAAACTTGGTGATACTAAGTTTCTTCAAAAAAATTTAAATGGGCTTAAGGTTTAGCAATTCATTAGAACATATGTTTTTTTATGAAGAATAATGTAGGTTATACGACAAGACGAGTAAATTTTAAAATTAAATTTCAAGAAAGAGCCTTATGATATATATTACTATATAGAAACAGAAAATTGCCCCGGAAGAATTTTTATTTCCATTTAACATTATTCTAAAAAAATGCAATACACATTATACTTAAATTAATACTTGTAATATTCCAATTTAATTCATTTATTCAATAACTGAAAATAATTTTTACATCAATAAAAAGTATCAGAAAGCTACAAGCACACACAGTAAATATTTATTCAATATGATGAATATCTCTATTTTAGTAATCCATATAGAATAAAAAAGGTTTTCTTAGGAAAATAATTCAATTTTTATATAAACATTTGGAAGTATTTAATTGCCAGTATTAAAATTAAATTACGAATTCTAAGTTAGTTTTAAGCTTCTATAAAAATGTCTTCGTGGTAGAATATTTTAAAATTAGTTTTTTTTTATTTGTCTTTAAGGTTATTAATTATTGTAGACTCTAAACTTCTATCTTTGAAGTCAGAATTTTGATTGAAAATAATTAATGTTGATTAATATTTATAATATTTGTTTCTCGATGTATATTTGTAATTTTAAATAATATTAAAATTACAAAAAAATATTTTTTTTATAAAAATTAGTATTACATTTTTTAAAAGCTGATTTTTATTACAAATTTTGAAAATTTTATTAAAATTTTGTATTAATTTATTTCAAATACACACACACACACACGCACGCACACACACACACACACACAAACACACACACACACAAACACACACACACACATATATATATATATATATATGTGTGTGTGTGTATGTATGTGTGGGTGGGTGTGTATGTATGTGTGTGTAAAGAGAGAGAGAGAGAGAGAGAAAGAAGTTGCATGTATAACAGGTCAATTGAAAAGTCCCCGGCCTACCACAGTAAAACACATTTTTTTGGCAAAATTAGTTTTTTTTATTCAACATAATTCCCTTCAAGGGTGATACACTGATTATAGAGACCCTCCAACTTTTCGATACCATTTTTGTAGTACGATTTGTCCTTTGCTTCAAAATAGGCCTCAGTTTCGGCGATCACCTCTTCATTCGACGAAAATTTCTTCCCAGCGAGCATTTTTTTGAGAACAGGAAATAGTCGCTGGGGGCCAGATCTGGAGAATATGGTGGAGGAGGAAGCTATTCGAAGCCCAATTCATGGATTTTTGCCATCGTTTTCACTGACTTGTGACACGGTGCATTGTCTTGGTGAAGCAACACTTTCTTTTTCTTCAAATGAGGCCGTTTTTCGGCGATTTCGTCCTTCAAACGGTCCAATAACGCTATGTAATAGTCACTGTTGATGGTCCTTCCTTTTTCAAGGTAGTCAATGAAAATTATTCCATGCGCATCCCAAAATACAGACGCCATAACCTTGCCAGCCGACTGTTGCATTTTCCCACACTTTGGAGCGGGTTCATCGTGTGCAGTCCACTCGAATGACTGTCGATTGGACTTCGGAGTGAAATGATGGAGCCCTGTTTCATCCATTGTCACATATCGACGCAAAAACTCGGCTTTATTACGCTTGATCATCTTCAAACACTGCTCCGAATCATCAACTCGTTGTTGTTTTTGGTCAAAAGTGAGCTCGCGCGGCACCCACTTTGCACTGAGCTTTCTCATACCCAAATATTCGTGAATGATATGATGTACACGTTCAATTGATATCTTTAGAGTGTCTGCTATTTCTTTCAATTTCAATTTACGGTCATTCAAAATCATTTTTTAGATTTTTTTAATGTTTTTATCGGTAACAACCTCTTTTGGGCGTCCACCGCGTTCACCGTCTTCGGGGCTCATTTCACCACGTCTAAACTTAGCATACCAATCCTTGATGTGGATTTTCCTGGGGCAGTGTCCGGAAACTCGGCATCAAGCCAAGTTTTTGCTTCAACTGTATTTTTTCCCTTCAAAAAGCAATATTTTATCAACACTCGAAATTCCTTTTTATCCATTTTTTTTCACAGTAACAAAAGTTGCTTCACTCAAAATGCTATAATTCACGAACTAATGATCCTACAGCTGTCAAATTTATACACGCATCTTTTGAGGGTTAGGGCTAACTAAAAAACATATGGATTTAATTCTATTAGCACCATCCATGTGTCAGGCCTGGGACTTTTCAATTGACTGTTATATATATATATATATATATTCAGGAACTGCTCATGACCACACACTCCACAGGGGCGTTGGGGAAATGAAGTAAATCAAATAATAATAAAACATTAATAATTCTTTTAAAAGCAATTATATTACCACATATTTTCAATGGTTTTTTTTTATCTGCAGGTTTGAATTTGAAATATTTCTCAAATGTAGCAAAAGGTTCTTTAATCACATGTTTGGGATGAAATAAATGAAACGCTGTTAAATCACTGTAGTAACTAGTAGTCAAAAATCACGATCTACGTAATCAGAGATATTCCATTCGAGTTTGAGTATTGCTCCACATTGACTCATTGTGGGGTTTAATGGGGACTCCTGCATGTTGAATGGAACTGGGCATGAAATTCCTTACGCTATGTGGTGTGTAAGTTAGAAAAGTGAGATACTGCTAGGTTGAGAAACCAAAAAGTACCTGTATTGTACGACATGTGGCGTTGTTGAACATCTTTGTATTACAACAGTATGCTTTTTGTTAAACTATGTCAAAACAAATTTGACACTGATTCATAAGTTAGTTAGGTTTGCTGCTTCGTCGTCATCACTTTGCGTCGAATAGGAGACTGTCGATAGTACCTTGAATCCTCGTTATACCCCGGAAGCTAAACAACAGTCAAAACAATGCGATGATTTTTCGGCATGCAAAAGATTTCGGAATTATGGACTTATTCGATCAATTGACAATATTACAAGGAGTTTTCAGTTCTTATTTCAGTTCTTATTACATGGGTACTTTTTGAACCACCTTCGCAATTTATGATTCATTATCGGTCACTTGATTGTGATTCAGAATTATGAATTACTTCTTCAATAGTTCTTGTATGGTACGAAACTAATCAAACTTTTAAATTTGAAATATTAACTTTTAAATTTTTAATTTTGAATATGTACTATATTGCTGCACATCTCTAAAGTCAAACAAAAAAGTCCATTCGAAGAAAATTCAAAACCATTAAAGCACAGGAGAAAAGATCCTGTTTGGATAGGAAAATATGGTTAGAAGATTCTTGGTTAATACAACGCTTGTTCCATTTGATTCCATCAAAAGATATCTTCTGAAGAAGTGAGTCAAAATGGTTTGCTCGTGCTGGTATTCTAAAACAGCAGGGAACCCCCCGAATGAATATCATAGTACTACTAGTTGCGAAAGTAAGATGGTCCAAGTGGCTTTGGCTTTACATTTAAATTTGGAAAATAGTTCATAAGTGTGTTGTAGGAACTGGCAGAACAGATAACTCTCGATCACTTCTTTTAGCCAATATGTCAGCAGTCCCGATGCTTACATGGTCAATGTATATAGGTATACAATAAAGAGAGAATATCTCCGGTTAAAGAGAACCCTTTTACCGCATTAAAAATAGCCACTTCTTTATGTTCCACTCCCATTCCCTCTGTGCTAATTAATCAAATATTGAATGAAACTTTTGTTGTCAGAAAAATCCCAAATTTCATTCTCGTCAAAGAACGATCGAATCGAATTTTGACCCACAACTATGGCTAGTATAATTATTGAAATTTATACTACCTTTTCAAACAAACAATGCAATTTCATCAAAATCTAAATGTTTTTGAACATACTCTGAATTAATACCCTTTGTTGTGAAGAATTTTTAAAAATTAACAGCGAAATAAATAATTCCAAGAAAACAAAGGTTCAAAATTCTTTTTCGCATTTTACTAAAAATTATTGTAATATACTTACTATCTATAGCTTTTCAAAAATTTTAACTGATGGTTGTATTCTCACATTCTCCTATATTTTTTGAATTTGAAAAAATTATTAAATGCTGCATGAAATGGTAAAACTGTGCCTTTAAGATCGCATTTTTCCATTCCAAAGGCAAACATCTTATTTGATACAGTATTCTAGAAAATATATTTCAGTTCATATCATTATTTATTTTTCGGAATAGATAGAAATATTCAGAAATATCCAAAATAGATCTTTATGTCAGAAACGTTCTGGAATTAGACTGAAGGCTATACAAAAAGAGAAGGAAACTTTCGGAAAAATGAGAAAAAAAGAATAAAGGAAAAGCGGAAAATGCATGGAAAAAATAGAATCTAGGTTGCTTTTGTTTTTATTATATTCAAATCAAAACTGTATTTACGAAATTCAATAAATTGAATCGAAGAACGCTCTTTCGAAGCTTTCCTATTCTTTCTGAGAACAAATACTGGAACACTTTTTTGTTTTGATCAAAGCGAGCTTAAAGGAAGTTGCTCGGAATAAGAAGAACGATTTGAATAAAATCGAGTACATTACTTGCGATATGCTCATACAGAAGTGAGCGTTAAAACAATATTCTATGACTTGTCAAAATCTATAAGATTTTGTTCAAATGTACCGGAACTAAGAAATGTAGAATAGTTATATGTATAAAAATGGAAAATTTGCTGCTCAAACAAAACTAAAACTAATTTTTAAGAATCAATAATTTGTAGACTTCTTTTATTTCTTCTGCTAATTAAATTATACTATATTTTTAAGTATGTACATTTGGATTAACGAAACTTGATCCTCCCCATTTCTAATACTAAAATGCATTTACAATGCAAATTTTGAGAATTCCTTAAGTTCCTTTCCATATTTTAAATCACAGTTTCATAAGATTATTACAAGAAAACCCTTTATAGAAATATTCTATTAGTAGCAGGATGGGGAGGGTATCACACGTTTATAATATTATAAAAATGCGTAATTTTCAACACGTTTTCGTTAGTAATTTTAGTAAACGAAAGTTTCTAAAAAATTGTTCTAAATAAGCGTTTGCGAGTACAATTTCTGTGCTTATAGTTCTATCTCTTATTTTAGAAACAGTTACTTAGAAACATGAAAAGAACATTCTTAGATTAATTGCTTAAGTAATATGTATGTACTAGTATTATATAATATATATTTTCATAATTTGCTTATATAGATAGAAATATATTTATTAAAGTACTTTTATTTCAAAATAACACGAAGTGACATATATGAAAATAGTTTCAAGTATTTATATTTAGCTTATTAAATTTGATATCAACTTATAAAATTCAATGTTGATTAATACTTTCAAATAAGTATATTATATTGCTTTTTAAAGGAAAATTTTACTTGTTCTTCGAATTACGAATGAGAAATGAGTACTCATAAGAAATACTCTTATTCAGATACAACAGTCTTGCAAATTATTTCCTTTCAAAGTAATCTTTCCAGGGCTGCTACACATTTCTCCTGTAATGGGATTCTCTCTCACTTTCATAGTTTTATCCCTTCAATTCACCATAAGAACATTTCTATGATTCCACAGCCTCTACTTTTGAATTATAAAATTGGTTGGCAATTCCCTCTCCAAACTTCTACACTACACAAACGGAGGACTTGGAGCTTTGACAGATTTAACGTGCATCAGCCCCACTACCCTGCGAGTCTTCAGTGGGAGCAGAGTTGGATCCCACGACTCGACAGAAAAAACGTCGGCCGCGAGTTCGTGACCATGACCACTAAGCTACAGCAACCACACTATTTCAATTAAAGTGTTATAAATAGGCGACAGGAAGAAAAATATGGGAAGAAGAGTCAGTAGGAGGATGGAGTATGAAAGTAGATAGAGAGAGAGAGAGGGAGAGAGAGATTCGATCCTGACTTGGACCCCATTTCAGAACTGTTTTAGATAAATAAAATTATTAGGTACTCTTTAGTTGAGAACGCGTGAAATCTTCTGCTCCATAGTCGTAATAATTGAATTCTGGATCACTTAAAGCATCTATTAAATACCAGTTTAATTTTATGTATTGACTCATTCATCATTAGACCTTATATACTTGTGATGCGTTAAATACGCGACAGTAACGAAGCCGTTGTGCTACACTCCACTCCTTTTTTTAGATGTGCACAGCTGGTCTGCATAATGTCTTCTCTGGACTGAAATCTGGTTCCTGAAGTTTTTCCTATCTTACATTTGAGGCTTGAGGAAAGCTAGAAATTACGCAGAGTTCTGCGGGTAGCTTACGAAGCACAGGTGTGTTGCTTTTGACCCGCAAACTTTGCATCAGATATGAAAAATGGGTCCACATATCAGTTAGGCCTAGCCGTTTACATCTTACAGCGTCACGAAGGCAACGCAGAATCTCTTGGTAATAATCATTGGAGGGGTTTGACCATGTGGAGCGTACTCGTGATGAGCCACACCAATAGAATCAAAGAATATGGGCAGCATGGTTTGTGAACCTATTTTGCTCTTTTTTTGTGTGTGTCCACGGAGATGTTGGGTGCATCCATTGTGATGACTATAATCTGAAGTATTTGGATCTTGGGTTTCCGGGCTTTGGATCGATGTTCATAATCTCCAGCATGTCCTGTCCGATCTGCGAGTTGCTTCTGCTCCATCGTTAGCAACTTTTACATGAATCCTCGCTGTGATTTTCTTGAATTATTAGTCAAAATGAAATGAACAGATGCAAAGCTCATATTTGCCTCGTCTGCCAATTCTGATTTATGATCTTACATCTCCAGGGTCCACATTTGATCAATACCATTCTTATTTATAGATGTTGAGGCTCTACAAACCTTGCTTTACTCTCCACTAATGTGCAGGTATTTTTGAAGTGGTTGTACCACTCCTTTGTCTGTATGGTGACCATTGCTTCATCTCTGAAGATTTGTTGAACTTTGCGGATCGCTTCCCCATAGAAATCTCCACAATTTACACAAATTTAATGGTGTAACATTGTTCAAAATTTTTTTCCTTCAAAAATGGAGTTCTGATGATGTTTATTTACACTACCTCACTCATAATCTGTCTACAAGCAAAGGGAAGATCTTGCTTATAGGAAAAAATCGTCAAATTACGATCACCTACATACGTTTACCAAACCATGCCTCCCTAACCTCATTTGCTTAAATATGAAAAATTATAATTGTATACTTTTGAATGCATCTCCTACATTTATAGAATTCTCATGACAATTTAAGGGGAAAAAACATTAATTCGTAATTGCTGACTTAATATTATTTATATGCTTTTTAGATTAAAGTATGTTATACTTCATTTTATACGTAACATATTTTTTTTTAAATATATATATATATATATATATATATATATATATATATATATATACTGCTCTAACACCGTAATTGATTATACACTAAAATTTTGGACACTTTTATGTTTTCCGAAACTTTTCAACTACAGGAGATGAAATTTCTTCCACTTCTGTTGTGTGTCGCTTTACTATTTACATAATTTCTCCAAATCTTCTATTATTTATCTTTGTTAATAATTGTTTAATAATTTCAAATACGATGTATGAAGTTATTTTTTAAGAAATGATGCTCTTATATCTTCGAAAATAAACTTCATATGCTAGTGAGAGTGATAAGAGTTATTTTAAACGTGACCTGCTTTATAATATTTTTATTTATAGTTTTTATTAATATGTTTAGTTTAATTATATTATAGAATTGTTACTAATTAGGTGAATAAATTTTACGCTATTTAATATTACACGTTATTTAATATTTATGTTATTAATTTAAGACAAAACCCTTATATTACTTAAATTTTATATTTATGAGATACATTTTAATGTATAGTTACATGTTTTATATACAATAATTCTTACAAGCAATCAAGAGATATGAAATATATAAATATTTATTATTATACAACTAAAGACCCAAGCAAAAATAATTTAGAAATATATTACAAGCAATTCTAAATAATTAAACAAAAATGAAGTGAGTTATATAAGAAAGGATTTAACTAATCAGAATGAGTTTACATTGAACAGGCAATTATTTTTACAAATATTTGGTACTTCTGAAAACGGTATAAGTAAGAATTAAAGTTTAAATAATATCCTATTCTTTTTAGAATATCTACTTATTTATGATAAGCTAGGAAAGTTCTGTGATAGGTTAGATATTTTAATAAATAAAACGGTACTAGGTTATTTAAGCACAAAACATTTTCTTGGAAATTTCGAGGACTCTGAACTTTTGAAACATCTTGGGGCTAGGGCTGCACAATACATCGCTTTTTAAATTTTGAAAAAAGTATTCGACGTTCATATATGTTTAAAACAGAGCATTTTTTCATGCTTATATTTGTGTACTAGTATCACTCTGATATAACAAGCGAAATATATGCGTAGCTGCTAAAGTATTTTATTAAAACGTTTTTCTGAATTTCACTTGGTGTGTGTGTGTGTCATCAAATTTTCGATCGTTAATTTAACCAACTTCCCATCAAGCTAGAGCTTTGAAATTTTGAGAATCGTTCGTACTCGCCTAACAATGCAATATTTAGACATTTGCGACAAGTTTTAACTAATATTTCAATAATTTTAATAAGTCAAAATATTCTTTCCCCTCGGCACTTTTAGGATTGAGGAAAAAATTTCTTTCCCCCTCTGAGAACACCGGGAACTCCACACACGCCACATGAGGTATCGTAAAACTCACAAAGGGGAGATAGTAAGGGTTGCTGACTTTCAGTTAGTAATCATTCGCAAGAAGGAAAGATTCCAGTATTTGACGCCGTGTCTTATCACAATAGTTTTTTCTGAATTCTGGTTCCCATTTTTTTTAATAAAATGACTTACAAACTTTCAAATGCATGTTTTGATTTTATGAGTATTATGAATTTTTTAATACGCTCACAAATGTCTCTTTTTAAGTAAATTTTAAAGTTAAAAATAACTAACAGTTTAACTAATATTTCAATAATTTTCTTTAATAAACTTTGCCACCATATAAAAACGTTGGTTTTTATATCGAATTTTTTATATTGGTAACATTTATATATGATTTTTTTCATTCTTTCTGTTATCTTAAAATGAAAGTTCTATTTATTTATTTTATTTATTTCTAGTTTTTATAAAATTTTGTTTTCTTTCAATAAACCGCCCTTTTTGCGTCAAATAACATGTCGATGTCTGGTTTGATGTTTTGTCCCACATATTAAACTTCCTAAAAGTATTTAAAGTATTAAAATTAAAATATATAACTTTTAAAAATACATTCTATTTTTCACTTCGTTTGAAAATTTGTCTTTGCGATAAATATTTCTAATGTTAAAATTCAATTTTGACATTTTAATATTAAATGTTCTTTTCAATTTAAAGTTCGTCGACTTAAATTGGTCTCCGTTAGCAATATTTCAAAAGGAATTTCGAATGATTCAACGATAACAAAATCCAAAATCTTTCTATTATGTTCATAATTCCACAAAATCCTAAAATCCACCATTCTTTATTCGTGGATTTTTGTTTAGACAGACTAGATGGAATTTACTATGGATCTGAACAATTCTTTGGAGAGTTCTATTTTAAGCTTCGGCATGAAGAGAATATTCCAAACTTTCCCCTTCTTTCTACATTAGCAACGCGGCGTCAGCGCAGAATCAATCAGGCGAGACGAGAGTACGCGTGCCGAAAGGTTTCTATGATTAGAACGTTGTGTGAGAGGCGAAAACTCATCCAAATATCAAATCCGAACTAATGTCATTTCTGCTGACGCAGCGAAATGGGTGTTACTGTTGTTGTAAGGTTATTTTGGATCGAACGTTATTGTTCTGATAAGATTTTGGCTCTGAAACCATATTGATAAAAATGTTTTCTTCATAACAGGAAATGAAATTGAATTCTAATGGTTTAATCTTTTATCTTCTTCATATGTTTTTATGGCTATTGATGCAATCACGTTTGGTCTTGATAAGATTTCCATACAAATAGAGATCCATTCAAATATCAATTGTTTCGTAATTGTTTTGATGCTCTGAATAGAGTTATTCTTTTATGGTAGTAGTGGATGGACCAATTCTACATAATCTTTTCAGAGAAGCTTTAAATAAATTAAAGTAATTTTGAGAACAACGGTTTTTATTACACATACTTTAAACTTTTAAATTTATTTTTACTTTTCCCAGAAATATGCAAGAAACAAATTAAAAATAATGGTCACGACCTTCACCACAGGAGACGAATGAGTCGTGCCTAGTTCGATTCTTGGTTTAATTGAGGAATATTGGGAGCACTTTCTCATCAAATTTTTTTTGAAACTCAAATTCCTCACATACGTTACGCGAAAGCTTTGAGAGTAAGATGATGCAATCAAGACTCAGTTTTATGAGATAGTTCTCACATGGCAGGATGGTGAAGTTAAGAGAGTAACGTACAACCTCAGATGGCGTCGTATGGCAGGAGGGAGCAGAGTGGACCCTGGTGGTGGTGCGGAGGCAGTGGGCGGCCAAGTTGGGTAATCCTGCCTGAAGCATCAGACTATGGTCATTAGATCAGATAACTGCATTGTTATCGGGACTGTTTAGAAGAAATTGTAATTTCACAGGTCGAATTCTGACTTAAAGTTTGCTGTATTATTTTTTTGAATCAGCAGCTTATAGTTGTGAAATCTAGCCCTAGTTAAGATATCACTTTAGATATTTCGTCAAACCCATCTAGTTATTCATAAAATATTTGAAATTGGCATTGGTTTAGTGTAACTCCTGCAACAACTTGAAATATTTGATGCATTTCTAGGTTACAATTGGTTTGTTTCTGTTCAATCTGTATGTTTCAAGCGACGTAATTGGGGGTGCAGAGGGAGCAACGATACTGGGTACAGGAGGGCAGGGAGTGGCCGAGTTGCCTAATCATATCTATAGCACCCGGATATGGTCATTAGATCAGGTAACTGTATTGTCATTAGTTAGATCAGTATAATACTTATGCAGAATTTCAAGGCAATTGCACAAGTGGAAGTAGTTCCAAATATAGTTGTATTATTTGACCTAAGCAAACATATATACATTTATGTGAAGTTAAATAAAAGCTTGTCAAATATCTTTATCAAAATAAGAAAATTAAATCATCACTTTTTGAATTTCGAAACGGACGCAGACAGCCGTAATCCGCTATCACCATGCAACAAATGCAGTTAATGCATCTGTAAGTAATTTTGATTGTCAAAATCAAAACCCTTTATCAAAATTGTCTCTTAACAACCTACAGATGTGATGGTGAGTAGGGGAAATTTAATTCCTTCATCTTTTTTGTTATTCTGATGAGCGGGGGCAGAGTTGATATTATTTATTTAGTACTTTGATAAAGTTTCATGCACCTAAATTTGTTAATTAATGTTAAGTCAATTTTATTCGTTTTATACAAATCATCGAATATATAGAAGTGTTAAGGTAAATGTTTGTTTTGTTTATTTTTAAGCTTTTCAATGGCTTTGTGGTTTTATTCACGAAGAAACCTATTCGTTTTAAAAATTAGGACGGCAAATTTAGAGTTCACATAGGATGACAGAAATCCACGCTACGTTACTGCTACTACTGCGCCCCCATAGTAAGCTTTACAATTGAACTCATCCATTAGAGTATACAATTGATCTGTCATTATTGCACTTCAAAACACTGCATTGAAAAGAAAACCAATTTTCATTAATAAACCATGTCATATTACTCAAAATAGATTTTAATAAAATTTTAGTTATTAGTAAATCAAACGCGCGTATGAAAATTTATAACTTTTTTTGATATTGTGTAAAATTCCTTTTCAGGTACAATATTGATTTTTCATGATATTAGTTTCCATAAACCTTTAACAATACCCAGAAAGTATTTGATAAATTCAGCACTGTTAAAATATAACTATAATTACACTGTTTATAGCACTGTTAAAATTTATTTTATTATATTTTGTGAGAAATACATTTTTATTTGTGTTTATAATAAAGTTTAACGTTTAAATTAACTGCTTTGATAATGTTTACCAAGCATTTAAATTTATTAAACTCGTATTTTGATGCTTTCAAAGTCTTTGCAGCTTTAACCATGGTTTAAAATTTTGATGTCTGTAGCAAACATTCCATTCTGTTACCCTGGAATAACATAAATTCAAACAAGATTACTTGTAACGGTTATCAAGTCTGTTTCCCTTCATTTCTCCTTAAGGACATCTATAAGACGTTGTTTGACTGTAGATCCTCTACTTCTAAATCATGTAAATAAGCATTGCTATGTAAAATGAAGTGTAGTAAATAAGGAGATTGATAGGAGTTATGTGGGATAAGAGGCTGGAGGAACTAGTAATAAATGAGAGAAACTGGAAGTACTGATTCAGCGATTAGTATGAAGTGATTACAGTTGAATAGATATCTGGTCGGATGTAGATTACGCGTTTAGTACTGTCTCGGTTCTGGATTGTATGGTGGTAAGATATTTTATAATATTAATCTTTAAATTCGGACGCATATAGGGACCTGTTCCACCTATACATAATAATATAGATATTAAATTTTGAAGATTCGAATAAACCAGTTTGATTTACTTCATTGTCTGACTATTCAATTAATCATTGACTTTTCCCCATGTAAAATTAATCACTTAGTGATAGAACAGTAAGTTATTAGAAGAACTACCGGGATGGTCACAAACTAACCTTATTTATACAATTCATCGAATATTCTCATTGGAAATTATATAAAATTATGAAATCCAATGGACTAAATTCGTGTGACGTCATGATCACATGATAACTTGACCACGTGATATTCACCAATGTAAACAAGTTTAGTATTGTTTGTTTTGCACTGCGTTTATGAAATGCATTATGCTTCTTAAGTTTCAGTAACTTCATTTTACTAAATATATTACTTTTTAATTGAATAAGAAATTATCACAACATTTTGTTTTATATATTTTTCACCTACATAAATGCAAAAATCAAAATTTTGGATTGCTGTTATTTATAGGTATTGAATCATTCTTCTATCAAATAGCTGAAATGATAGCAGCAGATTTATTTGGTTTACATGCAGACAATTTGCTATAATTATGAAAACATCCTAATTTAGCTGTCTTTTTCTAGCATTTAAAAAAGTATTTCGACTGATCTTCTTTAAAATTTAAGGTACTTTTCCTTTTCGCCCGCGCAAACGATAAAGTCGCCAAAATGATACAACCGAAGCCAAATTGAATTTGTGTATACTGTATGTTTTCGCCAATGAAATCTGCTTGGTGAGATTTGAGCCGACAAAATTGATAAGTACTATAACAATATTTATAAATGAAATCATTTGAAATATAAAATAAGCTTAATCGAAACAAAAAGATGAAAATAACTCAATGGCTATTAGCAGTTCAAAAGTGTATCTTTTTAAAGCAGAAAATAATTTAAAGCTTATATCAGAAGTATACAAACGCCGGAAGCAAGTTTAAATAGGCTTAGCTTACCAAACGATATTTTAACTATTAAACGAGAATAAAATTATAGGTACAAAAATTATACTCACATTTTTTCCTGCCGAATATAAATAACTGAATGTAAGAGATATGATATTAAATACTTTAATCGAAATAAAGTGTGGATATACAATATATATACGACTTACATATAAGGAAATCCTTTGTAAACACAGACCACGCCGGTTTGTTTATGATATATATCACGTGATTCTGTGAATTTAGCCCATTATCATAATTCTGTTTTCCGACAAAATTTTAATGAAGGAATCTAAAGAGAAAGAAAATAAAGACACATGTCTGCACACACGTGAATTCAAAATAAAATGTCTAAAATAAAACTCTATTGCAATGTTAATTAATTTAGTCGAACCCATTACTTCTTGCATCACTTCTTTCAATATTTTCTAACAATAAGGTGTATCTTTTTGTTAAAAAAAAGTAGCAAAATAAAATAGTTGTTTTGACATGTGTACTTTGATGATTCTTATCATATTGGTGGGAATCACATGAAATCGTGGCCGTTTGCAGCAGTTCTTCCGTAAATGACAGCACTTCTTTAAATTCGTGACTCTGGTTGTCTAGCCAGGAAATTGTACATAACGGTATTTTACAGGTTCTCACATGCATTTCCCTTTAACTAATATTTGATGCTACTTTACTGCGATGTATATCAGAACTTCATCTTGCGAAAAAAAAAAAAAACGTGATTCATGTTAATGAGCTTTGCTATTTAAGAAGAATTATAGTGAATGGGATGATAGAGTTAGAGATTCTCATAGGGACACAATAATGGTTCTAGAAACTGTAACGCGATATAAGCGTCTATACCACTCAGATTCCCTAACTATTAGGATCCAATTAAAGTCTACTATTTAGAGTTACCATCTAGAAATCTTCATTACAATGTCCAGTTAAGGACACAAATTGTTAACCACTCCACATAATTTATTTTGATATTGCTTATCCATAGTTTGAATAAAAAAGTTAAAGAGTGTTGGATGATTATATTGCATCAACATGCCTACTATTTTTAAGCAAACCACAAAACAAACATAACAAATCACAGGTTAATTTGTATTGTTCTAGTTAAGCGATTTATTAACCGAATTTTAGGAAAGCTTGAACACTGTAAATTCTTGTATGAAAATCTAAAAATATTTAAAGAGCGTTCCTCAAATTGTGAAAAATGCCATTTATCAATATGAATATGTATATTTCTACTCTTTTGAAAAAAAGTGTTCTCAATAATTAATTCACCTTTCACATTTCAAAATTTTATTCAAAATTACTTTTCGTAGATTATATGTTTATGAATACAATATTTTTAAGGTTTTAAATTGTAATAACACATTGAATAAAAATTGAAAAAAATATTAATTTATACAAGATAAAAAGGAAACAATACAGGAAATGATAGCGTAAGAAAGGAATAACAGAAATAGAACAAGTCATTCGAAAATTTTTAAAACTAATTTCTTAATTAAAAGTATTTGTAATTTTCATAAAATATGTATAATGATATATTTCTTAGAATAAGTTTATTTCTTTATTTTTATACAAGTTAAATTGTGTTCGTCTTAAAAAAAAAACTGTTGTCTGTTTTATATAAACGTTTAAATAAAAAAAAAAAGTAATTTAAAAAATATGTACAAAAATACTCAAGGCTGAGTTAAATATTCATTAAATGAATAGTTCAAGTTAGAAACTTTTGAGTAAAAACCATAATATTCGACAAATCTAATTAGGTGCAGAAATGTGTAGCCTCCCCCCTATATTGAAAAATTCTTTTTATATTTAGAAAACAATTTTAAGAATAGAAAAAAAAAATCGCCAAACTTGTAGAGTCTTATATTTTTCAAAAGAATGATAATAGGTTTTTTTTTAAAATTAAAGTTTAAGAAAAAGCTCATTTGCATTTGGAAAGGGAAGAATCCTTGCATCTCTATTGTAATTTATCTAATGTTTCTCCAGAAAACACCATTTTTCTTTTTTTTTTAAATCCATTTCTCCTCGGCTTTTTACTTACCACCAAGTCATAAAAATTTCCGAGAGCAGGCAAAAAACATCTCAACACGTGCGAAGAATTTCTCGATTCCAAAAATGAACCTAACTCACTGAAACACAAATCGTCCCCTCTGCAACACATTCCACAACAAACTGTGCTATCCTTTCACGTGCTTCTGTAACATAACCAACAAGAATCCAGAACGGAAGGTAAGTAGGATGTGGGGGAGGGAGAAGGAAAAAAAATTGGAGGAAGTGTTACTAATGGGAAGGTCGTATATCAGATGATATTCCTATGTCTTTCTTAATCCTGGCGCTGGAGTTATTTGAAGAGATTGTCGCTTCATGGCTCGATGCTTCTGAGAAGCAAAAAAAGCCGCTTCTTCTTTTGCGTTTGGGGCTTCTTTTAAAAGAGAATACTTTCAGAGGCGTCAGTTGCTGTAATTGGGGAATTTTTTTTTCTTCACAAGAATACTATGACTTTTTTTCATATCGCCGTTTGTTTGTAATTATTTTTAAACATCGCTTTTACGAAACATTTGGCAAAAGGTAAGCTGTAAGTCTTTGGAAAAAGAATGTAGCAAGAAAAGACATTTTTCGGTTTAGTTTCGGTTGAGAAATTTTTGATTATTCTACAGATTAAGAGATGTGTTAATTTGCAGTGTGATGTAAAAGGTGTTATTTTGGTGCGTTAAACTTTTGACAGATTTAAATAGCGTTATTTACATCGAGGATGTATTTTTTTTAACTAGGAAGTATCGTTATAAAGTCAATGCACCGTTTAAGAATTTAAATGAAATGCGATTATCTAAGCATGTCATAATAGAGACGTTTATATGAAATTTATTTTTAGAAAATTTGTTTAAATAAAATTTGCTGATTTATACCAAAGTATTATCAATATGTTATGTCGTAAATCACCTACTGTTTTATGCAAATCGAAAAATTATGCTCTTTGAAACTGAAAAATGTTCTTAGTTTATTTTTTTAAAAATCGCTAAAATATGTTTTAAAATTTAACCAAGAAATATACATTATACTTCAGTGCTAATGGAAAAAGAAATTATATTGAATTGAAAATTTTGTGTGGGTTTCTACGTAAACACAATTTTAAAATTTAAATTAATTAAAGTTTATAAAGAAATAGGATTTCTTAGAAAAACATTTAAGTATTTGTAAAATGTTTGTGCATTTCATACCGTTTGCAACGAAATAATTCATGAAAGCTATTTTCAATAATTATCGTGATGTAAATGTTTCAAATATACAATCGTTAAATTTTTAAGTATAAAATGATCCAAGTTCTTAAACATTGATTCTTGAGATGAAAACTCAATAAAAAAAAATTTACTGATTACTTTTTAAGTTATGTATTTGTCATTCTTAAAATGAATTAAGAAAGGATTTTGTGTACGTAACCCTTGCTCACTTAAATTTTAAATAAATAACATAATGTTGTTTTCGCCGAATCATAAGTTAAAGCCTTGATGCCGCTAAAGACCTGCTGTGTAGTGAGACTGAGGCACGTTAAATCTGGTCAAGATCTCAAATCCTTTCTTCACAGTGTTGAGGGAGGTTGGAGAAGGAGGTGCACTGGTGTTTTCATCATCACATCGTAAACAAATACATTACATTATTTTCACATTTCCTCATAAACAAATATATCACTTTATCAATAATTAATTACATTTATATGTGAAATCATAATTTTCGTTATTATGTCATACCAACCATAACATACCTTTTCTACACAAAAAATATAAACAAAAAATGAGACTTTAATCAGTATATTGTTACATTCAAAAAGTAAACTTTGCTGTAAAATACGTAGAAAAATCATCATTCAAATACTAGACTTTTCTTCTTTGACAAGTTACTCTTCATTGATATTCAATAGCCTATTAGATGTTGAAAGAAAATTTATGATAAGTTCTTTTATGTTTGGAAATAAACTTTAAATATAATTTCTGAAACACACTAAGTCAAATATTAGATAAAATACCTTAATTAATTATAATAAGGCTAAGACAAATGTTTAACGCACATACACTCAAATATATATACTATATATACTATAATACTAAACTAGAATTAATTAAAATGTATACAAAAAGATATACAAGAATATTACAAATTTTCCTCAAATACTTTGATTCATTGTTCATTAAGTTCTTAATAAATTTACAGCAGGTTACTGTGGTTTCAATACCTACATAACTAAAGCAGGCAAAAGAGTTTCAGAAGATTTTGCAAATACTATAGATGGTTTTGATGGGATCCTTAAGAATGGCTATGAGAATTATCGATTATGTAAAGATAAAGATTCTGTAGTTATGAAGATTTGAAGATAATAATTCAATGATATTGAGGGATTTAACTATCTTGGTTTCGTATTAATAAGTTGTATTTCTTTGAGAAAATTTAAAGTTTCTTTATTGAAATCTCTTTTAAGGAAAGTGTCTAGAACAAGAAAAACACTAAACAAATTAAAGCACAACTCAGGAAGTTCTGCTAATAATAGTCCTATAAAATATATTTGCATTTTATGAAAGTAATTTATAAGAAAATATGTTCATATTTTAGACCTCATTCACGTCCTAATAATTCTTCTTAATTTCAAACCAAATGTTAAACCAGATATATCTTTTATTTTCTTACTAAATTTGATTAAACTTGTAATTCATTTTGAAATGGATTTTTAGTGTAAAAATTAGAAAAATATGAATATAACCCCATAAGCAAGAGAATTACTGTTTCCTTATTAATAAGTTTTTATGTTTTGATATCCAAATTAAACTTAAATATGTATATAACAAAAAATAATCGACACAAAAGATTGCTCAGATTACAATGAAATTTCATGTACCAAAACATTTGGACCAGACATACAAAATGGCTATAAAATTTGGTGCCTAATGAATGAATATGAAGCTACAGATCAGCTTTACTCCAACAGTTGTATAAACACGATCCTCAATCTGATGGTCAAGTACATATTTGCATACCATTTGGGATACCTTTCAACGACTGAAAAAGCCTCCCCACAAGATTCAGGCTCATTACGAACAACTGTTAGAGTTTGAAAGGTTGTACCATTGGATTGAAAGAGGAAGGTTGGGCAAATCGGATAATCACTCATCAATTATTTAATTCAGTTTTCCTGCTTTTCAAGGATTTTAATTATTTGAAGTATAGCATTCATGGATTTTCAATACGTAAGTGAATCATTTTTTAAAATTTAAATTAATTTTGAGGTTTAAATTCCAAAAGAGTATAAAGTTTTGTATGTGTTTTGTACACCAAGTTTGCAGTTTTTATACACATGGTGAGTTGCACATGTAAAAATATTTTTATTTTGTGTGAATAATTTAATAACATTTTTGTTTTAAAGCTATTTTAGCTTCGTTTTTAATTTTTTTTTCTTGATTGTTTTTTAATATTTTTGAGTTTCTTTTCAGACTCTTTTCAATTGCAATATTGGTTTTATAACCAATTTGTAATAATTTATTTTGTTGTTGAGTGTAACTCGGCTAATAATTTCAGAATACCCCAGCATAGTTCCATATTCAGCATATATATATATATATATATATATATATATATATATATATGTGTGTGTGTGTGTGTGTGTGTGTGTGTAAATGATAAAGAGCAAATGAAACACCATAAGGGAGAAGTAAGTAATGCATCAAATAAACCTATAAATGAAGAGCTTGAAATTTAAAATTGATACAAAAAAGTAATTAAAAAGGCTGTATCTGGCTTTGTACAGACAGGAATAATTGACTAATTAAACTTCTTTTTCTGGAACTATGCCATCCCGCTCAGCAAATTATTTTTTAGCGAATTGGTTAACAACAAATACAAATCGAGCGAAGTAAACTTGCCATTGAAGGATGCAGCTATTCTGACTTAAGAAAATCATAATAATCATGGTGCATTCACTTAATCTTAAGCAAAAAATTTTTTAAAATAATTATTAAAATAGTTGAAAGAATTAAATTAAATTATTTTAAAGTTAAATAAAATACTGTCACATTACCAATCTTTTAATTTAAAATGTCTGTATCATTATCGCACGAAATCGTAAATAATATCTGTATAACTTAATTTTAAAGTAATTAAAATATAGCAAGTATTCTAATTTTTAGTAAAATAAAAAAAGGTATTTAGCAAATTAATAAAGAATTCAAATTTTTTAACAAACTAAGAAAGGTATTTTATGTTTAAAATTTAAAAAAGTAAGAAAAAAAATTGAAAATATATTGAAATTGAGTAATCATATGATACATTACTTTAAAGTAGATTTTTTTTTCACAGAATATTTAAGAAATTTGTTCAACATCTAACTACTTAAATAAAATATTAGTTACCGTATATTTCTATTGATAACAAGAAAGTTGAATCATAAAAACGGCCTTTAAAATCCAGGGTCGCACTATAGGACGGATAAGGAAATTAGAATGAAGTTTAAATGAATATTAAAACTATTACAAAATAAAGCAAATCACTCACCAATGTATTTAAAATCCTCACATTCATCATATAAGACAAACAGCTCCTCAAGTAGTTCATCATTTTCATTATTGAGAAACTCGTCATGTGGGTTCTATTTTGTACCCAATGAGTCATTTTCTGCTTCGTCATTAGTGTCTCATAACAAATCGTCTTCAGTGCCCTATCATAAGAAATCCCACACTTTTTGAAGGATTTGTAAGAAGTACACGGAATTCGTGATTCGACAGGTGCTTCAATACATAGTGCTGTCAGATGCAAGAAAATAATTTTGTTAGATTGATTGATTATTTATTAACGTCGCACTTAGAAGGAACATGAAGGATGTTGGCGACGGACCTGATATTTCTGAAATTCGGTTAAGCGACGAGGATGGTACTGGAGACTTCTCTAGACTTCTGGGTCCACGGGAGGACTTGGAAGATCGACAGATTTAAAGTGTATCATCCCTGCTACACTGCGGGTCTTCAGTAGCATCAGGATTCGAATCTTTGACTTGTCTAAATACACCAGTCGCGTGTTCATGACTATGACCCCTGATACACCGTGGCCAATAAAATCGTTAGAGGTACATATGAGTTCGTGATTCAGCACTTGCATCTGGCAGCCCTGACTATTGAAAAAGCCAGTGCTGACGGATGCAAGAAAGTAAAATTTGTTCCAGATGATATCCGCTGATCTAAACTAAATTTATAGATCGTTAATAGTTTGATGGTCGTCTTATAAGACAGATATATAATAAAACGATAAAACTTTGACAAAAATTTACGCTGGAAATGTATAGTATTTGCAAAACTTAAAATATCAAACAATAATTAATTGCTTCCATAATTCTTAGATGTGAATGTACTTTTAAAAATTTAATAAGGTAATTATGATTTAAGTAATCATCAAAGAATTTCTGAGGATTTTTTATTCTGTCTTTTAAGTTACTACATTATTATTACGATGTAAACAATTTATAATTACATTTCTGTAAATGGAAATTTGAAATTTTCAGAATGAAAATGTAACAACTTTAATATTAAAAGAATATCCTTTATTAAATGTTACTGTTTGTTATCTAAAAACCTTTCTAGACAATAATCGTCATTCGGAAATTTTTACGTTTATGTTTTAAGCTCTTGATATTGAAAAATTAGTTTTAGGACTCTTATTAATAATTTGTAAATTAGTTTACATGTAATTTTTTTCGGTCTCTTTTTAGCATTTAAAGTAATTTTCTCAAGTTCCTTATGCCATTTTTTTTACTATTTCTTAATTCCTGACTACCAGAAACTGAATTGGAAGAAATGAAATCTTAGATGCAAAATATAACTTATATAATTACAATTATAGGGAATAAATTATTTGAAGAACACACAAACTTACTGAAACAGGAAATCGATCTTACATCTGTTTCATATTTAAACTAAACTTTAAATACTGATTTAAGCAGTCGTTGTTTCTAGACAAGTAATTAAAGTTAATAAAAAGCAAACATCAGTAAAAGAACCAGACATTAATCCATCAAGTAAATAAGCCCCTAATTCTTTCGAATAAGATGAAACAACTCAAACACAGAAAAATTGGTACAGAATTAATTCATCGGCTAAGTTTGCTATTCTCGTCATGGAAGTGGTGAAATAAGCAACAGAAAGTAAGAGAAATAAATAGAACTAAACAAAAGAAGGGAAACAAAACGAGGCATTACAGACACTTCAACTTCAACTTGTTTGTTATTTTCATTCGCTTCACTTCTTTTCCTCTGCGGAGCGGATTCCGAAGTTGTCAGCTGTCAGAAAATGGTGGCAATGTTTACGAGAAAGAAACAAAGACAGACACACAGTTGTCGAATTACGAGTACTACGCACCTTTGTATGCATTAGGCCCCGTTCTTTCTGCCTCAGCTGTCACAGTTTTGCTTCTTTTATTCTGCCCATCACACCTTTTAGTGAATTCTTGGGCAAGAACACATGCCACAGTGCTTCAAATACAAGACGAAATTTATCGATGATGGTGCGTTTTATGAAATTGCTGTATTTTGTTCTTATGCCACAGAATCGTTCAGTGGAAGAATAGTACGAGTCATCCGATGTCATCTCGAGCTTTTCCAGAAATAAAATTTAATTTCCGCGAATGTTAAATACGTTTTTTTAAAAAAAATTGGTTATAATCATTTTGTTCTACGCATGTTTTCTGATTTATTGTATATATCAAGTAACAAATAATACGTAAAATATAATAAAAAATACCATTTCTTGATTATTAAGAACTTGATTTGATTTTCGTATACCATAAATAATTGCACTAATTTTGATTGCATTTAAATCGAATTGAAGTTGCATACATAGTTTGATAAATATCTACGGGATACATTATAGCAATAGTGGGCCCATCTGAGATCTATGAGAGGTTTATTCTGGTTTGTCCCATACTTTAAGTAGCCTCGTCTCAGTATTATGTATGGAAATTGAATTTTAATTAAATTACAATAATATGGTTATTTATTCAACACAATTGTTAAGTACTATATAAAATGTAAATGAATAATTAAGAGAAAAATACAAAAGAATCAATTCAAAAGTTTAATATTAAAAATATAGAAACGAACTCATAAAAATTAAAGCATTTAGCAAATACTTTTGGTGAAATCTTTGAAATTTGGAGTTGAATTTGTTACAGCTTTTCTGAGCTATCACTCTCACTGGAATACAAGACTATTCACCAAGTTGCACATGTATTCAGCGAATGCTGGTATAGTGATATACAATTCTGCTTGGAGCACTTGTAGTGCATATTTGCTTACAGTCAAGATTAAATCAAAGAGGGTTTATTTATAATCAAAATAAAAGTAGAAAATTCCTGGACAAAAAGCACATTATAAAGTATGTATAACAAAGTATTAATTACTTTGTAAATTTATCAAGATTCAGTAAAAATATATAAGTTCTAAAATATAATAAAAAACATATTTATTACTTTGAAGTCGCACTTAAAGAATCACCGCATACGGTTCTGGGAGTCGCATTTGTCCATCTTTTATGCTTGCATGTAGGATACTTTTATTTCACACGATAATTTTTGATGAAATCGAGAAGTACATTTATAAATTTTCGATTATAAGCCTCGATAATCCTTCATCATGTTATAATTGTTTTGGAAAATATGAATTATAGTGTAAAGCTTCATTATTCAACTTCTTGATATTAATGAGAAGTTATCATCAATATAGTATCGTATGGTGTGATAGAAGAGTCGTCAATTGATTTGAATTAATATCACTTTCGCACAACATTAGAATTATTGATAATGAATCTCAGGATTTTTTTAGTCCCGTTGAAGTGATGAGGATGACATCTCTGATGGTACTTCATCCTCCTCAGATTATGGTATCCAAAAAAAACCACGTATATTACAGTGTATGACGTCACTAAAACGTTGTCTATGCAAACCAGTTACTTGGTTTCCTCACGTTTAACGCTCTTTTGGAAACTACGCCATCTGATTTTCATGGACAATGTTTTAATGACATTAGCAGCCACTATGTTGGGATTGCCAGATAATTGTTCCACTTTCCTTAAAAATCATAGCTTAAGCAAATGTAGCCATTGATCTCATGACAAAATATTAATACTTTGAAATTCTCTTATTAGATTGCGCCTTTACTTCTTTCACTGAAAGTTAGATAAATTTTATTAACTCTGTAATATTAATTCATTAAGTAACAACTCATTTTAGTTCATAAATTATATTCATCACAAGTGTTTAGTTGCTGTTTTATCTGTAACACATTGTCAAGAGATATATTAAATAAAAATAAGTACTTATGGTATTTACTGCAATAGAACGTCTTTTGTAATGACATTCTTCTTCTAATTTTTGCAATCATTTGCGTAATTGTAGTGAAATGGTAATTAAAAAATTAAAAACGAACCAAGATTTTGAATTTTGTAATTGAGTCAACATAACTCCAATGTTTGATAAGATTTTATAAATGATTAATTTTTACGTTCTTCAGATTAGAAAATGTTTTAATATTTACGTACCACAATTCCCTTGTAATATTGTAAGTGAATTCCTTTCTTGTAATAACTAATACAATATACTAGGGGATATAGTAAAGCTGTTAAACGAAGATATCTGTTACAAAGAAATAACGGAAATATCTGGATAAAATGTATTCTGCGTATTATTAGTTCTAATGAACAAAATGTTATAAATGACAGCTACTAATATTGGTTTGTTTGTTTTCAAAATGCTATAAATTAAAGCAATCAACAGTATCATAAAATTTAAGTTTTTCTGGGGTATTGTAAAAGTTTAAATATTACTAAAAATAGCCAAGAAAGAAAATTAGTTTTTATTTATTATTCTTAAGACTTCCCTACATAGTCACCGTTCAGAGTTATACATTTCTCCCAGCGTTTATTAACCTCTTGTAGACCGTCCTTATAGAAATCAGCAGATTTTTTTTTATCTCTATCTTCTCCATATTGCGGGGGTTCCTTATAGGCTTATACTATTTTTCCACGGACGATAAAACTGCATTGTCAGTCTACTTCTTCTTCAATATTCATATTATTTTCTATAAATTGTAAGCAGTCTTTTCGTCGAGAATGTCTTGGAAAAGCACGAAGAAAAGCGTAATGTAAGCATATTTGACTGAAGCCATTTCAATACATTTCAAGGAGTCAGAAGAAAACATTTGTTTGTTTCTAGAAGGGAAAAAATTTCATTTCCATTTAAAAATTGATATCTTTTAAACTGTTTTGACAGGTTTCAATTTATTATTATCGTGGGGAGAAAACTTTGTCCTCAAGGGATATTATTTGCTTTGAAAGAAAGTTCTCTTATTAGGAATAGCTGTTTTTGCGAATGAAAAAGTTTAGAGATGAAAAAGCTTTTGAGAATGAAATAAGGAAAAGAGGTTGAGAATGATCCATTTTTAAGTTACTTATTAATTTTCATGAACATAGGAAAATCATCTTACATATAGAATCGTTATTATTCATGTGATGAAAAATCTTTATAATTAATTTTCTGATGATAAGTGAAATATCTTGAAAATATTTTAAATGAATGTAAGTGATGTATTTATATCTTAAATTTATTTATTCAATACATATTAATTGAATATAATGTACATGGTCCATAAATATACACTATCCTTTTTTTGAAAATTTTACCGTAAAACTACAAAAATGCCATTCCTTTCCAAACCATAAGAAAATAGTGATAATTTCCATAAGTTTTTTTTCACGATTGTAATCCCCTCTTAAATTCAAGAGAGGGCTTATAATTGTGATTGTGGGAGAATTCATTTCTGGAAAATGCTACCCTTAAATCTTAAAATATACTTCCCTTTCCAAAAGTACCAAATAGTAATAATAATAAATGTTTTTTGAATTTATTTTTTCTTGAATTATTGTACTCTTCTTAAATTTAACAAAGGTTTATAATCGATATTATACAGAAATATATTTTTCAAAATATTGCCGTAAGATCTTAAAAATACTATCCCCCTTTTCAAAAATTACAAAATATTAATAATAAATTTTTTCTTGATTTATTTTTTTCCTGAATTACATCAAGTGTATTTTTTGAAAATATTACCTTGAGATCTTAAAAATACTCTCTCTTCCCTTTCCAAAATCACAAAATATTAACAATACCCTTTTTCTTAATTTAATTTATTTTTTTCCCCTGAATTATTTTTCACTGTGTATTCAAGTGTATTTTTAAAAAATAGCATGAAATCTTAAAAATACTCTTCCCTTTCCAAATTACAAAATATTAATAGTAAATTTATTCTAGGTTTTATTTTTTCCTCGGTTACGTGAAATTTTATTTTTAGAATATTGTATTTTATAGAAGTATCATGATAAGTGTATGTATGTTACAAACAGCATAAAATATTAACTGAAATGTATTTCACAGAGTTACTATGATCCACTTTTGAAAAATTAGACTATTCCTTACAAAAAATATTTAAAAATTCTATGCTTTATCAGGGCTTTTCCATAGTCAAAAATTTAATCCATTTTGCTGATTCATAAAATTTCTGAAATATATATCAGAGTTTTAGGATTATTTGGGATGTAATGTTGCTCTGTATATTTTAATTAATGCTTAAATGTAGAGAAGTGGGTTTTTTCTTAACGAAATTTAATTTATTAGCAAAAATGATATTTACATAACTTCAACAACTTTTAAGTTTAAAAGGCAATATTTAACAATTTTATGAAATACAAAATAATTTAATTTTTTCTAATTACTTTTTTCATGGGTATTTTGAAATTAACAGCAAATATGGGGAACACAATGCATATAATTTACCTGTAAGTAAAATAGAATTTAAATTTTTGAATGTGCAAAATGCTGTCATCTTCTAATAGTGTTTCGAAGGGAAAGAAAAGCTTCCCAAATATGTTTAAAAAGATTTTTCCTAATTTTTAAATTGTATAAAATAAATTTTAATTTAGGTTCTGGTGTAATTCTATAAAAATTGAACAAAATTCAAAGCTCCGCTTTAAATTTAAAGTATTAAAATCATATCATGTATTCCAAATCGTAGTGTACATCGCGTCATTCTGAAAAGCAATCTTTAGTTATTCTCCTCTTAGGGAAAAGAAATTAGACAAAAGTTAATCATTATAAAAACCTTATTTGAATAATTAAAAGGGTTAAAGAAGTATTTTAAAAAAATCGAATGGGTCTGACGGGAACGTAATACTTCGAGTGCAAAAATAATAAAATTCATATGTAAAATTTAAAACAAAAACAAAACTGAAGATAATCGCACCATCTACTTTTATTACAGATTCAAACTTCACCTAATTTGATCTGTTTGAGACATTTCAAAATATATATTTACTAAGTTCCACCAATTTCACGGAATCAAATACCCAAACAAAATCTTCAAAGATAAATAAAAACATAAAGTAATACTAAATATGTTATTTAAAACTTGAGAACCACTGTTATAAACTTATTGTTCTTTCGTATAATCCAAATTATCCAAACTTATAATAATAAGACTCGATTGATTTTTAAAAAAAATCATGTTGCTGCTTCAAAAGAAAAAGAAAAGAAATGTAGAAACACATTTACACAAATTGGATAAAATCCAGAAATAAGACAAAACAATGTGATATTTCCTTCCCTCTCTTACTCTTAAACGCAATAAAGTACCCACGAATAAAAACAAAGTCAAAAAGCAACCAAAAAACAGAAGCAAAATGCCCCAACATTTTATGCCTCCTTCCAGACATCCTAATGTAAATGTCTCCATCAAAACTATAACTGGAATTAGATAAGCGTAAATAAAAGCCCACACACAAACCCTGGAAATGATTTCAGCAAAGCGCATCACTCATATCAGGAACTCACAGTCTGCGCTTTTATCGACGTCCACTCATCATAAAAGCGGCTGCTGCAAACGTACATTTGCTCTGAGCTTTCGGATGGTCAGTGAATAAATACTGAAAGGGCCAAGGGGGGAGGGGAGGAAAACCAAAACGACCGAATCGCGTGAGGAACCTTTCGGATGCGTGAGACGGGAAAGGCGTAAACCGGGATTCGGGAAACGTTTTTGGTTCCTCTTCTAGAATTGGACGTCTTTCTTTCTTTCACTTTCTTCTGAGCGTGGATTTTTACTTCAAGAGAAATCTTTTTAAAAGTTTGTGGGAAGAATTGAAGAGCATTAGTCATGATTTTGTGGTATGTATGAAATAGTATGGATGGTTCTGTTTAGGATGGTATTTTTTGGTAATGGTAGACCAGAAAAGGAATGAAATTGTATTTCAAATATGAACTTTTATTCATTTTGGTATTAAATAGTTTTCTAATTTTTTTGTGTAGAAAGCTTTGTTTTAAGTAACTAAAGCATGTAGCTTAAGTAAACGAGTAAAATTTATCTGTGTAAGAATCTGTACTATTTCAGAAGATGATATTGGTAAGACTAACTTGAAAAAATAATTTCTTCAAGAGAAATCTTTTTAAACGATTATGGCAAGAAATGAGGAATATTAGTGATGATGCTTTGCTAAGTATGAAATAGTATGAAGGGTTTGTTCGGGATGGTATTTTTCAGTAATGGTAGACCAAAAAAGGAATGAAATTTCATTTCAAATATAAATTTTTATACATTCTTAAGTATTTGTTGGGTGAAGTTTTAATTTCAGTAACTAGAGCATGTAGTTCAACTGAACAAGTAAAATTTTCTGTGCTCAAGACTCTACTCTATTTTGGTAGGAGATGCTAGTAGGAATTCGGTAATTCTATAGTTATCTTCTGAATATGAGTGAGAAAGATAAATTTTGAAGCATCTTTCCAAATAACAATGTACTTCTCACAAATTTTCATTGCATTTGCAACAATGCAATGGATATTTGGTGACTTTTGTAGAGGCACTGAATATGTTGTATATAGATTGCAATTAATGTTGAATTATTCATTCTTATGTTTTTGCTAGGGGGAAGTTTTATTTTTAGTAGATAGAGCATGTGGCTTAACTTTACAAGTAAAATGTTCTACGCTCAAAACTCTATTATAATTTGGCAGGAGATGCCGGTAGGATTTTGATTCCCCAATTCTACTTAGAATTCAGGAATTTTATATAGTCTGTATATGAGGAAGATAAATTTTGAAACACCATTTCATACAACGATGTACTTCCCACAGATATATTCCGAAACAAATATCCATATCATGTTGCAAATTTAAATAATACTAACAAAAAAATCACATTTTATTCTAATATGAATTATTTAAATTAATGGGAAATTTCATAAGGATAAATTCCTTAAGATTTGTTAATGATGGTAACATTTTTTTTAAAAAAATAATTAATTATTCTTTATTAAAGGACAAAGATAGGATAATGAGCCCAAATGGGAAATTTTATGGAATCATAAAATATATATCACTCGATTTTAAGAAAAGAGATTTCCATTTAATGTTTGAAAATTGTTTTTTTTTTATTCTGTTCTTTTTATAATTAGTGATTGGTCTTGATTTATTTTAGTTTCTTCATTGTCCTTTTCTAGATAATTAGATTCTTATATTAATACATTAAATTATACTTATATAAGACTTAGGAAGGATACCGGGATTTGAAATTTTTCTTTTTTGAACAGGATATGCCAGTTTCAGTAATAGGATTATGAAAATTTTCAGCCTTCGGGTTCAAGTTTCGTTAAAGTCAGAATACCTTATTCATAACGAAATATAATAATATAAAGCCCTTTTTATAATCTGTGGTATTAAAAGAGTAGAACATCTCAGCAAAACCAAGTGCCTAGAACCAAGACATATTTAACATGCACCAAAACTTCCAGCACAACGGCATTTCATTATAAAATATTTATATGGTATCAAATTTACGAAAGAGTCTTGCGTTTTAGCAATTTATTTTGTTTGGAATCCAAGATTTTTTTCAAGTACTAACCTAATTTTTGATTGCCAAATATTTTTGAGGAAATCAAAACAATGAGATATGAATAATACTGACGAGCGTATTTTTTAACTCTTTGATGCCGGCTTTCGTCACTAAACGATTTAGAAAGTCTATTCTGCAATCACCCGGCGATCGTCAATAGATCATTTATGTTTTTAAACTTATTGTAAACAGTGGAAGCCGATAGAAGTATTTTTATTACATTCTACCTTTCTTCACGTGCCCTTTATTTTCGGTTACTTTCATGCACCTACAATACTTTTCAGTGTTTGTAAGTTAAGTTATAGTGCACGAACCATCTACATCAGCAGGAAAGCGTGGAAGATTTGAAGAAGTGGAAATAACGACGATGATGCAAGTAAAAAAAAATGGAAAGTAGAAATGATCTCTCCATTAGTGACTTTGAAAGGGACGAAGGAAATATATTTAGCCGTGATATAGTTTTCGTGTAGCTTCTGTTAGCAAGGAAGAAAAATTTGTTAGCGAATTTAGAAATAAATAAGAAAATTGCCGCGAATTTTAAATTGGAAAAATGCTGCAAATTTTCGATGGGAGGTATGTGATGTATTTCAACCTGAAATTTATAGCTTTCATTACACAAATTTAGATGTCAGTAATCTATTTATGGTGACTGACAATGCTGAAGATTATGAATATTTTACTTGGTTTTCCGACATTGATTTAAAGCATGTAACTGATACTGAAACAAGTAGATACTGTGGATATTGAACAAGAAACCAGAATTATGGAATATGATATAAAATAAAAAAAATGTAAGTAAACAGTATGTTAGATGAATTTACACATTCTGGCTTGGGTTCTTTCTAGTGTAGCAAGTTAAAAAATCTACAATTTCGGAATATTGGTCGAGATCGATTTGCTCAAACTTTACAATACATGTATTTCACAGATAATGACTATCCCCATCCCTGATTAGATAGACTATGGAAAATTCGAAATGTTTTAGACAAACTAAATAATAAGTTCTCAGCATTCTTCGTGACATTTCAAAAAATATGTATCGACGAGTCACTTGTATTGTCCAAAGGAAAGTTATTCATCAAACAGTATATCTCATCCAAACTGCATCGTTTTGGGTTAAAATTGTTTTTCTTTTTTGCCTGTAGATTCAGTTCATATTGGTTCTACGCGAGATGTGTCTCAAAACGATGCAATTAGAATAGATGGCTCTGCTGTGAGAAAATCTCGTGGGAAACTATGCAAAATATCTTTTGTATACCAGTTATTGGTACACCAGTCTGAAGTTAGTAGCCTAATTATACCAAAATAATACAGGATTACGTTGTAATGGGGGGGGGGGGGAAACAGTTTGCGGATTTTCCTTAGTTTGCAGTGACCTCAGTAGCCTTGTGGTCATGGTTGCGGATTCGAGGTCGATGTCGTTGTCGTCGAATCGTGGGTTCGAGAAATGATGCTATTAAAGATCACTTGAAGCGGAGCTGATGCACGTTAAATTTGGTCGAGGTTCAAAGTCCGCCAGTAAGCATGGTGTGGAAGTTTGAAGAGGGGGGGGGGTACTAATTAAGGTATCATTCTCGTCAAAATTACGAGATCTATCGCCAATAGCTCTGAATTTGCTTCTCAATATAATGTTTTTAAAAACAATCACAATCGATATACAAAACTATGATACGGGGAAATAAAATTGAAACAATTTAAGAAAATTTTGGTCTTAAAGTGAAAAGACAAGTGATGTGCATTTTATCAAAACGTTTAATCAAAGAAAATTTGGAGGTATTGGAAAAAAATATAAATTATTGGACAAATGAAATAATTATGAAAACAGACTGTGTAGTTGACTATATATGTACAAAAAAAAATTCACGAATAGTAGATAAAATTCATATGCATTTGTCTTTTGTTGAATGTGTTAGTAAATCTGTGAGGCGGTACAAAAATTTTTTTCTTTCATTTATTAGGTTCGTCAATTTTGAATTTGCATAAATTATACCTAGTAAAAACAGGAAATAATACCCTATCATTTCAAACTCTTTTATAAGATATCACAGCAAATTTTAGAGATATATGGTATTTAGAGAACCTAATTTATGTTTCATACTTGACTGTATAACTACTTTTCCGGACGAAATAGTCGTTATGCAGGAAGACAATAAGTCCAAAATTTCAAAAACAATACATTGGGAAAAATATTTTTTCTCCGAGTCTTGTGAAAATAAATGTTTTGAAGAAAGTTTCTTTCGGCAAATATTTAAGTTAAATTTTTTAACCACTGTATCGTAATAAATTCTTGGCATATTTTTTACCCCATTTTCTACATTTAGAGCGATTGGCTGTATTAAGAATACTCGCAGTTAAAGACTTAAAGTGATACTCCTCGTAGTTAATTTCTAACTCAAATGGTAATAAATAATAATGTCATAGAGTGAAGAAATTTTGGCATACATCCACGTATAAAAACAAAATTCTTTAAGGGGGGATTTTCCCATGATAAAAAAGTTGATATAGGATTACTCAACCGTCGTGGTGTGGCTCAACTTCATTTAATTTCAATAAAGATACGTATCAATAAAGTTTTCCCTCTTTTTTAAGGAACTTTTTTTGTTGAAATTAAAATTATTATTACACTAGTATACAGAATGTAAGTGATCTTCAATGGAGATTAATGATTGTATTTTAGTCATGTAGGTAAATACAAGATAATATACTTTATTTAATAGAAAGCCAGTTGTGATAACCTTTTTTTTACTAGCAAATTACGTTCAAGAGCTTTATTCGAACAAAAATGAAAGAAAAATATAATTCACTGGTAAATTATTATTTATTGAAAAATTCTTTACAATTTCTAATGTACTTTAATTCGATTAAAAATTTCGCAATTGTACTAAAATATATCAACTTACATAATTCATCATTAAGATTAATTAGTTTCATTCACAAAATATTACTTTTTTGTATATTATTATGCATTATTCTTCAAATTTTAATGTTAAAAAATAGAAGCGAAATTTATTTTCTTGTTCAGGTTGCTATATTATAACGACTTGCGTGCGATGGACAAAATTTGTGATAACATTAAATAAGGGCGTTATTAAGTGAAAATTATTCACCGTGATATTGAGATGTTTTCACATAAGATTTACTAATAACAACAGGTCTATTTTTTTAAGGTTAACATGAAATACATCCAATACAGTGCATGAGATCAATTGTAATCGTACTGTAAGTTATCAGATTTTATAACGTACAAACATAGCAGAGTAATTTTTAGAAATGCGGAAATGGAACAAAATTCTGCAGGAAGGTTGTAAACGAGATAGTATTGTAAAGTTTTAATTATTACTAAGAAACAACAGAGATATCAAGATAAAATTTATTCTGGTTGTTATTCGATCCTTATGAACATAATGGTGTTAATGATAGCTAATAACGTTGATTTTAGAAAGCTGTAAATGGAATTAATCCACAGTATTATAAAGTTTTAATTATTACCCTGGGAAAACGTTATGTTTTAATTATTATTAAAAGACAATATAGAGAGAAGCTTAATTTTTATTAATTATTCTTAAGACTTCTCTACATACTACATCTTCTCTACACTTTAAGTCATACGCTTTTTCTATAGTTTTTGTCTTTTCGTAGGCCGCCTTTTTAGAACCCAATAAATTGAACTCTATCTTTTCCGAACTATGGGTTAATACAATCTACGGCTTCTTGAAACCAAACAAGTTAACTATAATAGCTGTAATTTGAAACACTATGTACGGAAGGATTAGTTAATATGCAAAATAAATTTTATCCAGATATCTCGATTATTTCTTTATAATAATCAAAATTTTGCGCTATGCCTATGCATGCATAGGAAAAGAGAAATTATTTATAGTTCAGGCGTTTTGAATGTAATATTCAAAAGAACCACTACACATAGATAAAACTAATCAATTAGTTATGCAAACTATTATTCTGTTGTGACGCCCAGGCTTCGCAATTATTTCACATTTATTCCATTACAATATACTTAGGCAAGAGTCAGTCTAAATAAACAGAGAGGGAAATCTCTGTATAACCTGATTTAACAATTCTCTTAAGAATGATTAAAATTCAATACGCATAATATGAATGGGGAGTTGAACTCTTCACGAGTCTGTACCTAAAATTAATATTATAAAATTCTACTCTCCTTACAGCTGATTAATCGGATCCGATTCAGTACTAAAACTTGTAAGCTGGATCCGATTAAATATTTGTTCTCATAAGGTTTCTTAACAATAAACATTGAATCATTTAATCTGTTTCTTCTCAGAGTAAGCACATATCTAATCTCGTTGCTCAAATCTTCCGAACTCTCTCTCTCTACTGCTTCCAGATTAAATTATTTGCAGCTTATAAAGGCTATCCGATCAATCTTATTCCCTGCACTATCTATTTTAATTTATTTAAGCCACGTTTTATCCACAAACATTGATTCTCTGACCAAGCAACATCGTAGCAAAGCCCTCAAAAGTTAGTTGAAAGGAAATATATGTGAGAACGCATTGCACTATTTGACTTCGATTCGTAGAATCAGTCTAGGTCATCCCTTGATATATTTAATGTTAAATTCTCAACAAATGTTGAATTTGATCGGAGAAATAACGAAATGGAGAATTCTTCCATCATACCCAAAAGATTCTTAATTCGGGTAAGATCTAGGTTATGTAGTAGGCAAGGAGGATGTTGACAATCTCAAAGACAATCAATAAGAATTATCGTAATGTGCGGTCCAGCTTTATTCGATTGAAATGCAAATCCAAGAGGCTGTGAGAATAATATAATGAGGCGTGGAATATAGTCCGCACATACTAATGTGCTATAAAGGTGTTGCATATGACTACCTCAACTGTTCAGGCATCAAACGGAATGGCAATCCAGACCATAACTCCCGGTTGTCAGACTACTCAACTAGATAAGGTGACAGTCAATTAAGTACCACACTGATGGCTCCCGATACGTCTTTGCAAGTCATATGGGCTGATCATTGAAAACAATTATTCTCCATTGAGCGAAATTGTAGGTCAAACGATCCGATATTACAGCAAACGTACTTGTCGGTGTGCATGGGTGACGGTATTCGGTACAAAGGATGCTATTAACTCATATTTCGTTTTCTGAATTGAATATTAATGTCTGTGTGGTCACTGGGGTTTCCAATCACACGTTGGATCGTCGACAATGTTGAATAAGGGGCAATGACAGCCACTCTGTCATATCTATAGGCTCGCAGCTGCCTGTTCTGTTTAACCTTTCCAGTCAACATTCAAAGGTGTCATCGCTCCGACCTGAATTCTAAGCGATCCTTTGATTCAAGGTTTCTTTTGTCTATTTTCACAAATGAGTGACACAAGCTTCAACTGAACTCTTACCCATGTACGAGATACTTTTGCAGTTCAAGTTTGTTGACGGATTCAGATATTAAAATTAAACAGTAAAACTTTAGTTAATATTCTTTTACGCACAGTACGTACACCTAGTTTCAAACACCTAAATTTTCTTTTTATTCATTTAAGCTAAAACACTATGCAAGTGTATCTATGAAATATAGTTACTCACTTTATTATTGTTTGTTGGTGCTGCTGCTGTTTTAAATACATTTTAAATCAAAATACTCAATCATTTTTCAGTCACTTATTTTAGTTCTAAAAATCTACTACTTAAAAAATGATTCTCTAGTATTTCCTAATTTATAATACGTTAAGAAATGTAATTTACATTCTTAATTTTCTAGAAACATCTAAATATTTTAATCTAAAATGTTTCAGAAAATAAAGGTAAAAGGGAAAAAAAGCGTTAATAAATATCCATTCCTACAAAATCATTCGTAGTAATAAAATTCAGGAATAGAGTTTTTCAGTTTCTTTATCTAAAAATGATCAAAAAAGGTCCCTTTTTTACGTTCAGAAGACTTTGTTCTAACTTAACCTTATACTATGTCATTCACAGATATCGAGTTCGTAATAAATTAAATTAAAACTTGAAAATAATTTTATTTTGGAAAACAAACAAATAAAACAAAGCAACTTTTACTGAAATGAATCGAAGCTAAGTCAGTAAACATTATCGAAGGACGAATGGATTCACTAACATTATCAATGGTTTAATAGGGAAATAGGTTTAGAAGGAGAACAATTGGCCAAAAAAAAAAAGTGTGCTTGAAAGCAAACAATTTTACATAAGACTTCTCTAAATGTGGTGAATTGCAATGTGTCTTTCATTTATGTGCACTCATCAAATTCATTCTCTAATTTAATTAAAATCATATCAATGTTCTAATTTTAATTTATTGTAAAATAATACATAGCCATAAAAAGGCTTTTATTGCAAAGAAAAAGAATAAATATTTCTTTAGTTTATTTTTCTAAGTCATCACCGCTTCCCCCGATAACCGGATGGGTTGTCATAATCCATTGTACATTACAGATGCTATAAAATTCAGCAAATACGAAGAATGCAAACCATCCTCGAATAAAGCGACCAAATCCTCCGACACATCATCCCAATCCAAAAACATACGTTTCCTCTTTGCGACATTTCAGTGTTATCAAAATTTACGAGCATTACCACCCCAACTTTTCTATTCGACACTGGCTGCGAAAGATTTGAAGATCTTCCCCTTCTACCCCCTTGAATAAAAAAGAAGGGACCTTTTTTACGTCACATAAAAATTTTCCTTGCATCAAAACAACATCAAAAAGTGAAAGAGCTGTCTTCCCGACTCGTTCAGGTGTGACGTTCGAAAGGGTCTTAGGGGGTGGTCGAGCAGGGGGGTCTTTGAATATTCGTCTTTGTCTTTCACCGCTTCAGAGTGGGACACGCAAGGAAATCGAAAATCAATACATTGTGGGAACATCTTCACTCTCTGCTATGTTCTTCTTTTCTTTTTCTTATTTTTCCCCCTTTTTATTCTTTTTCCGGTAGAAAGAAAACTTTCTTCGATATTTGCTTTGACATCGCATTAGGGCGTACTTGTTCCCCTCCCCCTACACTCTCGTGTCCACCCCTTTCCATCTCTCATCCACCCCCTATAGGAGCGTTGGAAGCTTGTGCTTGTCCTTTTCAAGTTGGAGAACATCTTTTGACTTGATGTGTTCGAACTCGTAGGGAACAGTACTTCGTCCTTTACATAGTTCCTGCCTAGTTGTGTACATTAATCAGATTCAATTCAGAACAATTTTAAGGTTTTTTTCTTCCCTTTCCCTCGCATGTCGATTATCAACTTATTAACGTTATGCTGTTAATGCTATTTATTAATGTCGAGCTGTTCTTTCATTATCCGTTGTGATGGATAATGAAAGTTAATTCAATTCAGCTCTAACTGAATTACGAATGCTCTAAGGTGGTGTGCGATATATTTCTGTAAATGAGGTACAAGCTCAATTATCAACTACGTGTGATTTAGATTTTTTTTTTCTATTGGCACCAACAAACAGTTTAGCTTTGTTGTGAACTTAATTAAGCAAAATGAAATCTATTTGCGATGCATGAAGAGAGCTTTTTACAGAACTCAAGAATTACAAAATACTAGGGATTGTTTTTAATAAAAAATGCAAAACACATTTGGAATAATAGTTGCACTTACAAGAATTAAAATATATACTTAATCTAAAAAAAATTATTAAAATTTATTTACATTTTAATAAAATTATTAAAGTTATTATACTATGAAGTATGTATTAATACATAAATCTTATATTATAAAGTTTTAGCTATAATAGCCGCACGGTCTCAAAATTTGTGCACGCTGTTGATTTCAAATCGTATGAATTACATGGATGTTACTCAATCCCTCTTTGAGAATGTTATTTATCAGCTAAATAAGTTACTGATTTAAATTCTGATTAAGTTTAGGAATTTTATTTAATTCTCACTTTGTGAATGTTATTTATCTATGAAGTAGTTTCATAATATTCAAAAATATTTTCATGCAGATTAATGCTTTTCACTTAACTTGACTGGATTTCAAATCCCTCACCTCTCAAGGTTTATTTTTTTTAAGTATGATATTTATAACTCCGAGGTACACAAGTGATCTTTCCCCTCTTTCATGGGATTTATTATTTTCCACAAACTCAAAGTGTACGGTTGATGAAATACACCTAACAACCCTAGCAATCTCTCCTAATTTTCTACCTTCCTTCTCGTCAACCAATACTTATCCTCCCCCCCTCCCCTTTCATTAACCTTACCTCTACATCAACACTTCTTAAACTGTTCCTGGCAACGACAGATAGAGTCGTAAAGCAAAATGTTGGAGTCACTGAAGTTTAATTTAGATAAATAAATTTAAAGAAATTTTAGTCGCTATATACCTGTTCATTATCTTTAATTTTGGAACTTGAATTTAAAAAAACGTTAGCTGCAACCTATTCATTATCTTTAAATTAATATTTTAAATATTTGTACTGAACAATTATAAATTAGTAATACCGGTTAAGTTGAATTATAAATAAGATTAGCGTATTGAAAAAAATATCACTATTACCATCATTATACTAAAATACCATTATTATAGCGGTATCGTCTGGCTATTTCAACATATTTCGGAATCAAAATATGATCGCAAACGCATAATATGTAATGTCTTACGCTATACAAGCGAATAATTATCGGCGCTGCTACGACTAGTGTGAAAACACTTTTGCAGTATCGTCAACTGCTTTTGTTTCGCCACAAGCGTGTACATTGTAACAACGATATATTGCATTTTACTGCTTTATTTCAAAAAGATTAGTATTTATTTCAATAATTATTATAACAGAAGTTACTTTACTAATATTTTGAGATAAAAGTATTTTTTACCCATGGATACTAAAAATTATGATTTTTTTTTTAATTTAACCAAAATTAAATAAATCAGAATTTTAAGTAATGTATTTATTTGACTCCTAATTAGTAATTAAACAACTTAATTTTTTCACACATGCTCATGGTTGGAAGACAAAGGAATCGTTTCAATTATTTTAAAGCGTAGAAATGAGGTCACAAAACTAAAAATTTTAAGAACCACTGGTCTATACTATTTAATCAAAACCCTCAATTGAGAATGAGGCATTGGTCCTAGAGTCCATCTTATCATGTGCGTCGTCAGAAGTCAGAATCATGAACTTTATCTGCGATAGCCTGTCGTTTGATTTAACGTTATTTAAGCAAATGTTAATTACTTCCGACATTGAAAAATCAAAACAATTCGTAACTGTTACAAATTTTTTTTTAAGTATTAAAATTTAAAAAGTCATTAAAAAAGAAGTCGCTACTTATGAAAGAAATTCATATCGTTAATTCAAATTGTAAAATTTAATTAATTAATAGTAAAGAATGTATATATATATATATATATATATATATATATATATATATATATATGTGTGTGTGTGTGTGTGTGTGTGTGTGTGTGTGTGTGTGCGTGTGCGTGTGTGATGTCATATATATGCTGCATGCATAGTGAAATCAAATTCAAGAAAAGTTCCATATTTTTATCGAATTGACATGAAAAGAACTAAACTGAAGGAAACCACCGGCTCCTAGGATATAAATCGCAATCTTGTACGGCAAAACGTAAGCGTATGACAGGTGTGTAGGTCGGGAGCCAGCATGAAAAACAGCTTTAAAAAGCCGTGAGGGGTAAGACGAATTTGTCGCAACACCCACGGCGAATTTTGATTTTACTTAGCAGCAATCGGTTAATGACACATTGAAACAGTAAAACTGGAGTAACTCCAACGTTTACATGATGGAATGAGGTGGAGAATTGTGGGGAGGGCTAGAGGCAGGCCAACGCAAGTCCAGATATCCAGAGAGTTTAATTTAAGCCAGCGCTGTGTAAATCTATGGAAACAGTCCCAGGATACTGGATCCATCTGAGAGAAAGCCTGCAAGGTCGTCCACAGTGTACGGCAGAGAAGATAATCCATTTATCCATTTAGAGAGGCGTAACAGAGGGGCTAAGATCTCAGCTCTCGGGACTCTGTATGCAGCCACAGGAACCAATGTAACAAGGGTGATTGTTTCCAAAAAGACTGAATGAGAGCAGAAGACCGGGCTGTTTTCGTCCTGCCTACGTCTCACGAACAGGTGAGTCTCACTAGCATGGTGCAGGCAGCATAGGATTGGAGTATGGAGCAATGGGCTGTTCTGTTTCTATCGACGAGTCTGCTTTTAGCCTAAAACACCAATCTCGCCGCTTTCGCATAGAGAGCCAGGGACTGTATTTACCTCCAATGGCGGTGTAATGGTCTGGGCAGGCATCATGTTAATACGACCACACACCTTCCAAGTCTTTGACAGAGGCTCTGTGACTGGTGTGTGAGGTAAAGGATGAGGTCTTGGAGACCATATTCGTTCCTGTTTCATTGCAGTGGGTCCTGAGTTTATCTTAATGGGACGATAAACGAAGCCACATAGAGTTCCTTCTGGTCAGACAATTTGAGAGTGAGATCGAACGATTAGTTTGGTACAGATAATGCTTAGTTTATATTAAAGGTTAAATTTGACATGTATAGGTAATAATCTACACCTGTAGTAGCTGAAGCTTTGGCCGTTTGAATATCATAGGTCTGAATAAAATAACTCTGATGTGTACATCACTTGTGGGACTTTCTATTCATTTGACTATTCATAAATGATTCTTTTAATTATGAATAGTAAGGAAAAGTGAAGGAAATAGTAATGGGCTACAAACTGCTAAAGAAATTTATAAGAATCTGAGAAAAACATAGAGCAATACGTAACGAAGTAATAACAA
>BMAW01051451.1:234189-247049 GCA_019974015.1 Nephila pilipes | reverse complement strand
TCCACACACACACACACACATATATATATATATATATATATATATATAAAGAGAGAGAGAGAGAGAGAGAGAGAAAATATAATCTTTATTCTTATTATTCTTAAATTTTTTTCACATACTAGGAGTGTTTTTAAGTAAATACCGTTTTTAAGTTTGGCAACTGCAGCACTACTGTCGCCATTTCACGCAGGTGCACTGATTACCTATATCAGTTGGTTAATCACAGACGCCAGCATGGTAGCATTCGTCCGTGTTAACTTTTGCTTGTGCATCTTTAAAATGTCTCACACATTTCTCCTACCGTTTCTTGACCTAACGGAAACCGTCACTGTAGAACTCAGCTGATTGAACTCCATCTCCTGCATACTGCGGGTTACTTCAATCTACGGGTTCCTGAAACCAAACAAATCGACCTTAAATGTTGTAATTTACATTATTTACATAATGATAACTTAATACGCAAAATATATTTTTTCCAAATATCTTGGGTATTTCTTAACATTAATTCAAATTTTACGATACCTTCTCGTAGCCGAGTCATTAGTAATGTTAGGCCTTATAATTTTCCAAATTTCCTCCACTGAATGTTTACTTGTGAGATACTGTTAAAATAATCACAATTAAAAGAATTCTAAATCTAGATGTTCCTCGAATTACAAAGGAAAAGGAGAAGTTTCAAAGATATTTATTAATTTTTTCCCTTTTTTCTGTGATTGAACAAAATCATTCCATTTGTTTTATGAATTTTTTTGTCAAATAATTATAAAATTGATATAGTTAGATCATTATCTTTTTTAAAAAAGAGAAGTTTCAAATTCTTATTTTTTAATAAGAAACAAAACAGTATTTTTTTACACTAAAAATATCGAGCAATGCCCACTATTCTTTGTTAATATCCCAACAATACTAAAAAACTGCGTAGAAAGATAATGTGGCTTTCTCGCTTTTTTAAGTACAAATAAGAAAAAGAGCCCATACTATCGAAGGAACACTTCTGAATAGAGGCAGAAGAAAGCAATGTTGTTACCGCTAATAAATTGTCTTCCTGCAAGATTTCGCCCGTAGGAAGAAAAGAAAGAGTTACCGCAGGAACCGATGGTTTCTGCAGGTTAAAGCTATACTTAATCGTTTTAGGACCTTTCTGATGAGTTCCGCAGGCAAGGCGGTTATTGGACGACGAAACGATTTATTTTCGCCGCAAATCTGAGAAAGACCATCTAGTGGAGAGAGAAAAGGCTAACCCGTTTAGGCCGACGGTCGCTACGGGGTTACAAATCGACGAGCACGATTTGTTTCCTTTTCTTTTTTTTTTTTTTATCGTGGTCAAATTTATTTATGTTTCTTTCTGTTTTCTTTCTAGAAGCTCTTTTTTGGATATTGTAAAGAGAAATTTTAAAAATGTGTAGCAAGATTTGTTCTTGGAGTAATATTGAAAAGAAAAGATGTCCATAAATGTCTGAATATATTCAACTATAAGTAAATAAAAGTTTCGAGAATAAAAACAGCAGAACTAAGTATTATTTATGAAAAAATAGTTTAAGCAAAGTGAATAAAAAGGAAACTATTTCTATTCTTTTTGGTTCTAAAATTCTTCCTAAAAAGATATTGGAGTTGATCATGTTCGTTAATTGTAAATTGTAAATGCCATTATAGTATGGATTTCTTAAAACTTGCATTATATTCATATTTAGTCAAACAAAATTTAAAAAAATCCATATTTCTGTAATTTTTTTTGTTATTCATAGAGTGTCAAGTTCCATTAAATCTTGGTGGCCACGTTAGCTGTGTAGTTAATTAAGGTCGCGAGCTCATAGCCGCCTTTGTTTCTGTCGAGTCGTTAAGAACGACGAGTTCTATCGCCAATAACCCGCGTGTTGCTTCCTACTGTAGCGTTAAAAGCAGCCAAATCCATTAAATCCCGATTAATGGTTTATTTCAAAAGGAAAATATTTTCAACGACAAGAAAATGAGTTTTGAAATTATCCTTGAATTTTTTTTACAGTAAATCGATTTCAATTCACTATAAATCTTGAGAAAATTCAATATGTTATTAAATAATGTTTTATTAAATCAGCCTTTTAAGCTATTTATTTCTTCAAGAAGGGTGTACAAATATGTTTAAATATAAAATAGCATAATGATTCCAATGTAGATAAGCGGAATTTGTTGAAGAATTGCCTCAATTTTATTTTGATACATTAAAAGAATTGGTATGGAACATGGGCCATTTGGACTTATCACGCTCCATTCTGCTTTGAATTTTGATGTATCACTGATATCATTATAAGAAATTAAAAATTTACAACATATAATTTAGAAGTCAAATTGTATTAGCACTTCTACCGAAGGAAATTTACAAAACTACATTTTACAAGCTTTTCGACTAGTACAGAACTCAATACCACAAATTTAAGATATTTTATCCTTGACTATATATGCATGTAGACTGATTCTATAGAGTGAATTATTTTTTTTTAATGTTTTTTGCACGATATTTTATAACACGTCCATTCTTTAATCTTTTACACCTCATGCTATGCATTCTCATGTCCGATACAAATGTCAAACATTCCACCAATTTTGCTGAAACTAACGATTTCAGACACTCTACAAGACAGATACCACCCTCCCAATCCCTTGATCCATACCCATGGCCACTTGGGAAGTGGTGCTTCAGGATCTATGCAAGATCAGATGTTCGCCGTCCGAATGAGGGTGAATTGCTGAAACTGAGGTAATGGGCATCGGTCCCTAGGGAACGGGGGAAGGTGACAGGCAACGCCATTACCGGAGAAGTGCAAGAGAATCCATTTTAGGAATTCCAACGGGAAGGACTAATCCGGAAAGGGGGGCTGAGGAGGACTTTTAGAGGGGCCATGGACATATCCGTTCCTTAAAGGAGAACGGTCAAATGCTTCATTACCTTAAGGGGCGTTGTTTTTCCTTCTTTTATGACACTTCTTAGAAAAAGCAATATTCTTGAGACGAGGGTTGCAAATTATGCGTTTGTTAGATTGGTGCACTGTAAGTGAAAATATCTAAAACAATGGATTATCTGGGACTTTTAGATAAATGAAATATAGTAAGATTATATACATATATTATGATTAATATTGTTTGATATTTTACGATGACTAAATCAAATATATATATTTCGTATTTCTTTAAACCAAACAACATTTTATCAATCAGCCTTCAATTTTGCTACTATTATATATTGTTACAAAATTTATTCCTCGAAGGTTTTTCTAGTTCTTTTTAGTATGGAACTTTATTGCGCGGAAGTGTTCATGAAACACGCATTGTACTTTAAATAAAAGATGAGATTTTTATATTTAGCCGACAGGAAGGAGTAAAAATAAAAAGCATCCAAATAGAAATTTCACTTCCAGCGCCGATATGTTTTATTATCGTTGTGAATAGATCAATTATATCAGATTTTATGCTCAAAAGAGACCAAAATATGAAAAAGATGATGTTTTTCTAAAGTTGAAACTTGTTTCTTAAAATCTCACTTTTCCCTATCAAGAAATATTCTTCTATCTTCAAGCAATTTTGTTTATAATCATCATGACAAATATGTGATCATAATAAATTTACAGAACATTAAATTAAAAACATGACTACATACATATGAAAATTTTAATTTTGTTATAAAAATAAAGAGAAACAATTTAAGAAATTTCTTAATATTTTTTTTTTGTTTACAATTGTTTCTCAAAGAAGAAAAACGATTCGTTTCTTTTCGATCCAATTAATCTAATGACGCTGCACAGCATCAAAATTGTAAATTGAATAGAAGTAGCCAATTCGTAAAAGGAAGTGATGTTACTAAAAGCGAAAACGACAGACAAAATTGATAAAGTAGCCCTAGTTTTTATTTTACAGTTGCAATAAATACAGTAATGAAACGGAAAATTCACTCACATCAGTAGTAACCGAGAGAAGAAAGATGTTATATAATAGGGGTTACAGATGTTGTTCGTTTCGCTGCTATAAAGGACTAGTTCGATATTATTCACATTTTCTTTGTACATTATTGTTTGTATATAGCTTGGTGGTCTCTTTTCTCGTCTAGAAATTCTCTAGTTTGTGTGAACACAATTTAACTGTTTTTGAGGTGAATTACCCTTTGTAGATAGAAACAAGTGATAATGAGACTGATTGAAACGACATATCACCATTATTCTGATTGTCCAATATGAAATTAAAATAAATAATGGACACCGCATAATTTTTGTACACTTATGCCCAACAACTTGCGAAATTGCGTTAGTGATTACAGTTGTTCAATGCTCTTTGCAGGGCCATAATTTGAATAGAATCCACAAAACATTCAACAGACTGCTATTTATGTTTAATATCAACTATTCTGTAAGAAATATCTGAAAAAAAGAGAAAAATAACCTAACCTGACATACCTTCAACCACTTTATTTGTTCCTCATGGAAAACGTTTACCTCTTCTAAAAGCCCCTAAATAGTATCATTTGGATTGTTATGAAGGAATAAGCGATGCAGGTGATTTCCCTTCAAACGAGCCTGATATTTTCTGTGAAAGAACCAATAACCCTTTCAAAATGACTCAACGCAAACTAGCAGCTTAATGAGAGATTTAGACCTTATTAAAAACACAGCTCAAAGATTTGCATCAATATTACAATAGCGGAAATTGCTTGAACATTCAGTTAGTTGTAATTTGCTTGATTAGAGAAAACTTCATTCCTTTTTTTTTTCTCGCTTATAGATGTACTTGTTGCATGGGCAAAAATAAATGTTTGATTGATGAACACTTTCATTTTTAACCAAGATCCTAATGAGTAGAGATTTTTCATCGACTTTTCAAAGAAGAGGAGTTTGAAAGTTGTTCAGCTCTTGAAGATCAAATAACTTTTTTTTCATCTCCCATTATGTAGGCTGCTCGTACAAAAAGATAATATGACAACATGAAAGTTTTACTTAATAATATCAATCACAGAATTGTTTTTATTGGAAAATGTATGGTCATTTCAAAGTTATCAGCTACTACGAACGCAGGACTACCTCGCTTCATTAATACTGATACAACCTCTGCTATTTTTCTCGGCGGATGTTCGGTGGAACCAGGACTTGAATTTAACAACGTCTACAAATGGGCTACCTTGACCATTCAACTACTCTGCTTCATTAATACTAACTCAGTCTCATAGCGGATATTTGACGGAACCAGGGCTCGAGTGTAACATTGTTGGCCTGAAAATGGGCTACCATGTCCACTGGATTATCACGCTTCATTAATACTGATACAGCCTCCACTATTTCGCAAGAAGGACATTCAGTTGAACCAGGACACTTGAGTATAACTTCGCTGGTCTTGAAATTAGCTGCCATGACCATTAAACTTTCATGTTTCATCAATACAGATCTTACAATTAATGCAAATTTTTTTTTGAATTTCGAATTTCTACTTTCGTTACTAAACTTTAAATCCTCTTTTGTCACAGTCATCAAATCTATTTAAAAAATATAAATTTATTATTACCTTAATCAATTATGGCTAGTAAAATTACTATAAAAATTCATGTTTCTTTCACAAATTTATGTTTATTTAACGACAAACCCTTCTTACTGTAGATACATCAATCTGAACAACGCATATTCATAATGTTCTCGAACCCATAAGAAACCGAGATTTAGATGCTTATCTAAACTAGACATTCGCATTTTCCCTTCTGACTCACCTTCCCCCACTAATGCGGCTCTGTCAGGCAGGCCAATGGCGAATAAATCAGAAAAAGGGGAAACTAGTGGCAATCCATAAGATATTTACCTCTAAAGCACCCTCTGTTACCCTTGGGCATAAATAGAGGAGTGTTCTAATGTGTTCATTGACCGCTAAATTTCTATTAGGGTGGCATTGCAAGAGGCAGTCATGTTTCTTTCTTCTGAGACCTGCTTTTCAAAAGGATTTTTAATGTTTTTAGGACACAATGGGAAGAGGGAAGGGAATACGAAAATTATCAGAAAAAATAAATAAAACCAATATTAAGCAAGTAGCAAGAATGATATAAGAAATAATTATTCCTCAATATATATCAAAAACAGATTTGGGAAAAAATTACACCGTTCAATATCTCAACACAATTGTTTACAACTCGAATGCAATAATTTAAAAGAACACTAGGTCTTAACTTGAAAATAGCAAAAGACTATTACCCTCCTGAGACCCAGCGTCTATTCTAATAGATATTTGTATTTTGCGTGTAAAATAAATCATTGCAGTTTTAAGTCCTAAAGTCTTATAGTTCATTATACTGGACTGTCTATTGCTACTGTCTATATAGCCAAACTTTTTTAAAAAAACGGTAGGATATTTCTTGAATTATCATTTGAAAATGTCTGCCGAAAGAAGAAAGATTATTGAAGATATGCACACTGGTTTAGCTCATTTTTTTCGTATTTCACAAGAGTATTTTGATACTAAAGTAACTGATATTTAGTTTTAAATATTGAAATAATAAAATTAAATTTTTTATTTAGTATTTGTATGAATTATTTTGAACAATAACTACGTTTTCACCAATGTCCATTCTATTGGACATTAGGTCTTCGTCTGTTGATTAAATTCATTCTCATTAACTTTTGCCATACAGAAGTAATATAATTTTTTTAACAGAAAGTCACAGAATGCTCAAAAATTAATATTTGATGGTTAAATTAGTTAATAGACCTCCAATGCCAATTAAAAACTTCTTTTTAGAAGGGTATGCTTTTATGAAATTTGTTGAGATTGGGCCCAAATTCTCCAAATTAAATGCAGAGCTTACATTTATGGTTTCAGTAATTCAAGTACATTCTATAATAAGTCAGCTAACATATTATGCGATTTTGTTAAAATAAAATTTTTTGAATTAATCGTACGCTTTTAGAAATAAATGTTCACTAGTAATTAATTATAAGTTAATTATAAGAATTTCTAAGTGGGGGTGGAAACAAAACATATAACTGTATTTTTGTTTTAATTTTTAATTTAAAAGTCAATAAGATATAAAAATTTAAATTTTAATTTTAATTGAAAATACAATTCTAATGATTTAAAAATAATTTGTGGTTCTGAACACAGTCGAACAATTTTTTGTTTTATTTCTGTTAGAGTTATTTGAAAATCGATGTTATTTAGATGCCGAAGGAGATGCAGAAAATATTTTGGGAGTAATAATGAATGGTGATGTGTCAGACATTGATATTAGAAATGAAGATAAGGAAAAAGAAACAGTGGCAAAGAGCATGAAATTTTAAATGAATATAGTTCAATCGAGAATGATGAGCCTTCTAATAATGACATAAAAGAAAAAATATCAGAAATGGAAAGAAGTTCGTCTGATATATCAGTGCGTCAGGCTGATGAAATATGAATCGTAAAATGATTCGATAAAAGAGCTGTATTGCTATGTTCATCCAAACTTGGAGTAGAGCCACAAGATAATTGTAAGCGTTGGTCAAAAAAGGAGCAAAAATACATTGAAGTGTCAAGACCAGCAGTAGTAAAATAATATATATATATATATATATATATATATATTATTATTATTATTATTATTATTATTATTATTAATTGATAAAATAATATTTCAATTAATTAAATTTATTCATAAAGAGGAATAATTTATACATAAATCTCAAACCTATGCTTCAAAGTTAGTTCAGTTTCTAAGGTTGCACGAATGTGTTTAAAATTCAACTTTTGATCCCACTATAAAGATTGCTGCACAGCCATTCAAAATCAAAATCTTAGGAATAGAATGCATTTTTATTTGTCTTAGTCAGTTGAAAATTCTTGTTGAAATGCTTTGGTGAAATGAATGTCTCAACGGTCTAAAATCAGACAGGCTGTGCCTAGTCAAAATCACCTGATATGTACAATTTCACATGCGCTGTAATTCCTATATCAATGCGGTTGTCATTTTGTGCTTCAACTGTATTTCAATACATATATTTAATACCATCATATTTCTTACATTATCCCATTACATATATTGGGTAGGAAATAATCATAATATTTCTTATTAATATTTTGTCTTATTCTCGTTTATTGTGTAGTAAAGATGTAGTTCGCTAACTTAAGCCTCTGGTAGATAATTTTGGCTTTTGTTTGTATATTTGTGAATAATTAAGTTTTAAATTATTTTCTTCTGTAAAAAGATAAATTTTGAACTGTTAACAATTGTTCAGTTATTTACATGTATATGTTTTGATTAAATTTATTTTGTATTTCGAAATAAGGAATTTTTGTTTCAAAAATATTATTATATATCATGAGATCATCAGTTGATTCAAACATATTAAAAATAAAAACTTCAGTATTTAATCTAGCCCAATAATTCTTCTGAGCTATGTGGAAAAGAAATGTGAATAGTTAAACTATAATAAAGCATTTTTGAATTATAGTATTTATGTATAAATATTTATTTATCAGGTTGATTCTGTTTGAAAAATAAATCAAAACTTGGATTTAAATCTGGTTGAAATTATTTTCTGCCTTAATCGAGCTATGCAATTAAGTTGTAACAGTTACAAAATGATTTATGATTTAAATTGTCATAATTTTGTATTTTTAAATAAAGTTTTTTACTAGTCTTACAAAAAAATTCAGTTTAATTATGAGTTGCTTATGTTTCGAAAAGTAGAAAACAATTCGAAAAGTAGTCAACAAAAGTAATTATAAAAGTCATTCTAAGTCATCTAAAAAATGTGAGTATGTAAATTCCTTTACAAATTCAAATTTATTAATTAATAATAATATACTAGCCTTAAGATTCTCCTAAAATTTTATTATTTTCTTTTTCATATATAAAGTAATATTTTTAATCGAGTAAAATTCCTACTTATATGTTTTAACACAAAATGAAGTGCAAAAATGGAAATTCTGACTGTGTGAATAATAGATATTTACGAAAATTTATATTATTGATAATCAATATGATTTACAAAAATATATAAATAATGTTACTTTTTAAATTATATTGAAATATTCTTAATGAATGTAATACTATAGGAAAAATGTAACAAAATTTTGAGAAATAAAAAAACTTGCATTTTTTATTATATAAATCTTGAATACAGCTAAGCAAGCCTGTTAGGTATGTGTTGCTTTGTCATGAACAAGGGATTCTAACTTCTTCCAACAAGCACCAGAACTTCAGTTTTAATTTGTAATTCCAAGTGGCGCGAGCATGTGGTCCTTTCTTAAAAATATTTAAAGTTATTCATGTACCAAACTGTACGTCTTACTTTCATTGCACATCGGTGCACAAGTGTTCAAATTGTGTACATAAATAAAGAGGGAATTGATAAAAAATATTAAATACACATCACCTTAGAATATTTTAGTTCATGCATCTTACAATTAGTACTTTTTTTACAGCAAGTAGTTACAATTAGTTACACCAGTGAAATAGATAAGTCGAAAATAATTAAATTTGTATTGGAAATATGTACAAATGTAACTTAAAATCTCAAAATACTTTCAAATTTTTAATATCTCGCTTTATATAGATACTATATGCATTATTCTGTAACTCAGTTTACTTTTTATACGAATAAAATACGTACTTTTTGCAGTAAGATTTTTCTACGAATTTATTTTCTTCAAATTATCGTCCGTCAAATTTCTAAAACAAGAATAAATGAAAAAAAAAATTTATTTAAAGTCCAAGTTTTGATGAGTACACTTAGAAAACAAACATTATATTTTAAAAGAAAGAATTAATTAATTTACAAATAACTGCACATATGGCAGTTATTTATTTGTCTATGGGTAAATTGAGCTTTCAAAAGATTGAATTTGTTAAAAACAAAATCTATTTTAGCAAAATATTAAATTTATTTTTCAAGAATATGGATTTAACTAACAAATGGCAGAATTTATTTTACGAAATGATGCATTTTATTTGAATATGGGAGATTTTTTTTTTAAAATGATTCATTTTAATTACAAAAAATTCAATTTTTCCACCGAAATATTGAATATTTTTGAAGAGGATGAATTTGACTTACGAAGAAAAGTATTTGTTTTACAAAATTTTACTATAAATTTTTATTATATTTTATTTGAAAAATACGAATTTTCTTTACAAATAAATGAATTAGTTTTCCATAACAATTTAATTTATTTCTCAGAAAGATTCTTTGGATTTACAAATGAAAGAATTTAGAAAGTAAAAGAATGATTATGGAGATCAAATCTCCAAATAACTAGATCATTAAATGTTACTTAATTATATGCAAATGTGATTAAGTAGTTTTATTGTTCGAATTGCAGTACAAAGTCAGATTTTTCATATTTTAACAGCAAAAAAATCGGAAATAATGTTTTCTCGTTATTCTTTGAATAATTAACATAACGAAATAGACATTCACTAAAATAATTTTCTTTCTCAACGCATAAACACCTTGAAGAAATGTTTTTATCTTTTTTTTTACGCTCTCCACCAAGAGTTTTCCGAGTCCACCAATAAAGAAATTGATTTATCATTCTGAATAGCCGTGATAAGTCGCCGTGGAATGACAAAGACGCTTTATTATCGAAACAGACCTATTCACCATTAGTTACGCCAATGAAAGTGAATCCGGTCATGTAATGGCGTCAATTCATCTACAGCTCGTAACTTTTCAAGTGTGTCCTGACCAGTTCTTTTCAACAATATTTATAGCTATTCGCGGCATGTTTTTCTGTGAAGCAACTAGTTGGAACTGCCATAAAGCTTGTCGACAGATCTCTAATTAGTTAGTTGCCTGTTTTGTGTCATCTTTACCACGCAGTTACATGATACGTTTCCTTGAAACAGCAAATAGGGAAACTATTGCTATAGAGGAAACGCACATAAACAAAACCTTGTTTGTAATTAGATATCCAAGTCTTGCGACTTCTTCACTTCCTTGCGATTCGCTCGGTTTGATTTTATAATGAATTTAAATAATTAATTTTCTTGTTTTCATTGCTTCTGTGACAGCCATTTTTTTTCCCTGAGACATTCAATGGTTTTTAAATCTTTTATTCTTCTATTTTTTATATTGTTTTCTTTAAAATAGTTAAATGATGATTCAAAATTTAGATACAAATTATCCCTCTCTCTCCAAAAATGTGTCCCTTTAAAATTTTAATTGCATATTTTTTTTGTTTTTGTTTTTATGTATTTCTATTAAGCGTTATTTGAAATAATTTAAATGTGCAAAGTAAAATCAAAAATAAATGAATAAAAACACATAGCGTACATCTGAAATAAAATAAAATTAAAAAAAAATTCGCTTAATTTTATTACTACAATCTTATTCCTAGTTACTTTTTTCAATTCTACATTAGTAATTTTGGAAATTGTATGTTTTCTTATATCGATCGGTGATATTGATTGTAAACGGAGTAAATAGCGAAGGCAAAGAATTTTCTATACATCAATGTTCCAAAGTTATTTGTTCTTAACCAATCCTTCATAAAATGTCTAAAATACAAGAATAATACCACCTATTTGCAATAAAAAATATCGAGGTATACAATAAAATGTGTGAGTTAAAGTAAGCATTAAAATATTCAAACGAATGATAATATTTTGTTCCGATAATAAAATTAAAGAGAAAAATAAATTGAGATATATCTTAAATGAAATGTAGCTATGTTGCTACAAAAAAAGAAAAGAAAAAAAAATTAAATAAGTTTTTTTTATACGTTTATTGGACTAGTGTTTTCTTAAAATATTTCATTAACAATATATCATAAGTTATATAACTCGATTGAATTTTTTTTACCGATTAAAAAGCTTACAGCTAAAATATTATGTGCAATAAAATCTTAGGTATCAAATTAAAGGAAATGAAATTGCAAATGTTATCCAAAAACTTCAGAAATACTTAAAGCTTGTTTAATTGAAATACTATTGACACATACCAGAATGAGTTTGACAGTGAGTTAAATACTTAATTCTATTCAAATATATATATATATATATATATATATACATATATTGATATAAAACTTATAATAATTCACCCCATTACATGAAAGCTGTATACTGTACGGAATGTTAGTCTGGTAAAAGAAAATTAATTCTGCTCAATTCATGTTTCCAATTTCATGTTTATTTTTCCTTTTCAGCCACCCAAGGCGCTATTGTTTTCGTTGAGGCGTTTTGGCGTACCAGATCCCGTTTTAATTTTTTTTTTTTAATCATTTGCTTCAATTTCAATTATATTTAGCTTAAATACATTCAATTTAACAATTTATTGTTTGCTTTAATTTTAGTATTGGAAAATTTACTGTTGTCCATTTCTCGATTACAATTATATGAAACAGCTCATTTTGGGTGACTAAATCTATTCGCAAAACATTGCATAGAACTTTTTAATTTCTTAATATTTAATAAATTATTGATTAAATTACATCAACTACGGAACAATACGAATATATAATAAAGATACTGATAGAAGTAAGTTTTTTTTTTTTTTTTAATGAGCTTTGAGTAAAAATGTGACAAAGCATCTCTTTGATGTTCTCCAAAAAAAGTACAAACTTCGTTAATCATAAAATTTATCCAAAAAATAAAAAAAAATATTTAGTAATAATAATAATAAAGTCATTTTTCATCACTATTTCACAACTGTTACTGCAGAATTAAAATTTAAAAACAGTTCGAAGACAGAAAACTTATTTTATTATTATTATTCGTAAGATTAAAGTGACTTCTGTAAGTAATTAATATACGTTTAATTTATTGTAATGTAATCGCCACCTCACAAGAACCATAGTTCTAAAAGCAAATTCCAAATTCTTCACACAAAAGATTGTAATTGAATATGTTTTTAAGCCAAAAGTTTTTCATCTCTTTTTTT
>BMAW01051451.1:0-227084 GCA_019974015.1 Nephila pilipes | reverse complement strand
TTGTTTAGACTTGTTTATTTTTTATTTTCCATTGTTTAGACTTGTTTATTTTTTATTTTCCAATTGATACAATATTTTAATGTTTAAAACATAAAATAAAACCATTTAAAATTGTTTAAAGTGAGTATTGATTTAAAAAAAAATTAAAGCATGTATTTCCTGTTTTTATTACAGTTGAATGTAAATTTTTCAAATTCGATTTATTTCATCACAATTTCGAACGCTAGTTATATACAACATCAAAAGTACAGTGAATTTTAAAGTAATAATTTCTATCCGCATAAAAATTCTAAAAATAGAACAAATACAGTACAAACTGATGTCACATTTAAAAGCAAATGTTTAATGAAGTTTTTTTGCTACAATTTTCCAACAATGTAAAAACGCTTAAGAAAGTTACTGATTTTTAAAAATACTTATCATTATTAACTTCCCATCTTTTAAATTCGCAAAACCTATATTAATCTGTTTCACCAAGCCAAAAGCAAAACAAAAGAAGTTTATATATATATTTTTTTTTTTTTTTGTAATTTTTCGTCAATACATTGGAAAGTTCAAAACCACAGAATGCCTTAAAAGATTTATAGTTATTAACATGCAATCTTTAAAAGGCGTAAGACAGGTATCAATCTACTTAACGTAAGCCAAGCACAAATACTCCGAACACTTATTTTGCGCACATCCTGTACCAAACGAGCTGTGAAAGGCATCATCCAGGCCGCAGTAGAAGAGCCTTCACTAAGTGTATGAGACCATTTCTCAAGATCAGCGGAAACTGCATGTCAGCGAAGATAGCTTTTTGGCAAGCCATGTAACGAAAGCCATTTTACAGGAACCAGGTAATCACGGTACGTTTAGAAACTGCTGAAGTAGCATTAGCTCTTGTTAACGGACGGGAGTAAAGCTTTGTTATCTGCTATGCTGTCAAACAATTCGAACTCTGGCAGAATCCAGAAGGGCTTTCGGCTTTGTGGTATTTTAGGGCAAGCCTTTAATAGCCTTGCAAACTGTGTAAACATTGATATATTTATGTTGTGAGTTTAAAAGCCTGAGAAACATAATATTTCTTTTGTTCGGTTGGGGTGATATTTAGCTAGAAGTGTAAGATCACATGTGTAATGCTTGAATTTTAAAAGGATGTTTGACAGATCGTTATGCTTGTTGCTTTTAAATATTATCTAAGTAGTTACGTTTTTAATTGTATTTTTTTCAATAGCAGCTGATCATTCTATTCGAAATGGCTATAAAAAAGATGATATGATAAGAATTTTTTTAAAGTTATAGCAACTAACATTTTTTAAAAAAAAGTAACTTGTTATAAGTATCATTAAAGTCAGAATAACTAATTTATAGCTGACATTTAATTTTATAACGAATGCTAATTCTATAATTAAAATAGCTATGTTTTTAACTGTATTTCTTGCAATGGTAGTTAATCATTATTTTAAATTTGACGATAAAAGGTATATGATACGAATTTATTAAAATAATTGCAACCAACACTTTTATTAAACAAAAAAATGTAACTTATTACAAGTATTAGTAAAGTCAGAATAATTATTTTATAGCTGAAATTCAAATTTATAACGAACGCAAATCTTAAAAATATATCATTTATTTAATTTTGATGTTCAAAATGTGTTTTTAAAAATTATGGAACATTCCTAAAATCCATATAAATTATTTCACGTTAAGAAAACTCAACAATAAACTGTACAAATACTAGGTTTTTTTTATAACATTAATAAAATCCTTTATTTATACTTAGTTGCGATAACAACTAAATTCTAAGTAATAGGAAACTGATTTAATCAATAAATAAGATAATGCTATTAAAAAGCAAAATTGTACTCCCTTCAAGTGTTGTTGTTGTGTGTAACTTAACTCGTCTGGATATAGATGTTAGATTAACAGCATAATAACATTGTATGTCCAATTCCAAATTTCTATCTTATGAAGAAGTTGCTTTTATGTAATTAAGACCCCTTCTCCGCTTAAGGGGACTTAGTACCTTACGAAATCAAAAGTAGAACATTTTGACAAACTTTTTTCAATTCTTCATAAAACAACAATTTTTGCTCATTTCAGTATGAAACTTTGCCAGTTTGTGTAATAAAGTGCATAGTTTAAAATATTGGGTCAAGTTTTGCTATTAAATTAATATATTTTCTTATACAACATGAAATATGCGTACAAAAATTTGAAAAATAAATTAGCTTACCTTACGTTACCCACAATATAACTTTTGAAAGATGTACAGTAGAACCATAATTCTTATACCAAATTAAAGCTAAATATATAATGACCTAATTCTGTAAACCTCAAATTTTAAATTTACCTTACATTAAAAAAAATTGAAAAATTAAAAAAGTTATGAAGTTTGTATTTAGTAACTTTTTTTTCATGTATCATGTTATAAAATAAAATCTAATCATCCTATCAACAAAATTGAGGTTCACAGAATAAAGATTTACAAGTACAACACTCATGTAAAATTTTAAAGCTCTGCATGCAAAAGAATTTTTTTAATCCTGTGGGAAAGTGTGAAAATAAGAAACTGAGAGAAATAGGTTTCTTTACATTGCATTACAAAAAACAAGCCTCTTTAGACACTTACATTTTTTGTTGCACAGGACGTAATAATTGTCAGATTTTGACGCGGTTTGTTTTAAAATGCTCCTAACATTCAGTACTATTTTTTGAAATCAAGTTTGAAAAATCGAACTTTTGAAGGTGCAAAGGTACTAAGTCCCCTTAAGGATTGAAAAAGAAAGCGAAATTAATGAAATTGTCAACTTCGGAAATTTTACTATGATTGGATTTTTAGAAGCTATGTTACACACACACGCACACAAATATATGTACATATATATTAGATAATTCTGTCCATTTTTCTTAAATAAAAAGATAATACATTTATTTAAACATTAAAATAATTTGTTAAAAACAATAATATTTCAAATGTTACTTATGATTCTTTTCCTTCGTGATCACTTTAAAACCGAGCTTGAATCTCAATAAGAGAATCATGTGTATGCAATAGAAATTAAAGAACAAATACATCATGAGCTTTTAAACTTAACGAAAGGCTCATTTAGACGAAGTATTGTTGAAAATTATATAATTTGAACGGAGCATGCGACTTAAAAGAGACCAACGCCATTCACCAGGAAGTAAATCACACTGCCCCATGACAATACCAGTGGACATAACTTTTTATTATACTGTTATATAATGATGCGAAATGTATCAGTTAGATGGTTTTTTTTTTTTTTTTTTTTTTTTTTTTACAAAACATTCAATCGTTCTCTTTTTTAGTGCTTTATATTTGCAGTAGAATTTAGCTATTAAAAATAACAATGTGTTTGTGAATCATTCCTTGAAGAGATATTAAGCAATGAAGTAAAAGATTAAACTGTACAACTGAATAAACATGGGAATTCTCCCTTGGAATTGTGGAGAATGTAGCTAAAGTTAATTGAATCTAACTGCATGCGCTCGCATTGATTATGTTAGTTAAAATGAAACTATTACGTTAATTCAGGCTCACGCTCCTAACCAATATATAGCGTAAAGGTCAGAAAAGTCACAGCCGCCATTAACATTTCATTCATTTTACGGTTTTCGTTTCCAGTGAAAACCATTTTATAAGATGTTAACAACCACCTAAGATCCAGTCAATATCAGTTCCTGGTTATCTTTCCTCTCACTTAACCCTTAGATAATTCTTGAGACATTCCGTCGCCAAGAACGACTGATGGCTGTAGTAGTTTGTTCTTTTTCGGATTCTCACTCGATTACGAACTGTAAATGTCGTCGCCAATTACAGCCGCCAAATTTATTGCCGAGTTTCCAACTCGGCACCGAGACCTTTACGAGCTATTTCTTAGATATGGGAATGATAATATTAAAAAAAAGAATATATAAAAAGTTGACATCCAATTTTCGGTGTAGGACGTCGTTTTTTAAGAGTTGTAAAAAAAGTATGTTTTTCAAAGTTTTTTTCCCCCTTCCTTTCTTTTATCCTTCGGGGTTTTTTTTAAGGAAAGATTCTTACTCAGCCAGAAAGCGTCAGATTGACTGTTTCCTGATAAAATATTTTTAGGGATCGTCATTTTGTACTCATTAGCATGTAAATGGTGAATTTTAAGAGTCATATTTTTTCTTAACGGTCAAAGTGGAATTATTTTTTTCCTCCCTTATTTAAATGAAATTTTTGTAATATATATATATATATATATATATAATTTTCATGGATAAACTCTATCCTAGTAACAACATTTCTTAAGACTCTAATCTTATCGTTTTTTCTTCTGTTTCTGGCAAATTAAAATTCCTCAGCATAGATGTATCCTGTCGACTTATATCATGTCGAATCCTGCCGTGCTCGAATATTTAAATAGTCCTCCTTATAATAAAAATATCAAGAGAGAGAGCTACACAAATGTTCTGTCAAGAAGAGAAAACTACACAAATATGAATCATTTGGTCAAAATAAGAATCAAGGTTCTAGGGAAATACCAGGACCTACTAGTCATTATGACGATTGTACAGAGGATGAATTCGTCTGAACAGCAAACGAGAGATGTTGTTACTAGGGTAGAAGATTATTCATCAAGATTATATTTAATATTCCTTTACATATAAGTTCACTATTTTCCGTTATAAATTTGGGGATTATAATTTTTTGATATGAATGTTTATGTTCTAGTAATTAATATCGCAAGGCATCAATCTATATATTGCTTTAAATGCTGGAAATTATTATCTTTTTATAAAAATAGGTTTGTTCTTAATCCACAGTAAAAGAATTATTATACATACGTTAGTTCAAATGTTACAATATTAAGTTGAAACTCATATTTTGATTAATTGCGCAATAAACTTTGAACCATATTTGAACTATGACTATTCTATACTGTGAATTTGAATGTAAAGTATTACTTTAAAAACAAACATTCTTCAGCGCGAATGCTAATATACAGTATTATTATAAAGATAACAATTCTACAGTATTGAGATTGAATACATACTATTATTATGAGACTTGAAGTTGAATTGAATGTTATATTGGTGATTTATTTCATTTACTTTGTATTATATTGCAGCGCTCGGTGAAAATCATAAATTCAGAAATTCTGTGTATTTTTATTACTTGTGTTTCATTTTACATTTATCTTTTTCATGTGCTTTGTAATGCAAGAGTCTTACTCAAATGCCAATTTCACTAAAATTCATTTTACTTCCCTTGGAGAGGGTGTAGTTGGAACGCGCGCACCTGCAGTCGCATACTTTTGAAAGGGAGGGGAATATATGTAATATAATTTTAATGAATAATCTTCTACCTCAGTAGCAACATTTATTAAGACTCTAATCTTATCGTTTGTTTTTATTTTAATATTTGAACAAAATATTGTTATATACTTTGATATCTTATCGTTTGTTTTAATTTTAATATTTGAACAAAATATTGTTATATACTTTGATTACTTATCGTTTGTTTTAATTTTAATATTTGAACAAAATATTGTTATATACTTTGATATCTTATCGTTTGTTTTAATTTTAATATTTAATTCAGTAATTTGATTTTTAAAACCACAATTGATTGGTTGTGAAATATATAATATTTGTTTAAATAAATCGCTTGCTATAACTATTTTCTTTACTGATTTAAAATGTATTAGGTAAAAAATTATAATTCTACTGTTTGAATTTGGTCTTGGGGTTTGTAGAATGTAATAAGCTATAGTTTTTATTAAAATACTGCTTATTTGTTACTGTGCTTTTGAAGATGGATATTAAATTCGAGTTACAAAGTTTCTTTTGTGTGGATCTCTCATACTGATAGAATTGGACATCTTTAGTTTAAGGACTATTTAAATATTCGAGCACGACAGGATTTGGCATGATATATAATTATATATATATATATAGAGAGAGAGAGAGATTTATATCCATATATAATCTTACTTGTACAATAACTGTCATTACACTTTAACTTTTAAACAAAATAACAAAATATTAATACAGAATTCCTCCATTAATTTCATATAAACAGAGAACAACTGGTCAAATATTAGTGAATCATTTTTATTCAAAAACTGTTTTGTGTACAGTAGCTTTATGAGAAAATTATTTGCAATTGGTGATTTTCATTTCCTTAAAATGGAAATGCATTTTTCATAAGCCATTAAATATATACCGATAGAAAAACTTTTCATAATCTATCACGCAGTGCATGTGATTAAATCGCACTGTTAAATTGCACCTTTGTTACCATTAGAGACTTTTTTTTTTATTTCGCCGGAAAAATGAAAAGTGTATCAATACAATAACGAATTGTTGCTAAATTTCTCAAGAAACTTGGAAACCCGCTACTGAAAATTATAATTTATTGAAAGAAATATATGACAATGAATGTTTATCGCACGCACATATTATTGAGTAGTTTAAGCGTTTTCAAGATGGCCTAAAAGACGTTGAAGATGATTCACACCGGGTTCCCCTTCCACGTCAAAAAATGATGACAAAGTCGGAAAAAAATTGATATTCTTGTTACATCTGACAGTCGATTAAGTATTCGTACAATTACTGAGACTGTAAGAATTGACAAAGGAACCGTACGGCAAACTTTTCCATTAAGACAATGTGCCGACTCATTCCACATTGTCTGTTAACAGGTTTCTGGCCAAGCACAGCATTCCATTGTTGGAACCTCCGCCTTATTCACCTTTCTTGAGCCATGCGGCTTACGTTTCCTAAGGTGGTATCTGCATTGAAAAGAACAAGATTTGAGTCTGTTGAAGCTGTCACAGAAAAACAGTACGCGTCTTGAAGGAGCTGACAGAAGAAGACTCCCGGCACTGTTTCGAAAAATGAAAGATTCTCATGGAGTATTGTAGGAATAGAGAAGGGGTATGTATTGAAGGTGATATAAGGTAAATATAACTATATGACATCAAAATGAAAGGTTTTTTAACGTCACTCTCGTTATTTAATTGCCACTCCTCGTGTAACTCATCAAATAAAATCTGCAATTAACTTGAGAGATACTTTTATGAAGATTTTTGCTTAAAATTGTTTATATTTATAAATAATGAAAGAATTATAAAAAATGACACCGGTAAAAAACGAGTTGTTTTTTTAACAAAGGTTTTCTTTCAAACTTATCACTTTGCGTAGCATAATTTTTATACCTTAAATTTTAAGAGCAAAAGGGAACGTTGAGTCAAATTGAATTTATTCAATAATTAGTTTTAAGGCTCCCGTCTACCCGCCATTTTGATTTCGTGGACGCTATGTTAATCCTATGGAATTTTGACTTTAATTCTCACATCTTTATTATTCGATCTATTTGAATGCAATAAAATGCATCTGAAAGAGCAAAAAATAATGAATGCTTCTGTGGAATTACTTTTTTCCTAAGATTTTTAAAAATACTTGAAAATATTCTTTAAAGACCAGAAAACTCAAAAACGAATAATTAAAATAAGAATAAAAATATTTTTAAAAATCTTAGGAAAAAAGTAATTCCACAGAAGCATTAAGTATTTTTTGCTCTTTCAAATGCACTTTATTGCATTCGAATAGATAAAATAATAAAGATGTGAGAATTATAGTCAAAATTCCATAGGATTAACCTTATGTCCACGAAATCAAAATGGCGGGTAGACGGGAGCCTTAATAATTTATTTTATTGTTTGACGTTTGTTAATTTATCATCTAAAATAAATACGTGCAAAAAATTTCAGCTCAATTAAGCATTATGTTAATCAATAAGGCTACATGTAATTAAAATTAAACGATAAATTGTGAAAGTAAATTGAATATTTTAAACTATTTTTTATTAAAATTAAAGTAAACGATAAATTATTAAACGACGGATTTGGGGAATTGGCGAGAAACTTGGCGTAAAATTTAATTCTTAAAATAATTAGTTTTAATCAATTAATTTTTATCAACTGTAATTAAATTATCGTATTGTCATCCCAAACAATCATGTTTAGAAAATTTCATCTCAAACGAGGGGTTTAAAATGTGAAAAAAAAAGCTTTTAAAATTTAAACCAGACACAGTTACAGTATGAGTTAAAGAAAACCCATTAAAAAGACGTTTATTTCATGAACAGCTACTTTTATTTAAAAAGTTTTGTTTCTGTTATTATTTTGGTTGAATAATTTTATATCACTGACAATCTAAAACTTTTTGTAAAATTGATTGATTGCTTACGTCTCACTTCAAAATAACTCAAAAGCTATTGACGAGCCTTTGAAATTTGAAAACTTCATGAAGTGACGAGGACGACATCTGAGCAAACCCCTCCCTTTCCAAACTTCAACACCATATCAGTGGGATAACTTGGGACTTAGTCAGATTTAACGTTCACTCGTTTTGTTACACGGCGGATCTTTAGTGGCATGAGGACTTGGATTCATGACTCTTTGGTAAAAACACCGCCACGTGCTCGCGACTGACCATGATCATTAGGTTATTACGGCCACAACCTTTTCATAAAAGTGTATATTGTTAGTTACAAAAATTAAAAATTGGTAAATGTTCTTTAATATTTGAACGTGGAATTAATTCCTTGTTGAGTAATATTTAAGGAATAAAAGGTGGAACCAAATTACAAAGAAATAATAATAACAAAAAAAAAAAATTAAATAGTTAGTTTCAATTCTTAAGGCTGAAATAATAAAAAAATTAGTTACATAACTTACCAATACATTCAGTTCTAGCGCTTAGTTTTAAAATTTTTATGGTTATAAAAGTTATATTGATAGATTGTTTAGTAACGTCACACTTAGAAGCTACACAAAGACTATTGGAGACGGAACTAGTAATTTTGAGTATGGGTCAAGTGATAGAAACAAATCTGATCTGACACATCCCTCACTAAACTTTCACACCAAGCCTTCGAGAGAATATATATCCCCAACAGATTTAACATGCATTAGCCTCGCTACACGGTAGGTCTTTATTTGAAATATTATAAAAAAGATACTTTACATTAATTATTGAACTTAAAAGGATACGTTAAATAGAGGAGGGCTAACAATACGAAATTTTTATACGCTCCCTAGAATATTTTTAAACGAACATTTACTACCTAGACTCAATAAAAACTACGATCCATTCAAAACAGAAAATAAAAAAATAAGACGTATCGTGTGTTTTAAATGATATTTGGAATTAAATAGGATATTTTTTGTAATGCTCTTGCTCTTTCTCACAAAAAAAAGCTTAGAATCTCCCATCCTTAAACATACTCTCTTACCCCTATTCCTCCTCTCTTTTCTTACAACAATGCTCAAAAGAATTTTTTTCTGTGCTCTGCTCCAAACATTTCATCCAGACTTTACTGCAGTCGACGGTAGGTTTAAAGCCCATAATGTTCGTTGGTGCTTTTCTAGCGAACTCTGTTCCTTCTACGTTTTCTTGTAAGAAGAGCAAACCTGACACCAAACGACCGTGGAAATGAGGAGTCATGGGGATGAGCAGACGACACACAAAATGAGGTGCTAGTGCATTCCTTCCGAATTTATCACCTAACTACCCCCAACCCCCCTATCGTTCTCAGTTATCATTACTCGGCGCGGTTTGCTCACAGATTTCCTATGGGAGATGTGTCCAGTTTCTTTTATTTCGTGAAAGAGGAAGTTAAGGTTTGGGACATGTGATGGGGTCATTGGCGAGCGAGGGTGAAATGGGAGTTGTTTTTTCGCGAATTTGGCTATTTGTGTAGTATACAGCTTGTGTGGCAATGGTAATCAGAGTTTTCGAGTTGGAGAAAATAAAGCTATTTAGATAATTGTAATGTAATGAATGAGGTTATCTCGAAATTATTTTAAGTATTTCATGCATCTCAATGGCTATATAATTAGGGCAGGCTTTGTACACATGCAAAAATTTAAGTGAAAATATTTTGTTGATATAAGTAAAGCAAATAAATAAAAAATAAGTGAACAATTATGTGTCTCGAATGATATATCACAATAAACTGGTAAATGATTTTATTCAATTAGGGTTGAGAATGAAAGAACAACTTGTTCTTTTGAACCAATTTGTCTAAAAGGCAAAAACATCCGACTCAGCAGTTCGCCAGATATTTGCTCTTCGCTTTGTTCTTCTTGAATCAGGAAAAGACACAGAAATTATTGACAAATGATTTACAATCATCTTCTGTAGTTGAAGATATAGGTTTCAGACTTTATACATACGCCTTAAATTGTCAATGTTTTTAAGGTTCCCGTCTACTGGCCTCTTTGATTTCGTGAACTTAATGTTAATCCTATGGGATTTCTACAACCATTCTGAAATATTTACTATTTTACCTATTTGAATGCAATAAAGTGCAACCGAAAGAGCAAAAAATAATGAATTGTTTCTACGGAATTACATTTTCCCTCCAATTTTTGCAAATAATTTAGAATATTTTTTAAAGACCGGAAACCCGAAAAATGAATAATTAAAATAGAGGTAAAATTATTTTTAAAAATCAGAACGAAAATGTGATTCCGCAGAAACCTTCATTATTAGTATCTTCCCTTCATTATTCCGCAAAAACCTTCATTATCTTCTTCATTCAAGGGAAATTTTTTTGTACAAAGAAGTACTCTTTCGGATGTACTTTTCTTGCATTCAAATTGATAAAATAGTAATGATTTGAGAACGGTAGTAGAAATTCCATAGGATTAACATAATGTTTACAAAATCAAAATAACTGGTAGACGGGAACCTTAACGATGGAAAAACGATTTCAAATTCTTTATTACCAGTATTTATTTCAAACAGTAAATTTATTTTGAGTACTCGCATGTAAGTATATATAAAATACTCATATTGAGATATTACCAAAGATGCTTTATTTTCTCGGTCTGTTGATGAAATTCGAAAAGGATGTTCCGCTTTTTATTAATTTAATACAAAATATGGTATTTTTAAAGAAGTGCTACTGGGTTAGTTTTTCTCAAATGTGTATATATGCAGTAATTCTGTAGTGTCAAGTTTATTTGGATACATTTGAGGTTTCGTTCGAGGAATGGGCTCGTAAAGAATAAGAGAATCAGAGAACAGGTTGAAGAACAATTTTTTAACGATGAACAGAATGGAATAATTCATCTAAAAGAACAGACATTCCCATCCCTGTATCCAGCCTTACTAACAGATAATTGAACCGCATACTACAGGTATCTTATTATATTGGGTGATGTCAGCACCGAAAGATATATTAATTCCCCAAAAAACTTTCGTTTGAACAAAAGAATTAAAGTAGTATGTATATTATTAACATGTGCTAACCTTTTTTTTTTTCTTCAAGAGGATGGTGTCAACAAAACAGTGCGTTGACATAAAATAAAGGATACATTATGTTAGACTTCAAAGATTGACATTATAATATATACATTAAAGTTATAATTATTACTTTATTATAATAGGTACATTTAATTTTTTAAGGTATAAATTTACATTGCTAGGATATATTTAATTTAATGTTGTATCATCTGCCTTTATTTTAATTTCCGAACAAAACATTATTGTCTACTTTAATAATTTATCAATGACCCTTATTTTAATATTTGATTTAATAGCTGATTTTTATCGCAGAATCATCTGTTTTTGTTATTTTTATTGTTAACATTGTCATCGTTTTCGTACTTCAAAATATTTTTATTGTGAAAATAAAAGCGCATTAGGAATTTGAAGAAGGTTTCTTTCTTTGATAGTAATTGCTTCTGTGAAGCCTGGGACTCAGAAGTACTCTTACTTTGCCCTAATTAATATTCATTTTGAATAATTCTACTTTTTTCGAGAACTTAATAGGAAAAAAAAACATTTAACACATGTTTAAATGAAGTTACCAAGTTTTTTTTAGCAAAATCAATATTTTAGTTTATTAAAATATAATTGCTTTTTAATTTCTTTTTTATTGACATATAATAATAGCATTATGCGCATAAAATTATTTCATTAACATATAACATTAACATTGAATTATTGCTCTTCGTTATTTATATTAATGTATAATTTTAGAATATGAAGTCTTATAAGTACAAATGCTTTTTTAGATAAAAAATGAAATTTGTTTCCAATAAATAAATTGGAAATTAATTATTATTTAAATCTTTTTTTTTTTCAAATGACATCTGATTAATTTCAATATGACAAAAAATTTGGTTATTTATTTAAAATTTGCAACTATCATAAAGTCAGTTTTTCCAACAGCCTCTAGGTAGAGACTTCAGACTCTTGCGCGGAATTCCGAATTAATTATTATATAAATTAACGAGCACTAAAATGTTTAACGGAAAAAAACAATTGTTCTGAAAAATGTAGCTTAGTTGGTAAAACTATTCCCTGGTGCGTGTAGATGGATAAATTGGAAGCTCGATTTCACGAAAAACCTTGTCAAATAAGAGCTGATTTATAGTGAATGAAAAACAGTCTCAATACCCACATGTGGTACGTGAAAGACAGAAAAGTGATGTTCTCGGAATCGTCCATGTCATTTGGTTGTGGTTGAAGGGCCGCGGTATCCTAGTGGTCGTGGTCACGAGTTCGCGGCCGGCGCTGCTTCCTTTGGGTCAAGGTTCGAACCTGATGCCACTGAAGACCGCTGTGGAGATGGTTGATGCATGTTAAATTTGTCGGGGTTCCAAAGCCTCTCAATGGTGAGGTGTGGAAGTATGGAGTTACGACGTCCGTCGCCAATATCCCTCTTGCTGCTTCTAAGTGCGACGTTAATAAGCAACCAATCAAAAATCCATGATTGAAAATTGCAAAATCTGTCACCAATAGCCCGTTATCTAACTTCAGAGAGACATTTATTCAGGGAAATAAAATGAAATAAACCAGAAGTAAGTATCGTGCCATGTGAATTTTTAGAAATGAAGTTAACCTGCCCTTTGTATAGAGAAAATACCTCTGGAAATCCTTCCTTAACGATGTCTACTAGTAGTAAGAGCCTATCGCTTGAATAACATTCTTATCTTTAGTGATCAGTGAATAATCTGCATTCCTTTTATTAGATTTAAGCGCTTTCTCGCTCCGGTAACTTTGGTCGTGTAAGTCTTTTGCTTACTTTACTTAGGATTATTTTATTTTATTGGCATCTTTCCAATACTTCATATATTCATGTAGCTGACTAAATAATCATTTTATTAGTCTTAATTGTTTTGTCTTAATTATGACAAACAAAAAGTAATCGGAATACCTAAAATGGCTATTGTTTGTAACAACTTACTGCACTGGAAGCTACACTCAAAAAATTATAAATAAATAAATATATATATATATATATATATATATATATATATATATATATATATAAGATGTTCCGAAAGTAAGTTTCGTCATTTTTATGAAAGAGTACATGATACACCAAATGAAATAAACAACCATCATAAGAATCCATACACCCTTTTTCTGGCTCAACAACGGAAGTAGAGTCAGTAAAAAAATAATGACACAGGCATAGAGCGACGAAGAAAAGAGGAAATGAGAGAATAGCATACCAGAGTGCCCGAGACGTGATATACAATGTGTTAAGCAATGGAAGTGCCTGCTATTATCCAGTATGAAGAATTGGCATGTGTGATTATTCAGCCTTCTACGTCTATAGACCGTGCATGGTGAACAGGTCCAGTCTCGTCAAATGGTTGGAAGCGGGTGTTGCATGTTCAGTGAGAGAAGGCATAGTGTGGAGGATAAAGATCGAAATTGGCATCCTTCCTCATCGACGAATGTAAACAACATTACTAGAGTACAGGACATGGCGTTAGCGGATAGATGTTTAAGGGTGTCAGGCGTGTCGTTCACGTTGCGCATTGTCATTCTAAGGTACCTCAAAAACAATACTGATGTGAAGCAAGCTGTGAGACAATTCCTCCCATCATAAGGCACCGAATGTTTTCAGAGTGGTCTGTTCTACCTGATTGCACGCTACGACAAATGTTTCAGTGGTAATTGAGACTATGTGAAAAAATAATGCAAGGTGTATAATTCATGATGACATGGTTCATTTTTTTATGCAATAAATTTTCCTTCCGAAAAAAAATGACGAAACTTACTTTCGGAATATCCCTCGCGAACATTTCAGAATATTTTATATATATATATATATATATATATTTGTAAGTGTGTACTATTTTACTCCCTCCTTTTGCCTTACCGAGTAAATACTTAGATTTCACTAAGAAAATCAGAAGAATAAAATATGTAAACACAAACCAAACAAATGAAAGTAATGCGTAATGATAAATCATATCCATACTATAGAGAAGATGTAGGATAGCAGAAAAGACCAAAAGTCTTATTGAAATCACCTAATTGTTATCAGAATGAATGAAAATGGTGGGAAACGAATAATTAAATATAATTTTTTTAATTTTGCAATAAATTTGTTATTTCAATAAAGTTTGTTATTGTATAAAAAATTTTAAAAAAAGCATATTTAATAATTATAATTTAAAAAATCTTAATCGATAAGTAAAATGAAATCACCATTTGTAAGCAACATAAGTAAATAAGATTAATTATTGGTATGCTGTGGATAAGTAAAAAATTGTTGAAATTTTAAATTTACGTTTTGAGCTCAAAAAGTTTTTGAATAGATTGATTTTTAAAATATTCAAAAGTAATCGTGTTTTGAGCAATAATGAAAGAAAATTTCAAAGATTTTAATTTTGTCAAATTTGCTTGTTATTAAGTTATTATCGCAAAATAAATAATTGAGAATAATATTTCTATAAATTGATAAATGTTTATTATAATTCCAGAATAGGAAAAATATGTTTTTGTTTTTATTTTTTGAAAATTGTTTCTTAAAAATATGTTCATCCGATTGATGGTAAATTCTGGATAGAGAGATGGCTATGATTTAAGATAATACAATTTATTTTAAATAAATATTTCACATGCTTAGTAAATTAGGTAATAATAATTTAAAGGGACTGTGGAAGCCAAATACACATTCCAAACGAGAAAAATCCAATCATAACAAAAATAACTTAGCCTTCAATCTGCCAGAACCAATGTCGCCACTTCAATTTTATCTTTTCTCTGTTCCTCTTTTTTTCAGCTCGTTTCTCTGTCATGGTTTCAGAACTTCTGTTGTAGCTTCTCTAGTTGGCCGCCTCTGCTGCACAATGGTAACAGTGGTAAGCGAGTTCTAGATGTTTCCTCGGATCCTTACTGGTTTAAATAATGTAAGAATTAAAAGAATCTTTTATATATATATATATATATATATATATATGGAGGGTGTACAAACTGTTAAATATACATAATCAATCATGGTGTATTTTCATTAAAATTTTTAAGAGCATTCTTTATGAGTATTGATTTATACATTAAACATTAAATTATAAAAAAAAAGTCGAGCTTTTAAGTGCAATTCTATAAATCGCTTGTGAATCAAACATTCGACATATGCTGTTGTTTATTTAGTTCTCTACTGAATCTTAAAATAGAAATTCAGTAAGTATTATAAGCTGCATAAATAAAAAAAACTGTATTTCGAGTGCTTAAAATTGTTCAGAAATATATTTTATTTAAAGAAACTATTTATTACTAGAAGCCATTGAATATTCAATAGATTAATACACCGAGTGTTTTAATTGGTTTTAAAATCCAATACACAATTAAAAGAGTTATATTCTTGGTACATATCAACGATTTAAAACACCTTTCATTGAAAATTTAATCCAAGAATATTCTTAAATCATAATTCGATTTATTTATTTCTTTTATTATATTTCAATTCCTTTCTAATTAACTTGGCCAGTCAAGTAGCATTAGAGTTATTAAAATAATATTATTAATGGAATGAACGGTATGTTAAAAATCTTTATCAGATGTAGAAAATAATATTTCTGCATATTTTGTACTTTTCTAAATCCACTTTTAAAACATCAAATTCCTTTTGTTTCGCCTTTAGAATAAAATTATTTTTAATCTTATAAGTAAATTATACATTAATGAAATTCTGCCGATTTGATGAGATTTGCAAATTGGAAGTAATTAAAATTTCTTTACATGTTGAAGGAGAAGTGCCCAAAGTCGAAAATTGATTTAATAGACACGTTTTATTTATGTTCTCTACCAATACCAGTAAACCATAAATAGAAATAAAATTTTGGTAAAACGTTAACGTTTTTAAAATTCGAAATGAATTCTCTGTGCCATATAATCAATGACCTCGGTAATAATTTTCCAATCAATAACGGAAAGAATTCTGCAGACTCATAGAAACATACCACCTCAGCAAATTGACTATTCGAAATCGAAAATCAGTTTCATAAGCACGTATTTATTGTATTCTTCTGGCCGCCATTAAGCCAAACCCAATGCAAATTAGTCCTCCCGACAGTCCAGATCAGCAGAATTATTTAGAGGCACATTAGCGTCGGTTATAGGTGTTCCACGTGCTATCAATCAGTTGTTAAAAATCGAAATGGCCATTAGTTCCGGATGTGCTTTGTGGAAGATGCAAGTCGACTTCCCTGACATCCGGGAAAGGAGACTTCAATTCGGAAGCTCATTGGTGGACGATATTAGGGCCAGTAAATCTCCTAATGAGTCGCCGATCCCCGAAGGAAGGGGGGTTCATTGATGAGGTAAGGAGAGATGGCTTGACAGAAAGGAGCCAAACCCGGCTAATTTCTTATTTATTGTTTTCTGTTTCATGGTAGAAGATATATTCTTTACTTCCACTGAGAGCCAATAATTGTTCTCTTTATGTTACAGAGTCCGTTTTTCCTGAGTAACAAGAAAATGTTATCCTTTTCCTTGGAATTTTTTTAAAATTTCCGTTGGATGGAAATAAAAAATACCTCTGACGTAATCAAAAAGTGTTTGTAAGTTATTACAAAGATTATTTCAGACTCGTTTTTCGTTTGAACTTTTATACTTATTTCCTGCTAATTATTACAAAATTTGAAGGCATTAAACTTTGAATAGAAGTGCACAATTAGTAACTCAAAAGAGAAATGGCGAAATTATTATTCCTCTTTTTAAACAAAGAAACTACATAAAAGAATAGAAAGTAAAATCTCCGGAAATATGCCTCTCTTCAAAAGTAAGTCTGCTTCTATTTTAAATTTAATTTAACTTTCCTTTTCTATCTGGAAAATATGCTTCCCTCTATATTTTTGGCTCGCATAATGAAGTCCGGATATTTTTTTAAAAAAATTCAGATATTATATTTTTATTATATGAACTAAATAAACTATATTTTCTTTTTGATCAAGAATACTAATTTTATAGGTAAGTTTCTTTTTCTAATTTTCATCTTATTTAACATACAAGAGTTTTCAAGACTAGTACCGGGCTTATAATTGAAAATCAAGATTCTTTTTAAATTAAAATTCTTTTATATTGTAGCAGAGAGGGGGGGATGTAGAGTTTAATTTCTTGATATAACAATAAGCATGTCAAAATCACGACTTTGCCTGTATAATAGTATGTAATAAACATTTTAATAAAAATTTCGTGACCTAATTTTAAAAGCTTTCTACTATGCATAATTATTGAAATCAAACAAATTAATCAAATCAAAAAAAATTTAGATCTGACGAAAAAAAGCTAGTAAAATTTTTACCTTTAAATTTAACAAATATTCCCCAACTAGATTTGAAAATATTTAAAAATAAATATAAAATAAGCATTCGTTGGAGTTATATCAATTAAAAATTTAACTATATTTTGCAGAAGAGAAATGAAAAAAAGTCTAACATAGTTGGGAGAAAATTATCTTAGTCTTCCTTCATATAGTAAAAAAAATATATTCCTTCATAGATAGGAATTTCACGCTCGGCAATGTCTTAGTGGAAGCCTGGATGCATAAGAACCATTACATAGGGTAATAGAAACTTATGACATTAAATTATAATGGTCCTCAAAATCTTTGCCATAATGTAGTGTCAAATTTGGAAAAATTTATTATCTGCTTAAGTTATACTCTCATCACGTGACTCCAGCTCAGATTTACGAAATCTGTTAATAATAATCCTCGATTAGCTACTGAGCGATGTTAATTCAAACTAATCTTCTAAACTGTCTGGAACCAAGGTTGCTTCACATGGTATGGTCAAATCATAATTCTAAAAATGACCTTCACACAGATTGTCTCCAGAGAATCTATCTAACCAATACACCGACTTCCGCTTAATTAACATGCATTGCGGATTAACAGTTGAGCTCCAATAAAGGTGGTACTTTAGATTAGTTGGATCCTATTTTAGCCCACACCATGTCGACAGAAAACAAAATAGAGTCAAAAAGTAAAATAAAGGTACTGAACTGTCGACCTTTGAAATAATGCAATCCTTCTAGATACTATTTTAATACAAACCTTTGGGCGCGATTTAGCACTATTTTGTTTGCATCATCAAGGAATCCTGAAAAGTCCTGGTGACTGCTGCGACTTTTCCACCTCACAAAACCTCTTGCAAGTCTTCTGTGGTTGGGACTAGTTTCCGCGACTGGCATGATTCCTCATGCAGAGCTTCAAAGTTTTAAGATGTTGCGGCGGTTTTCTTCAACAGCGCCAGAAGCTTAAATGCCTTAATAACTAGTCCGACGATGAGTCTCTTTTGGTCTATTCGATAAGAACGCTGTAAAAAGCGACCGGGCAACTTTTGAATGTCTCCGGCAGGCAGCCAACAGTCCTTCCCGGCACGAGGTAGAAAAACATCCTTCGAGAAAGCGATCTCCCTCCAAAATGGCAGGCTTTTGAAGTTTGAAATAGGAAGGTTAACTTAAATATCAAGTGGTAACTTAAGTTCAGAATCACACTGGTTCATCGTCAGTATATTTTTATTATTTCTAGAGATTGCTCGACATTAACTAAATGTTTTCATACCAATATATACATATTTTTTGTTATGAACAAAATGAAAAAAATATGACACAATTAAAAAAATAATAAATGCCTCGTGACTGAAGTACTTGGAAAAATGTGTAGATAGCGTCATGATAGCCAAAGAGTACAAAAATAATAGTGACTGATACTTAGTGACACTTACTCGAATAAAAACTCTAGGAATCCTTATTAAGTTGGAACATAGTCATCAATTTAGTATTTCTTTGATTCACCTGTTCATTGTAATATGATTTTCACCGTTGTGATTAAATATTGAAATCCTTGAAACACGCTTCAATTGTTAATACACTAAAGAAACAAAACCAAATTTTGAGGTTCAGATGAAAAACTAACGACATAAAACACCACGCGACACTAAAGTAATCATTTAGCACTGTATTATGGTGTATGAATAATTCATCCTCTTCCAATATCATTAACGTGTTATGTACTTAGCCCCATCAGCTACTTTATAGCTAACAAGGTCCACGATGTTCGTATATGTTTCTTTCCTCTGATTATCCTGCAATGGTGTTTCTGAAAAGCCAACGCTAATGCATGTAAGAAGTATGCTTTTTGGTCACGTTTGAATATAAAGTGTTTTCAGTGAATAACAGGAATATGAAAAACGATGTCAAACCAAATTGTTGAAAGATATTCCTGCAAAAATTATGAACACACCTGAGTAATCACACAGTGGTAATGATAACATCTTGGTTTTCACTGAGTAAGAGATAAGCAATTAAAAGGAGTTACGAGCTTCACTTCTACTATCAGTTAAAAATTGGATAGCTATTTTTTTTAAATATAACTAACTCTCTGCTGCCTTTATTTTTATTGCTCATTTGTAAGTAATGATTTTCTGCTTATTATATAGACAGGCTGTAGTTATTCTTAAATGTTGTGTTCATTATTAAATTATAATGTTCAGTAAAGCTTCATTAAGTCAGACTAATTGTGATCTGAACCGATTGGAGTTATTAACAATCCCGGTTATCTAGATAATGGGAAAAAATGAAATGAAATAAAAAAAAACATGCTTACAGGTAATCATCTTCATATTGATCATGATTGAATTACGAATCATTTTTACCAAAAATAAGAGCATCTACTTTATGAACAATGGAAGCGTGCTTAAAGTTGTTTATCACATTTTTCATTTAGACTGTACAGCACTGTCCGTCATTTGTCACTGATAATAAAAGGTGTAACTTACTTTTTTTTTTACTTTTCACAGAATATTTTATTTTGTAAAGTTCTTCTCCTACTTTTCATTCACACACTCATAGTTATTAGGAGGTATTATTGAAGAGAATATTTTTTTTAAAATACGTAGACGAAACTAATAAAGGTTATTATAGAAATTTGCAAATATCATTTCAAATTTAACACGGTAAAAAAAAGGAATTCTCTATACAGACAAATTCAAGTTATCCGAAGATCCGTGTTATCGGATTCGATTTATTGAAGTCCTGTTTTTAACATTTTTCACAAGACATTTATCGAATAATATTTGAAAGAAATATTTTAGATTATAGAATGATGTAAAAAAGTGGAAAACACACTCTAATTCTAAGCACTTGTAGTTGTAGTTCTTCAGATATAAAAGGTCTTCCGATTCCTGAATATTCTAATATTATTTAATTATAATATGCTATGTATCTGAAAGACATACAGACTTGATAATGAATGCAAACCCGTATATATGAATTTCTTTTCCTTTTATGACATTAAATTTTTAAAATCGAATGTGATACTCGGAAAGTATTACATCAAAACATATGATTGGTAAATGGAATATATATATATATATATATATATATATATATACAAGCAGCTTTAAAAATTTAATTAACAAAAACTTTAAAACCTTATACCATGAGTCATAAAGGACCCTAGCGTGATTAAAAAAAATCAAAGTGTTCTATTACTTTATTAACTGATTGAATGAAATAGATAATTTTCAAAGTATCAAAACTGCTGACCAGAATATCTTAAATTAACAGTATATAAGTTTTATAAAGAGCAATAAAATCGACTACTGAAATATCTCGAATTATGTTGTTACTTTTATTATTTACTGGAGTATCTCGAATTATATTGTTACTTTTTATTGTTTACTGGAGTATCTCAAATTATATTGTTACGTTTTAAAAGAGAAATAATACATATTTTTGTCAGATTTCTGCTATTAATATTCATTAAAATTAATGCAAGCTTAAAAAGAAATGTTACGGGTATTCATTCGTTTTTTACGAACCATTTCTTAAGAAAGGATTACAAAATAACACGCCGTTATTAGATGCTACCACTGGATTAGTTAAACTGTTATTGAATACAATGAATAAGTAACAATTAAATTTAATTTAATACCACCAAAGGGTAACTAAGAAAAAAAATGACCAATATTTAATATTCTAATAGTAAGTGTCGTTAACTCTCATCAATAAATAAAATAAACATGCTAAAACTTGATATAATTGTAAACAGAAGTCTATTTTACGGAAAACCTTACCAATAATCTGAACTGATATTAAAATAATAATAAATAAAACGTCTTACCTCTGAGATATTTTCGCACAAACAAGTTTAATAAGTAAAATTTTTGTAAATAATCTTGAATTTTCAATTTTTATTTTGTTTGAAAATGATTAATTCTTTGAGTATCATTGAGAAAAACGGTTGCCAAAATTAATTGGATGTGTTCCTTTATCAATAAAAGTGGAATATTAAATTAATAGTATTTAGATACGATACTAAAAAACGCATCCATATACATACATAGGGAATATTATAAAACATTTTATTAATATGTAAAATATAGGTTAGTAGCGCGGCTTATTTGTTCGACAGAAAATTAGAAATCAATGTTTAGTAGATCTATCACATTTTCAAATATTTGAAGCATATTAATTTCATTGCTGAATTTCTAAGAATGGTGATATTGTGAAATCATATATACAGGAATAAGAAAAAAAATTTTGAAAAATACAAACAAACCATCAAAAGAAATATATGTTTAGCTTTATTTCAAGACAAAAATAAAGCAAACCATAGATTGAGGCTCCCGTCTACCGGCCATTTTGATTTCATGAATGTAATCAAAAAATATTTTAGAACGAGAAAATATTTTAGAATACTTTTTAAAGATCGGAGAAGCCTCAAACAAATAAGCAAAATAGGGGTAAAATTATTTAAAAATTGGTGCAAACAAGTAATTCCACAGAAACTTTCATCAATTTTTGCTCTTTTGGAGACATTTTTCTTGCATTCAAGAAAATAAATTAAAGACTTGAATATGGAAGTGGAAATTTCATATGATTATGTTCACGAAATCAAAATGGGTGGTGCACGGGACTCTTAAGTGCAGTAATGGAGTTTTTATTTATGAAAGTGAAATTTCTCAAGATAAATGTTTTTATTTATCGAGCCTTTAAATTGCAAAATCCTTGGCCAGTAGTCCTAATATAGTTCTATTGCGAACCAAACCATAAAAAGGAACAATCGAAGTCATCTGGATATGTTTTAATTCGATATTATTGGAAAGGGACAAATCCCATTTTTTGTAAAACAGAGTCCCGAAACACACCAAAAATAATCCGTTCCAACTAATACTGTTATAAAATGTATGTGCAGTGCAAGAATGATTTGAAATTACGTCTTTGTAAGTATTCGCTTTATTCTGAGCTCTCAAATAGTTTCAAGCAGGGTATTGCACTCATGTACACAATTACGGTATTTATAGAATATTCCCGATTGTATTTAAGTGGCTCTTTTTCGATAATCTGCTTTTTTAAAATTTATATCCAGTTATATACAACGTAACTAGCAGTAAAATTCTCTAGTTACTAGATCACTGGATAATCCGCCACGTAGTGATTCATAAGGATATCTAGACTTCATATTAATTTCTATGCTTACGATACTATTTCATTAATTCTTGATTCATCTGGATGTCATTGGCACAAGACAGATAAGTCGCTCTAACAACACTTACAGCTGTTTTCATTAAGGGTCGATTTTGTTATTCTGCTAAACGTATAGTCCATCAAAGGTGTGGGCTACGAAGCAGCTTTAATAGTCAATACAAAGATTAAAGGAACTTACAATAAACCGAGGAAAAAATTGAAATTTTAGGAATGTCTACAGTATTGATTCTACCTCCATTATAATAAAATCTTCTGTTTTGTCTTTAGTACTGAGCATTAAGGATACATTTAATTCTATTCACGAAAACTTGAATTGTGAGAAAAAATGTTCTCGTCTGATACGGCGATTAAAAACAAGTACCTATACTGGTGTGAATTAAAATTGCTCTGCTCTAACACTAAAACCTTTCACATCTTTCACTTTAATGTTCGCCTAATGTTACAGAATATCTTAAACTTTGAACACTTTTTCACATACGCAAATGTCTTAACATTAATAATACATTCTGATTTCGTTATGCTGTAGAGAGTAGTATAGTTTAGTATGTTGTCACTCTCTATTTGAATCAATAAGTATTTTCTGGGTAAAATGTACCATATTTTGTTTCCTGTACTGTAAAGTAATATTATGTTTTCACTTAACATGTTAAAGAGAAAAAATATAGTGTCTTTATAGAATGGTTCCAAAATTTCACAAAGTATTGTAATAGACAATTACAAGTGTTACAGCGTCACAAATGTATATTACGACGAAGACAGGGACGAAGAAGGGAGAAACGACATTTGAAGCACCGCATTAAAGAAAAGTTGTGTAGTGGATTTCTCATTCGCAAAGCGCTTTGTAAGGTAGGAGTTTGCTAAGAATATCGTGTCATGTGTCGAATAAGAAGAAGAAATACTTACAATCAAGAGTCTGATTTCTATAGAGGCAGGATTATTGCCTATCGAGATTGTGGATTATCGTTCCGCAATATTGCCTGTCTCACTGGTCCAAATCCCTCCAATGTCATGCGAATATGGAATCAATGGGTTGCTGAGGGATGAACTGAAAAGCATGCAGGATCTTCGCATTCTCCAATGACTAAAGCCTGTTAGGGCAGACATATTGTGAGGTTAGCCCTGAAAATATCTTACAATCACATCACGGACCATTAGTCAGGAAATGAGCATGTTTGTTGAGCATGTATTGTTGAGCATGTTTGTTGAGCTCGTACGGTGCGACGACGTTTGCAGCTGCATGAACTGCTTCGGCTTCCTTGACAATTCAGAATAGAGAAATACGGTGACTTTGGAACGCCGAGTGACAAATCTGGAAAAAAGAGTGACTCAATGTCGTCTATTCACATGAGTCCCGGTTTTGCGAGCAGTATTCTGATGGCTGTATACGTGTCTGGAGGCTCCGAGGAAATCGCTAGTCACCTGTTTGCATTCGATATGGCGTATGGACCCTGCATCTAGTGTGATGGCTTGGGAAAACATTGGGTACGCGATACGCACATCTCTAGTTCGAATCAAAGGTAATTTGAACTCAGATCGGTACATTTCTGACATCTTACGTCCAATAATTGTGTCCTATCTTATCGGCCTGTCAAACGCCATCTTCTCACAAGATAATACAAATCCGCATATTGCTCGTCGTGTTCTGACCTTCCTCGATTCACAGAGTATTCAATTATTGCCCTGGACTGCATGGTCTCTAGATCTGTCACCCATTGAAAATATCTGTTCATAGGTTGCGAGAGACCGGGCCGCGAACCCTCTCCATCACAATACCATTGATGAAATGTGGCATAGACTTGAAGCATTATGGAATGAGTTACAAGTTTCGGTCATCCAAGCCTAGTTAAATTCCATGCCTGATTGAGTAAAGGCCTTTTCAGGTGCCAGGGGTGGCAGTAGTTTGTATTAATTTCGCACTCCTTTAAACCGTCAAAGTGCTTGCAAATTTAATCATTTTGTTTTCAAGCCATACTTCGTAGGTTACGGGCCTATTCTTCATACCATTCTTCTTCATTAAGTACAATAAATGTATTTTTTGTATTTGCTCTCCTTCACGGTGTTGGAATGATCAGCAATATATATATATATATATATATATATATATATATATATATATATACTTGTCCAATACCAAGTTAGAAAACACAATTTTCTTAAGAACTCTAAATATAGGGTGGAACAAAAATAATCCCCGATTTCAAACATAAATTATAAAATAATGACATGTGTTATTCAAAATTTTACTTCACAATTTGGAAGAAGAATATTTACCATTTTGGTTTTTCACATTCACCTTCATTTCCTTTTAAAATTGATATCGTACAAATGAAGACCTTCACTCTCAATGCATTTCTGAAGTCATACTTAGAAGTTCCTCACAACCCTCCTCGATATTTCTCGCAATATTGCCACAATTTCCTGGCGGCCAGCAGCATTTAGTTTCTCGGTTGACTTACAGACTTTTTCTTACAGACTTTTTTTTAGTTGCTCCCAGAGAAAGTAGTCGTAAGGTGATAGATCTGGGAAACATCCTAGCCATGAAATATCCCCTAGTTGTGAGATTGGATGCTCTGGAAACAATAATTTTCTGTAACTCCATCATATTCTGGTCATGTGGGGGTAGTATCATCTTGTTGGAATCACACAGTCAAATTCCCGTGCTCGTCCAGTTTCAGTTGAGGGAAGTTACGTAACGCACCAACATAACGGGCAGAAGTTCCTGTAATTTCTTTGCCATTCTTTTCAAAAAAGGTATGGGCCTATAACTCCAAAATCTGCAGTAGCACACTAAACAGTATCTAGATCCTTATGGAGAGGTCATTCATGGATTTGTCTTGTATTATTCGAAGCCCATAAGATAAGGTTATGCTTGCTCATACACCCAGACAAATGAAAGTAAACTTCATCAGACAGAGTCGTCATTTTTTAAATATGCTTTTATCCTGAAAATATGATACTCACCTCTTCTCACCATGATGGCTACTGAAAAAAATGGTAAAACATCTTCTACTTAAACCTAGTTTCTAATTCATGGCGGACAACTAAAGCCAGACCAGGGATAGTGGGAAATCGGGGAGTTGTTTCTGCCGCACCCTATATCTACGGGTAATATTAACACACTTTTATCAGTTTTCCTTCGGAAAATGAGGAATAAAATATTCGCTATACAAGTTATGTTTTTACCTGTTTTTTTCAAGTTTATTAATAGAAAAGAAATATATGTCTTTGATGATTCTATTACCGGACAATGAATCTCTCATCTATAGTGTTTTTGGTACATGAGACATTACCTCTGCATTACCTGTTCGACTTCATTTTAATAATAATACAAGGTAACACAGAATAAAACCTGCGAATATTTTTTGAATAAAAATGATACTTATACTTTACCCATAAACGGGTTGGCTATGTATCGCCGGACCTGCATCCCAAAAAAATGTATTTGGAATACTCTAGGTAAAAGCCATTGCCTAAGGTCTACTCTCTCCCAAGTTCCAATAAACTTTAAAATCACGTTCTTAAGAGGATGGAAGTTGTAGACCTGTTAGTAACAAATAGTGAATGCTCATTGTGTGACATCTGTTTGGAGGAGGCACATTCCTGTAGACTGAACTTTTAAGGGCTATGAAGTATCAAGTTGACTTCTCTGACTTAATTTGCAATTTCTGTCTAAATTTTTCTCTTTCATTTTATGTTGTTACGACAAGGATGAAATTTGATAGAATAAATAATGATATTTCGAAAAAAGATCTATTATGTTATTGAGCTTCGTGGCCGGCGATATTCAAGCCAGAGTCTTAGTCAAGATTCCACTGAAGACCCGCCAGGCCAAATAAAAAAGGTAGGCTCCTGTTCATTGAAGGTAATTTTACTCAATATTTGGTGTGAAAGGTAAAGAGCAAGGCACATTGCAAAAAACGGGTATGCAAAATCGAGTAGAAAGTGCTCACTTTTGAATACTTCACATACTCAAAATGGCTCCGATCCCAACGTATTCAAATTTGAGATTCGCACATACTCATTTTTAGTAACAAGCACATACTCAGAATGGCAACTTCACGTACTCACTTTTGAATACATCACATACTCAAAATAGTTCCGATCCCAACATACTCATATTTGAGTCTCGCACATACTCATTTTTGTACGTACTCAAAATGGAAACTTCACATACTCATTTCTGAATATAATCTTGTATCAAATATGAGTGTGGAATAGAAAAATGAGTGTCATGTATTTATTTGTGAATCTGTTACTGCATCAAATATGAGAATCAAACAATCCAGTGAGTATGTTTTGAATTTATTTTCCGATACTGTGTTGTTGTATCGAAAATGAATTTTAAACAGAAAAATATATATCAATTAAAATTTTCAGGGAAATAAATAAGCGCTCCTTTATTTGCAAGTATCATTTTCTTCATCTTATATATTATTTTACACTTTATGAAGTTTTTGTTACAAAACTTCCGATTCAATTCGGTTGAATCGAAGTTGGAGGGGGCCTGGCGAACTTTAACTTTCTTTTGGCGATAAATCGCTAATGCGGTTACCATGCAGGTTTGTTTATGGTAACCCTATAAAATCTGTAAAAGGGGATTCGACGCCATCTTTTCTCGCTTCTCATTTGAAATACCCGCCTTGGTGTCATTCTGGTACTTCATTTGCCTTCCAGGCACGACGCAATCTTTTTCTCTCTTTCGGAAGCTCCGAGTTTGAAACACCCGCTTTGGCACCATCTCAAAAAAATCGCCAAGGGGATCCATCAAAGTTCGATTTTACCGAAAATAATTTTATTGCAAATTAAAGTAAGAAGTCACTAAGCTACGATTACGATGTAATATGAATACAGACAAAAAAAAACAACTGCAAAGCACAAATAAGTACTCACAGAAAATCATTTTCAAATCATAAATCAGAAAATCATGATCAATAACATTTCAACAACATTTTTATATCTTATTTAAAAGAATCTTTCTGTAGTTGTGAGCGAGTCACTGGGAAAAAAAATGTAAACAAACACAGACGCGAAAATGAGTATGCGTACATACTCATTTTAATATTCCTGTATTCTACCGCGTGTAGCGTGGTAAATATGAAATATAGTTCGAAACATTAAAGCAAACCATATTTGTTTTTGAAACCCACTTTGTAAAATACGTAGTCAGTATATAAAAGGAACTTTTATAGTCCTTATATCTGTAATAATTTTTTGAGAATGCTTATTTCCCATTTTTTTTTTTTTTTTTTGGTTTTGAATACTTGTAATGTTCACATTCGATAAAGGTATACGCTCAAATCTGATACTAACATACTCATTTCAAAATGAGTACGTCTAGGTATTCATTTTTGAGTATTTCTTTTTTTCTCCTTGCACTAGTTTATATAGTTAATTCGTAGTTTGAAGCATTGTTCAAAATTACAAGATCCATTGCCAATAGCTATTTTGTAACTTTGAGAGCACAACTTTAATTGAAACCAAATATTATCTTTTTGACGATAAGCACATTTTTTTAGGCAACGCGTTTATGTTATCTGAAACACCAAGAAAAATTTAATTTCCGGGGTAAATTTTCTTCAAAACTCATTAAGATAGTTGTAAAAGTCTTTCTAAGTAAAGTTCTTTTTGAGTTTAAAATAGGAATATCAAACGTTAAGGTTGATATAAAATCTCTACCTAATATTTATCAATCAATAAATAAAAGAAAAAAAACTAAAGAGCTTTAATGTTACTTTATAGAAGAATTTGTATAAAAATATTTATTTATGAGACATGTATTTTAAATGAAGGTTTAACCTCGTAAAAATAAGAGTATAAAAATAAAAGTATGGAATGGAAAGAATGCAAGAGGAAAATATTTTGACACCAAAAAAACTCGACAATAAACCTGATTTAAAAAAAGAAATAATTTGAGGTTTTTAGACGCAAATGGCAACCTTGCAACTGTTTTAAAATTCTGAATAATTATAGGCCATTCTCAGTCTTTTCTTGGAATTCTGATTACCTATAGATTTTGGCAATACATAAATTGATAACTAAAAATATAATTTTAAGTCTGGATTTTGTTTTCAATAAACTGAGAAATTTAAGAAAAACTTTTCGTAATTATAATATGAGGGGGTCTCACAAAGTAAGGTTACCTATACTTTTAACTTAAAAATGTGAACTATAAAATGAAGAAAGTCTGTATCATTGGGCTATTCGCGATTTTCGTTTGACTAACCTCAGAGACTCTATTTTTATACAAATTATAACGGAATTATACAAATTAGATGAAGAATAGAAGTTCAGTGATCTGAATTAAAGATAGTGATATTTTAATGAAAAAAATTGAAAGAAAAAGAAGGAAGACAGAAGATATTGATAGGCTAATAGATATTTGTTAATTGAATAGAAGCCTCATGATTAATCTTTTGGACTGAAGCTATTCTGAGTCCAAGTTCTAAGTAATGAAACTACTGTTATTGAGAAGTGTTTGAACCAGTACGAGTGAATTGGTAAGCTACTGATTGACCATAGTCTAGAATTGACGAGTTAAGTGGGATGAGAGAGAGAGAGCGATCTTATATATTCTTTAGGGATCAATACAGTTCTTTGACTTGCTCTCCAGTATCTTCTATTGGAGTCCAATAATCATTAATTATATTTAATTTGAAGAAAAGATGGAAGTAGAATTAAATAATGAAGTACTCACGCCACAAGAGTAGCCACAAAGTGAAGGTGTTTATTTTTCTTTTTTTCCCACAATTTGCTTCGTTTTCTGCCTTGTTTGTTGAGGTATTATCGTATCCGTAAATCAAGGATTCAAAGACTTAGTTGTAAAAGGTTATATCCTGATGATGAAATCAATTTTTGATTGTTTGAACGTCATCTTCCGAGGAGGAAAATTGCCTTTGAGGATGGTTTTTAAACATGTCAATAAATGAAAGCCAGTTGGGGCTAAATGGGGACTACAGGAAGGTTGAGGCACCATTTTCAATAGCCACTAATACAAGAGGTTTCGAGTGTTACAAGCCATATGAGGTTTTGTGTTAACAAGCAGTAACAGAACACTCTGGGACAATAAACAGCGTCTTTTGCTGCGAATAACCTCATCAAGTTACTCCTGCCATTATCTTATTCGTTCAGTCTGTTTACCGTTTTAAATGGATTCCAAATGTGTTCATTGATTGATCCAGGCGGGCTAAATTTGCATGAGCTTTAACTGATATGAGACTCTATCGACATTTATTGGTGTGAATGAGCAATATATTTAAAGGAATGAAGTAAGGAACTATATTTTCTAATATAACCTGGCACTTTTTTTAAAATTATATTTATGCAGGCATATCACTCTTCATGCCTGGAAGTAGGCTTGAGAAGAATGACACAAATTTTTTTTAATTTCGTTTATTAAATCAGGGGTTCCCAAACTTTTTCAACTCGAGAGCACTCAGCCTTTTGTAAAAGCATAACTTAACATTAACAAGAGGTAAAAAATGTGAGATTCCGCAACATTCCTGTTAGAAGACGCTGTGGCTCCCCAGAGCGCCGCTTTAGATATTACTATATTAGACTATTTATAATAAAGAAAATGCATTCTCAGCTGCTGAACATAAACAACAATAACAAAATAAAACTTCTTAAAATTATATTTTCGGACGAAAATATATTTTTCAACCTAATTCTTGTAATTATTTAAAAGCAAGTAAAAATAAGTTAAAACGTGTCGCGACGTTAATTAACAATTTTATATTTTATTATACACCCTTTATTTGGTGTAAGCAAAACATCATTATTCCTCTTCAGCCAATAAGCAATTCAATACCTCAGCGCTCCAATTCCCGAGACACCGGAATCTTATGGTAAGAAAAGCATTGTTAGAAATTCAAACGAGTCAAACCGATTTTAATTAAATCTAAGAATCTTTTAACTCTATTCTCGCTTTCTATCGCTTACTAATTGAACCAAATTCAAATGCATACGTCGACGCCTTATATAGCTGTCCTTGTTCCTTCTGCTGATTAAAATCAGCCTCATGACAAGAGAGACCGTGCGGTCTTTTGTTCACCGACTGCTTCACCAACCTATTGAATCAGTGTAATGAGGCACCATTATACCCTTTCATGCATGGGGATGCTGCAAAGAAAAGAGAAATTTTATCCCAGTTCTCCGAAGTTTAATCTCTGAATTCCGTGGTACCTCATTATTTATTTTAATTAGCTTTCACTCCCGCACACACTTTTAATTATCATAAATCATCACAGGCAGAGATTTTAAGTTGAGAACACATTAATTATAAAGTTCTAAAATAAAACTATCAGTGGAAGTCGTGTTTTAAATTTTACAAGAGAGCGTATTGGTTGAGAGAATTTTGTAAGGTAAATAATTTTGTTCCTTGGATTTAAATATTTACTGTTTTATGTATTGTGTTCAAAAATCCTATATTATTTACCTAACTTTTGTTAACAAACTTTTGAAGTTCTCATCTATTTTAAGTTCGATTGATTTACTCCCTTCATATTTTATTTTTCATCGTAATCAAATTTTCACGATTTATAAATTCTAAAGTAAAGTTATTGAAATTAATATATTCTTATGGAACGGAATAAATTGCTTGTGGGAATTTTTAAGAAATTAGTTTGCTGTTTTGATTTATATATTTCATGATGTTTTATGCTTTAACCATTGAAACTTGTGGTATTTACAAATCATTATCGTCCGAACTGTTAAAGATTGTTATCATCTATTTTTTGTTTCACATTTTATTTCCTCAAAATAATATATTTTGCATTTTATTTTTGTTTTCAAAATCATCGACCATCTGTATGAATAAAAAAAAATTTATTGTATATAAAACAAAAACAAAATATTTATTAAAATTACTCTTAATGTAGTTACAGCCGTTTTAAATTCACCCTAAAATTTCATAATTATTACACCTTATGTCTTAATAGTTTTTACGTACATAATATTTATTAGTAATACTTTTCTATTTTTTAATAGCTTTCTGTTTCAGAAGACTCAGTAAATAAATTATTGACTTATTTTTATTCTCAAATTTCTTAAAACAATTACCTACCGGTATAATTGGAATTAAAGCCTTAAGGAAAGCAAAACAGTTGTAACATTGGGCTACCTGCCATTTTCTCTTAATTCATCTTGAGGACTTTTTATAAACTAAATTGTGCAAAATAAAACCTCGTCCCAACCAAATGAAATCTAATCTACGCAAATGAGATGAACTGTAAAAATGTAATGAATTTAGCAGAATAAACCTTTATATAAGCGGAGTCAAATTAAAAGACAGAGCTTGAGAAGTTAGAAGTAAGAAGTTGGAAGTTAGTGGTTAGAGGATAGTGATTGATGACGAGTAGTCGTAATTGATGGGTGTGAACTTGCATCCATAGCTGACGGACTATTTTGAAGAATTTTCTAGATTGAACTAAAGTGTTATACCCCTTGAAACACCAGTGCATTTGATGAAACCTGCTTGAATCTAATTAATTGGGTAGTAATTTAATTTGATTATAATTTCAAGCTTGATTGAAAGCTCGTTGAGTGAGAGCACGTATTACATATCCTTACTATGATAAAAGAAAAAATAAAAGATTTGGACTTGAATTGGACTGTTTCTTCTATAGAAGGAGAATTTCTATTACTTGAAATTTAATCTGAGAATTATTGAACTTTTAAATTATGTCCGTTGAATTAAATATCAGAGACATATAATTAATTACTAAATCTTCTTAATTTTTGCAATTGAAAAATGGAGTAAATTTCACCTACACTGACGTCTTAGTGATGAACTTCCTAATTTTCAACAATGATTAGGTGACGAGAAAGATACTTGAACCCTTACCCTACCTTTTAAGAAATAATAGATTAATGAACATTAATGTAAATATAAAATGGTTCAATTTTGCATCAATTTAAATGCGCATGGGGTTGACAAAATATTTGAAACACTTAGAATCTTAATTATTGTTTTTATTAATATGATTTTGGTCCAACATAAGCATTAAGGAAATCAATAATTTGACGTTGAATAGATGTATACAGATCTTTCGCTTAAGATATCGATGTCTTATATCATTAATCCTGTAAAATATGCCCTTATTCTCCTAGTGATGTTGATGGAAGAAATTGTCATCTCACTTGTCTTTCAAAGCATTCCCATAAAGCTTCAATCATACTTTTAAATATAGTAATTGAACGCACCAAAACATCTGTTCCATTTAATACTCATATTCATTAAACCAATTTGTGATGCACTTCGCTAAATGGGATCTTTGCAAGATGGGAGCGCAACTTTATCCACTTAAACAAAGGAAAGCCATCAGGAAAATTGTCTGCAACATTGGTTGGACGTGATCCTAGAGTATGTTTAAATGAAAATGGGCCGTTACCCGATCCGACAAACCTTGAGTTTGTCCTAAATAATGCCAAGACACAGCACTCAACACCAAAAAAATTCAGCTCCATCCTTTACAGTTTGAACCAAACAGTCAGAGTAGAATGCTCTCTGTAGGACGTCGCCAAGTATCAACTTTGGTCGAAAACAAAATGAATGACGATTGTTTCCTCCAATTTGTTTCTTTTCAGTAATGAAGGTTCCAGTCCACAGTTTGCCTTCTTTCGGAGTTAATGTCAGTATTGGTGGGTTTTCACTTTGCAACACAGTCATAAAATCGAATCTGTGAAGCCCCTGCTGAACTATTTAGTTTGAAAGAGAATCCTCTAGACCAGTGTTTAAATCTGATTATTTGATCAGCTGTAAATTTACATTTCTGCAGACTTACTTTTTTGATGACAAATTCGTATCATTGCTCGCTGAACCTTGTCCGACAATTTTCTTTTGCGCTCGCAGTTTTCACACTTAAAATTTTTCTTTTTGATGCCTGGCTACAATTTTAGACACAGTTCTTAGTTCCTCTTGCATTATCTGCGGTTTTGGAGATTTCAAATATTGAAGCCATAATGAGAATAAACGAGCACCTATAATCATGTCTTTCTGCATATGGTAGAGATCTCACAATTGAAAATAATATTATATCACAGGTGTTTTATACTATATTACTTATAGCAGACAATACGACGTTGGGGTATTCACAATTTTCTTTTCACTAACCTCGTGGACCTTTTAGTAATATGAATTGCATAAAATTACAATTTCTTCCCAAACAAAATGAAACGTTATTAGGTAAATTAGATGATGAGAAGAAGCTCACTGAATTCAATCAGAATTGTGATAAATAAATGAAACGGAATTGAAAGAAAAAAATAATAAAAAATAACGACAGGCTGAGAAATATGTGTAAGTTGTATTGAGATCGTAGTTAATCTTTTGGAGAAACGAATCTTAATTAAAGTACTAAGATTAAAATCGTGGTTTGCGAAAAGTGTTTGAATCAGAACAAGTAATTTGGTGAGCTAAAATTTTAGTATTAGATTTTAACTTAGAACTGACCAGTTAAATAGGATTCGAGGAAGAGCGTTCTCATTTATCTGATTTATTTTTGTTGATTAATAAAGTATTTTGTTCCTATCTTCATTTGAATCTAGTAATTATTGACTCTTTAATTAAACTGAAACATTGCAGTAGAATTAAGTAATGAAGGAAAGACGTCATTCCTATCCTATCCTATTTTTAATAGTATTTAAATGCATTTTAACGTAATTGAAGATAAAAATCAACTGATATAGTAAGAGAGTTTTAAGGCAATTTTTGTTCAATCAATCAGAACTTTTAAAAGCAAAAATATTTAAAAGTGAATTTTTTCATATGGCAACGTTGATGTTAATTAATTCAATTTTTCAACAAATTGTTGAAAAAAAAAACTTATCCATACTTAGTTTTGAGTTTCAATTGATTTATTCAATCTTCACTCCAAAGTAAAAAAAAAAAAATACACACTAAACAGATTAGGTAAAAATCTACAGAAGCAAAAATTCCAAACTGTTTGCGATTGCTTATAATTTTCTCAACGCATGAATGTTAATTATTGTTGCCAGAAATAAGGTATGTTTTTCGATGGTAATAAGCTAAGATTTTGAAAAAGGTGAACTTTTCCCCGTATAACAGCACATGCAACTGATCGGTAAAATGCAAAAGCAATAACGTCAGTCGGAAAGTGAAATCGCACTTATAAAGAAGCCGTGATTTTATGGAAAACAAAGAACTCGAGAAACTCATCAAGGCAGCGGTATTCAATTAGAAAAGTTCCTTGACGAAGTTTCTCGCTTCTTTGTCCCTTCTAATGAAAAGGAGGATATTCATGCTAATGAGTCGGCTTTATTCGGCTTGTTATTAACAGCGACCTACTTTCACACAAGACTTTAATCTGTGCGTTTTAAAAGCTGAAAGCCTAGCTTCGATCTAATTTGGAGTGCAGTAAATAAATTTCCTCATTTAGAAGCATTTTCGATTTGTGATATTGTGAACGAAGTGAAAATGAAAAAAAAAAAGCGAATATTTAGGATCAAAATTAAGTTCCAGATAAGAGCGACCTGAAAATAGGAGGGGGAAAAATAATCTCAGAGATGCCCTGGAAACTTTTTAAACAATATGACAGGACATTTTAAAACAGTATAGAAACAACAAAAAGCAGTGAAAAAACTTTAAATGAAACTGATTGGACGGAAATACTTTTTCGTGTTAATTGAAGTACGCAAAATTCTCTCCTATATTTTCGAAATCAGCAAATTTTATACTTCTATTTCCTACTAACATTCACTCTCTCTCTCTCTCTCTCTCACACACACACATATATATATATATACTGAAAATTTATGAAAGAATAATTTAAAATATTTAAAAAAACAAAAATCCAAGAAATGTTTAACAATGAAAGAAATAAATGAAAATATGGAACCCACAAGTCAAAAAATATCGTTGAGGACCGATTAAGCGGAGTTAAACTAGTTTAATGGTACCAACCTTCCCCTTTGCGACTTGGTAGGCTGAATAGGAAATCAAATTGCAAAGAGTTCATGATTAAAGATAAAACAAATTCAGCGATAAAATCTACAAAAAATCTATAATTCCTGGTAGGCTGGAATAAATCAAATTACAAAGAGTTCAATGATTAAAAATAAAAATTTCAACGATAAAATTTACAAATAAAATCTATCATTCTAAAATTATCAACAGTCAAAATATAAAAGTACTTACAAAATTCAAAGAAAGAAGATTCAAATATGAGTGGAGTAAGACGGAATTTTCTTTAAGCTTCAAGATGATTATCACATACCAAAATGAAAAATATAACAAGCATCATCACTATAAATTGAAAGATTTAAATCATTGTTTGATTGGTAATAAATGAGGATGCAAAACAAGTGGTGGTAATAAGTTGTATGGTAAAGGGTATAACGGTCCAGAGAGTGAGGAGTAAAATGTAGCTGTGTAAATGTAAATAATAGATTCTTCACGGCTAGACCACTAACAAACCGACTTTGTGGACCTATTGTTGTGTGGTTGAAATTGGATCACGATTCGCAAAGATGTTTAATATATTTGTGATGTATATAAGTATTTGAAATTTATTGGATAATCCTTGGTCAAACAGTTGTTGAAAATTTTTAATGGTGTCAAATTTGTATATTTATGTGTGGTTAAACTGTTATTACGTAATAAAGCCCAATAAAATATTCCTATAAGTAGATCTGTGTAGATTACTGTTCCAAAATTATTTTAATTACATGGAATTTAGTCTCTCTTTTATCAAATGTACTAATAAGTCTGTGTCAACTATTTGCAAATCAGATCTAAAATTCTACTGTATTTGAATTAGTTTTTAATAATTTGAGGTGAGTAGGGTAAAATGATATTTGGTTTAAAATCCTCAGTTTTACCTAAATAATTAGATCATCTATGTAACGAAAAGTAGAATCATTGTCAATGTTTTAATTCATAAAATGTAAGTAAAAATTGGCCAGACAATTACTGGCTGGACCTCCTGAGGAGACCTAATTTGTTTATAGAGATTCTGACAAAATTATAAATTCTCAATAGCACAAGTTTAACGAGTATTGATTTTCCTGTTTATTGTTTGATTTAAATGATATTTATTGTATAAAATTGCAAGAACCTTCATTAAATCTTGAATATCTGAGTTAAAAGGATCTTTGAAATCTTATCCATGTATAGAATACCTCTTGTTCCTTCATGTTTTTGACAATTTCAAAACTATTTTATGTAGCGGTATTTTCAATATTCAATAGATTTTGAAGAATGGATTGAAGAAGTTTGCCAGATTTGAGTGATATGGTGTTATATCCATTCGTAATACTTCAAGAATTTTACGATTTTGTGAAATTTTGGCGTTAAGAAAATGTAAGAAATTTAATGTTTGTAGTGTAAACCCACCTTCTTATTGAATGCCAAAAGACGTTATTTATTTCTGTTTACTATATTTGGATAACTGGAAAGTATTATTCATTACATGTTCCTCAATAATTTATGATGATAGTAAGGGTAATAATTGCATAATTTGCAGGAACCTTTATCTGACATAAACGATAACAAATCCTTCTGCAAATCAGTATATCAAGCTTTAGATCTTTAATTGTAATTTCCTATCCACTTTAAAATTCAAATATATAATTTTCATTAACACATGACCTAAATTCATCAAATGCTTTCTATTGGCAAAACCATATTTATACTGTAAACCTTAAGAATAAAAATGTCGTCAAAATCATGTACAATTGTTTTCTCACACAAGGTTACTATGTAATCAGAGCCTGAATCCAAAGCTCCTTTATTCATGAAACCTCTAATAAATCGCTTTTGAACTGTCCATGTCCCGTAACAATCAGTTGATGGAATGAATCAACATATTGTTGTAATCTTTAATATTTACACACACACACACACATATATATATATACTTCTAGGTTTTGGTCAAATTCTTCAGAAGCAAATCAACGGTCTGCCTCAGGGATGTCTGCTAGTAATTGCCTAGCCAATCTTTACATAGATGATATTACATTTGCTACATAGATGATTATTTTTGGCAAACCTAATGAATTTAATGATGATTTTAAATGTTTTTTAATTAATTTGGCAAATCTAATGAATGTACAATTTATCCTTATTACCTCAAATTACTAAAGACTAATTTTAATTCTAATAGAGTAGAATTTCTCAATCTTGTTTGCAAATTGTTGATGACTAATATATATATATATATGATAAAAGGGAAGAGAGAGGGATTCAAATTCCTTATAGTTAAAATTCCATTTTGAACACATTTAACATGAATATTTTATTAAACTTTTTACTTCGTAATAATAATATAACCACACATAAAAAGTAAACAAGATTAACTATATTAAAAAATTCTTCAGGAATTGTAAAATCAATACTATTCCACATAAATTTTTTAAAACACATATACATCATAAATATATTAAACAACTTTGAAAATTGTGATCCATTTTAAAATCCACCATACACTAGTCCACGAAATCAGCTTATTAGTGGTCTAACCACAAAGAATTTAATCACTTTTATCACACACATACAGCTTGTATTTTTACGCGTTCTTTGGACCACTTCACTTTTTTAACCACAAACTAATTATCCAACCAAAAGCTTGCATCTTTTTTTGAATTTATAGAGTAAAGGCGGTTTTTTTTTTTCGCGTTTCGTGTGTTTGATATCTATCTTGAAGCAATTCGTGTTTAGAAGAATATTTTACTTATCTACTCACCTTTTTGATTAATCTGCATTTCCTTGAATTTTTGTAAGTAATTTTTGCATAATTGATTCCTCACTATTTTTTTTTCAATTTTCCGAGCGATAAATTTTAATCTTTCATTTTTGTATCATCGGGCTTATATAATATACATACATACATATATATATATATATATATATATATATATATATATATATATATATATATATATAATATATATATATATATATATATATAGAGAGAGAGAGAGAGAGAGAGAGAGAGAAAGAAAGAATATACTTATTCGGTACATCTTTAACAATGAATTTCAAAACATGTTTCGGTACTTCAGTCATGACACGATAAGGAAACCTTAAAGAAGTGAATTTTGAATTTATTAATGGTACACGAGAGGGAAAGATATACATCGGGATTAGCGAGGAAGCAACACACATTCGCCCTCTCAAATAATACAGAAAAAAGTGTCAGAAAATTTTCCCTGTTTGTTTCTTTAAGAAGGTAAAGCAATGAGATTATACAGATCTCATGGTAATAAATGTAGGGATCTTTAGGTATTTTATATGGAGCCTGAGAGTCTGGTAGGGAATATTCCTAACAGTTCAGAGAGTGGGAAGTGATGTTCTAAGTAATTTTGCCAATTTCATGATCGCATAAATTAAAACATTAAAAGGAATGGGATTAAGAAATAACGGTGAATGCATCACTATGGCAGTTAAAATATTCTCAATTCCTACGTCATTGAACACGCAAAAAATATATTTAATTGAAATTTGAAAAAAAAAATCACAAATTTCTCTGAGTTCAACACACAATTCACCGATGTTCTACACTTAGGTCATGGGAGCGTAATATTAGTTGCCAAGGTCGCGGACTCGCGGCTATCGTAGTTTTCATTATATCGTGGGTTCGAATCTTGAAGACAATTAAGACCTGTCGTATGATGTACGTTAAATATATCGAGGTTATAAATCTTCATGTGATGTAGTGTGGAAGTTAGAAGAGGGACTAATCACCTGACCGAGGTTCAAAATAACGAGAATCGTCGACAATAGAACCCTTGTTGCTTTACAGGTCAAATAAACAATCACAATCATCATACTTATTTCACTGGGTTCGACATATCCAGCTCCGAATTCGAAAACATTGTTTTGAAAGTGGCAGAGCATTTACAATGTCAGAAGCAAGAAGCAATCTAACAACAATAGCAATCATTTTTTTGTTCGGTCTAATGAAAGAAAAGGTGTCAACAACTCTGCTTCTGAGAAGCGAAATCTTTATGTGGAAAGTGATTTTTGTCCCACTTTAAAGGAATATAATGTTTCAGGTTACGTTGTTTTTCGTGGAACCGCAATAATACTTCTTGTTAATCGATTTTCATGCTAAGCTTTTTCATGTTAACCATTTTTATTATATGTAAAGATTCTATATTAATAACAATAGAGCTTTCATTAAATTACTTTTTTTCTTCACCATTTCTACAGATGAAAGTTTTGACTTAATTACTCTGTGATGCTTATTATCAATGCATAAAAAAATTATTATATTTTATTTTTATACTCGTGCTTTATGAAACGTAGTTTTGAAAATTGTTCAGTCATATATTTTTTATTTATTCAGTAATTTTAAAAACAGGAATTTCTACCAAACTAATTAAATTTACTGAAAAAACGAAATTTGAGATTTTTAAATTATAACATTGTCTTTATTTTAACTTTGCGACCAGTAGGAAAAAAGTTACGAGCTTTTAATTATTATCTCTATTTATATATTCTGCTAAATTATATTTTTTGTATAAAAAAAATTCACTTTTCGAAAATGACAAATTTTAAAGTTACTTTGGATATTTGCAAAATTTAAAAATTTGTAAATTGTCCCGGAAACTCTCAATTGGTACTTTTAATGAAAACGCATTTTTAGTAGATTTATATAAATCAAAAGTTCACCCAAGAAAAAATGTTTAAAAATTAACGAATATTTAGGTGGATCCAGCATACAAATTTTAGTTTTGACTCGGAACCAATTAGTCAGTTGTGAGATCTTATAATATTGACTTTAGGTGCGGATGCGGGAAGAGTTTGGCTCCACATTCATAATACGCATGTGGAGTTCTAGTTATTCTTAAAATAATAATTAAATTAAGTAATATAAAGATCTGACTTTCCGCTTATTTGACTAGTTACTTGGTGATTAAATGAAATTTATTGAGCATATCAAGATTAACGGAGTCAGAGCGTGCCACATCTTTTAATTGGCAGACGTTCTTCAAATTTGGGTCCTGAGTTATGACACTAGACGAAATTACCCTTAACTGAGATTGAGTTTCTAAGTCCTCGCTTGATGTGGCATGGGAGTCAAGAGATTTGAAGCATCAGCTCAGATATCATACACAACATTTAACTAAAGAATTAAGTAATAGTGCGACACTCCCCTACCCCTTTTTTAATTAAATAGTTAATTACCTACTTTAGTTGTCATAAATCACTTTCTGTTAAATAAAGCTTTAGACTGTGATTAATAAGAAGTTAATATGATTAAAATTCTTTTAGAAAAAATTACTTTCTTGCTTTTGTATTTAACATTAACACAATAATTAAACACCCTACTCTATAATATGCGTGATAGTATATACGTATTTATGTTTACCTTATTTATTTAGTTTTATTGATTTTAAAAATTCTTGTGTTATATTATTAAGTGTATCATTTAAAGAGTTTTATATTTTTACTTCGTCTGAACATCTCTTCTCCCCATACTTTCTAAAACAAAACAAATCCTTATATATTTAAACTCACAATTCAGAAGTGCCATCTTTCACCTTAAGAATAGCTTTCATCTTAAGAGGATTAACAAATCTGATATTTCAAGAACTGTTCCAGTTGAAATAAGCATGAAATCCCAAGGAAACATTTGTTAAAACAAAACAATAAATTTATCGCGACACATATTTTGAACTGTTTATGCATTAACTACGTGACTTTTTGCTGGTATTTCAGGAAAACAAAAACATTCTGAGCAAAACAATTGGAACTGAGCATAACAAAAGCGGAGGAAACTAACAATCAAAATAAGAATGTTTTAACTCTGAGTGAATAAGATCTAAAGCAAACTCCAAGCAGTTCGAAAATTAACTCAATTTCGAGAGAAAAGCAACCGAAATAACTTAATAAAGAATAGAAAGAGAAGGTGTAGGCAGTGATTTTCTAGAAAACAAAGAATTGGATTTCAGTGCTGAGAAGACAAGGATTTAGTTTGTGATTTAGGTAACTGAGCATCAATTCATCTCCAAAGAACAACAAAGAAAAATAAATATAATCCTAAAGGGAATTAAAAATTTTCCTCAAGACTTCTTTGAGTCCCACAAATAATATTAAGTGTCGAAAACTACTACTGTAACCAACATGCTTAATATTAAAAAGATGTTCTGATCATTTTTATTAGACAGAATTTAATATATAGACTACCGAAATTTTATTATACTAGTAAAAAGGAACTCGCTAATTCTTATGAAGTTCCCACTAATGGAAGAAACTAATTAAGTTTACTGACTTCACAGTTATTAGATTCAACTAATGTACAAAAAAATCTGATTCCGAAGTTTAGATGGTTGAGTGTTCAAAACACACCGAGTCACTGCTGAAACTGAGGTCTTTAATGATGTGCCTTAATTATAATTAAATCGTAGGTTTATTATCCCAACATTATTCGAATTAAGTTTACTAAAATAAATTTCCATGGCTAGAGTAAATAAAGCATTCGCAGTCGGCGAAAAAAAAAACTATTTCTAACAGCTGATCACGTGATCAGTTTCAATCGGTCAGTTACGGTTGTTGCCATACTTGAATGTAATGTCCTAAATCATCAGGAAACGTAATGAAATAATTGATGTTGTCGATTTATTTTTGCCATTTTCTTATCTTATTTGCAATTACTTTACATATGTAAATGCCACAGTTTCCCTTCTCTGATTTAATTGTACCATCACTAGATAGAAATGTTCAGTCACTAACTAAATAGTCAGACAATGAAGGGGATCAAATTAGTTTTAATCGAATCTTCGAGTATTCAAAATTCTCTATCTTTATAATTGTGTATGAGGAGTCAGTCCCTACGCCTTGCCTATCAGTATGATACGAATATACATTTTCTTATCTGCATAACTGCATAACCGATTTCTAGTCAGTACTAAACTTGTAGTTTAAATCCAACAACACATCCATTCACACGTGATTACAATGTCGAATTATCTAATCTCTTCTTGTCAGTGTAAGCACATGAGTAACTACGATGTTCTAATCATCTAGTATCTCACTCTCTATTCCAACTCACTTATTATTTAACTCACCTCAATTTATAAATGTTATCTCTTCAGTCTTACTGATTTCACTTCAATTTTTCTAATCTAATTTATTTAAGTCATGGTTCGTTTGCAAAAAAGCTTTTCAAATCAAATAACATCATAAGATAGCCTCCAAGAATTAGTCTAAGGGAAATGTGAGAGAGAAATCCATTATGCAATAACATGTGATATCAAGTAAGGAAACTATACTAAGTATTACATTTAGATGGATTTCACCACTTAGTAATGCGAAGTAATGAGAATTTTAGATAGAGGTTCATAGATTACATTAAGTTGCATTGAAAAGCATGCGACTTATCTTTGAAACATAGTCTGATTTATCCTTCCTACCCTGAATGTCTCTAATCTACCCATTTCTACAGTTTATTTCATGGACTCAAGAGTTCTATTTTTGACACCTTATTTTTTTTTAAGTATTCCTCAAATAGATACTATTCTTTAGTTCATAACTTTTTAGGCTTGTAGAATTGTTTTTTCTTAGTTAGAAAAAGGAAAGGATATTCTACCTGATTTGATCTAATCATTCCACAGCACCAATACACAAAGAAATGCATTTAATAAAAATAAATTTATTATAGTTGGCACTGCATTTAGTATATTTAGAACTGCATTTCAAATAATGCTCGATCGACGTCACGTATAGAAAAATATTTTCCTCATTATTTAGTTTTCAACCGATATAATTCTTGGTTCATATGGATAGAAAAAAAAACATAAATCAGCAACTCTTCTTTCCATTATGTACTATGAGGCCAAAATTTCAGACATAGGGAAGAAAAGAAGAAAAAAAAGCCGTATATATATGAATAGATAGTAGTGATGAATTAGGCACCACGTATATATGTAAAGGGGGTTCTGGGTGATGGCCTGTGTATTTATTCTACAATACTATTGACTTGGCTGAATGTGTTTGTTTCTTTATAAATTCTTCCTAGAATCAAAACAAGTAGCACAAAAAACGCATTTTGCTAAAGGGAAAAGAGCTGACTGTAACTCACAGATGTATTAGAATGAAAGAAACTATCCGCAGTAATAATAAAAAAGGAATTGGCAACTTCACCAGGTGAAAAATCAGAAATTATCAGGACTCCTAAAAGAGGAAGATTCAAAGAACGAGGTCTAAAGAGAGCATAAGGAAGTGTGCTTCATGCTTAACTTTTCTTTACCAAGAGCATGTAAATGTGTACTGCAATTATTGTTTGTCGTTACATAATGTATCAATAATAATGGATGCAATGGCATAATAAATTTGTACTTGTATTATAAGAATCTCTGTTACGTCTAAGCTTTTAAATATTTAATACCGTTCATATAAGCAATAGAAGGAACAGGAAGTAAGGGGGGGGAATACGGGAGAATAAATGGTTGTTACAATGTGTGATAATGCTTCGGTTTTTTTTTTCTTTCGTTTATTGCTCCGTTACTGGAAAATAGCTAAATAAACACACATTAATTAAGTTAAATAATTTTAGAACTCAAATTGGGTACCTTCGAATCTTAGAATAATCAAATCACGATATGCTTATTATCACGTCCGTAAATTAAGTCCAACACGTTCAAGACTAAGGCGTCCGCCTATAAAGACTAGCGATACAAAGTACACGCGACTGATATTTCAAAAAAATTAAGTAATATAACTTTTTAACAGGATCTGACTCTTTGTCTGTTCACGGATACTTAATTCACACTATTATTTAATCACATCTCTGTCTTCTTACCAGCTTAAATCCAAGTCTAACTTCGGCTTTGTAATCTTCCGATCTCTCTCTCTCTCTACTGCAATTCTTACTATAAAACTCACAATGGCATACAAATATTATCAATTTTCCCCCTACACTTATTGAATTCTATACTAACTTACATGAGTCACATTTCCTTTTTTGTAAGAGGCTCATAAGTGAAATTATATCTTATAAAAATGCTCAAGGTGTAGTTGAAAGAAAATAAAGTGAGACAACCCTGTTATAATATCTATTAAAAGAGAAAGATCAATGATAAAAAGAAAGGGAGCAAAAATGCTTACTTCACATTTTATATTTTAGGAAAATTGTATGGCTAAATCAAAAAGATCTCTTAAGTGAAAATCGATTAGATACAAATAAAAAGATGATATATTGGGTTATTTTACTTGACCCGAAAATTTAAATACGAAATATTAGAGTTTTTTAAAAGATTGTTACAGAGAAAAAGTATTAGTACAGCACAACCTAGAGAATCTTCCTGTTTAGCTAGTAATAACGGCTGATAGATAATAAATTACTCTCGTTTTACATTGAGTTCATTTAAGACTATATGTAAAAACCAAATCCGCCCTTTAAAAACTGGCATTCAGATTTGCGGATGTGAATTCTTAAAAGTCATATGAAACTATGTATTTTACTGAAATACTCTTGTTACTCTTTAGGGTGCTATTTTTCACAGCATTTTCCTCCACCGTAATGTTGAAAATGACCAGGTTTAAGGTATTTTTTTAAGAAAATTGACTAACGCTACAGTCTCCAATTTTTGTGTGTGTATTAACTGTATTATTATTATTATTTTAATGTTAATGAGGGTTTTATTAAAAATGTCATTCAAAAATATTTACGGGTTAAAATGTACAATAACATATACCGTTTTGAGACTTATCCCATGTTACTTCATACATAATCCAAAAATAAATAAATTTTTTTGAAAATTCCTTCATTAAACTAATAATAACAATGTAATGAATGCACCCAAAAAATGGAAACTGCATGACCAGTCAATTTTTTTAAAAATGTTCCTTAAACTATTTCATTTTTAACTTATTGAGGTAGGGAAATGCTGCGGGAAGTGACCCCTTAATCTGCAGCCACTCTTGTTCAGAGGGTCAAAACCAGAAATTACAGGGAATAGAAAAAGCATCTAAGAGCTTGCCAGTTTAGTTTTCTAGAACATAAGTTCGTTTACCAGCAGATAAGTAGTTCAAATCCGACACAAAAAGGAGAATATCGACTGCTACTGACATCGCAAAATCCTTTGCATCAGAATTTTACATGGACTTCATTCATATAATACGTTTTAATATATACTATCAATTAATATTTAATTCATTAGTTCTCTTCTTTTATAAAATATTTTCTTTAATCTTATGATTTAATGGTAAGTGATTTTTAAGTTTTGTATATTCATATGAACATTTTGATATTTGTATTTAAAACTGTTAATTTTTAAGGTCAAAGTGCTATAAATGAATATATATGCTACAGTCATACGAGCTTATACAAATATTGGATATTTGATTTTCTGAAATAGTGCTCGAAACTATTATTTAGGTCACTATTTCAGAACAATGCATTAGGATTACGTTCTTTATCATCAAGCAAACACAGTTTTTATTAACTGAATCAAATTAAAAATAAACCAGAGTGACATATCCAATCATGCGAACATATAATGAAATAAAAGAGACAGCAAACTGTCGTGTCTACTTGTATTATATTTCATGCATTTTATCTCAATTTGTGCAATGTAGGTGTAGAATATTTGCTTTGCCAGATGTGAATAAGACAGAGGAGTAAACATTCTCTTCATCCGTTTCTTTATCAAAAAACTTCAAAGGAGAGAAATTTCCGTGAGAAAGAAAAACCCCATCCTCATTGTTCGCTAGTTTATGTGTGAAGGGTTTGAAGAATGACTCAAGTTTGACAGCTTTTTCTGTTCCAAAAGTGGACCCACTTAACCACACCTGAGGCTCCCTGCGCGATTTTTATCTGGTACTTGCCGTCAATCACCGCTACCATTCCCCAATACTTATCAATTGCTGGAGTGGTTCCTTTTCAAATCGCTCTCTTCCTCTCTTTTTACTGCGTTTTTGTCAGCCCGGGTCCTGATGCATTACCTTTTTGCTTCAAATCGAACGTGTGCAGGAGAAAATGGGTTTAACTTGAATAATTTTTTTTTGTCTCTCCCTCTCTCTATTTCTTACTTTTATTGACGCTGAATAGTTGTTCGATCTTGTAATAAAAATACATTTTCAAAAATACAAATGTCCAGTTTCAGCACAATGGGAAATGATTGATGTATTGTTATTTAACTAAAAGCTTTTTTTTTTTGTTTGTTATTGTATTTTCTGATGTACATATTCGTTCATACAAACACAGTAACAAAAACGTCGAAACCTATTTGTTAGATTGAATATTTGCTTCATTTCTGGGTCAACAATGGTCAACATAAAAATGGCTCTTCAACTTCAATAATATTAGTTTTTCATAAGCATATAAAAATTATTTATTATAGTAACACAACATCTCTCTCAAACTCTTCATAAAACTGATATATTTCAAGGAAGATATTTTTTTTGGACACTAGAAAAAATTATTTCTTTCCGGTGTCATTCATGTACATTATAATCATCGTAGATTCGAGTTCATAACTACTATTATTATTTAAATCTGCATAATGGAATAATAAAGGTTTACTATGATGCTGTTCATTATCTGTTATGCGCCACAGTTCCTAAAAAGCTACTGATTAGTCCCTATCTGTTGACAGGTTTGAGAGACTCTTATACTAGTATTGTAAATGATTAAGCTAAATCATACAATAAATTATTGTAATCAACTATTAACCTTGAACTATTAGATCATCATTTAAATACTTATGTAAGTAATTTCATATGAGTAAATGATATTCTGTGTTGACAATATTTGTATAATATCAATTATAGGATTTATAAGACATTTATAATGTTAATATTATTATCATAATTATTTTATTCTCAAATATTTTCACCTTTTTTATATCATTAATCTTATATCATTTTCATCGTTAGCCGACAACTAATATTCTCCCACAACTTTTTTCGAAATGCTTGCTCGATCACCTAGAAGCCTAAGTTATAGACATTTGATCTTTGAAGCAATTTAAAACTACATTTATAAAGCAAAAATTTCTTTCAAATCCAAAAATATGTCGAATGATCGTATTTAAGATATTTCTTTCACAGCAGTGTATAAAACATTTTTTGCGTGCAGGATTCATTTATCATGGCAGAAGTAATGAATGAATTTTTTTTATCTGAAGGTACTCCAAAGAATTTATTCTAAAATAATTCAATGAAAAAGTAAAATTAGTATCGAAACTAACATTTTATTAAAAATGAAAATTAACTCGCGTGCTTTAAAACACGGAAACAGAAAACTGTTGTACGACATAAAACGAACAGACTTTAGTAGTGATAGTTAAGTACAATAAGATGAACATTATATACAAGATGCATAAATTATAACATAAAATAAATTGATGGCGTAGAGGCATAGCGGTTGGATCCACAAGATATTCATTTTTTTCTCATTCTATGGGAGAGAGAGAGAGTTCGTAGTAAATTTGCAAAATTGCAGCATCCAATTCGGATGGTAATCGTTTTAGAATTAGAGAAACGGGTAGTGAGGAAAGGAGAAAAATTCTTTAATGATCTAATAGAGAATGTAGGCACTGAGAATAGCATCTAATGACAAAATAATTGGATGAATGGTACCATGATGTATTCTACAGTGAACAATACTATATCAAACTGTATCATAATCATGAAATTTACACAAGCCCATTTTGAAAATATTGCATATAAGTTATTATCGAAAAAAAATGATAAATGTATGTATGTAAATATATATTTAATATATATACAATATACATGGCATGTATACTAATATACATATACATACATGCAATATGCATATTTAATATACATATACATATTTAATATACATATGCACATGCATATTTCATCATATATATATATATGTATATTTAATATGTATATATAAACCGTTTGTGGAAAATGCAACACCATGAAGGAATCATCAGAATCACGAAATTCGCAGCAAAATGTCAATTATATTATGCAAAATGAATAAAGTTTCAGAGCCATCGCGGCAGGATAAGCGCAGCGCCCTCTGAATTGATGCTGAAAGCGTATAAATAAAGTGCCGTAGCGACGTTGAAAAAGTCTATGATTATTTGTTAGCGGCAAACGTTTAGTGAGACCTGAGTATGCCTCCAATGACGGAAGAATGGGCAAATTCAAGCAACTTACGGTTTGAACGAGGGAGGATAATCTATTCGAGAAGGAGGATTTTCCTCTATCGCGCAATAGCAGCTCGTATGCAGCGGAAACAGTTCCACAGTGATGCGAGCTTAGCTATGGACCGACGAGCACCGAACAACTCGAAAACAGGCACTGGACGACAGAAGGTGACGTCAGAGCGCGATGATCGACACCTGGGCATGGCGGTGAATGATCGCACAGCTTCCTCCAGGCGTTGGTCTACTGTTACAGGTGTACAATTGTCGGTTTCGTCAATTGTCGTCGTTCGCGCCGTGGATTGCGCAAGGGTGTTTTTATACAGGATTCCCCACGGCGAATCATCGACGGCTGCGTCGGCAGTGGCTCTGAGCACAGGCCATGAGCTGATTGGCACCAAGTTGTCTTTCAGATGAATCACGCTTCAATTTGCAGGACCCGCTGATGGCCGTGTTCGTGCTAGACGTTATGCCGGCTAACGCTACTTCTGAGTGTATTATTGAACGACATAGTGGTCGAACACCCGGAGTTATGGTCTGGTGCGATTTCGTATCATGGACGATCTAACAATTTGATACGAATTGAGGGTAATCAATAGCAACAGGTACGTCCAGAAGTGCCAGCCCGAAGTCGTTCCTTTCTCAAGGCATCCCTGGAGCTATCTTTCAGCAGGATAATGCACGCCCACATAAGGTGCGGACTGTTCGAGACTCTGTTCAAGCACAACGCATGCAACTTCTTCCTGGCCTGCTTATTCACCGGATATGTCGCCCATTGAGCACGTGTGATAATATTGGCGTCTCGCTCGTGATCCGCGTCCTGCAGCTCTAAAGACGAACTTTGCTTGCGCATACAAGCGATATGGAATTCTCTTCCCAAGCAGATAGACAACAACTGTTGACTCCATGCCACGTCGTATAAGCAGCACTTATTGCAGCGCATGGTGGCTGCACCAAATACTGATTTCGGACGCTTAATTTGTTTCTTTGTTTTGAAAATTTCATCATTTATTTGTATCAGTACAAGTCGTTTCTGCATTAAATTTCATTTGATTCTGATGATTCCTTCATGGTGTTGCTTACAAACAGCAGTATATATGAATATGTATATTTAATATATGTACATATGTACATGTAATATGTATATACATATGTACATGTATTTTAATATATATGTAATACATGCATATTTTAATATACATATATGTTACGTAATATGTATAATATATACACATGTATATTTTAATATACGTAATATGTATATTTATCATATATATGCTTAACATGTATTTAAATATACGTAATATGTATATTTAATATATGCATATATGTAATATACATTTAATATACATGTACATGCATATTTAATATACATATATGTAATATGTACATTTAATATACATACATGCACATGCATATTTTAATATACATATACATATGCAATATGTACATTTAATATATACATATATATACATATACATCCGTAAAATGAGTTTTCACTTGCGAATTTGTCATAAGCCAGATTCAGAATTTACAAATGTTATGAATCATTTTTTTCTTTTTCGATTTACTTCTCATATTATCTTACAATTTTTTTTTCAGGTCTAGTTTTGTACGTTTGCATATTTTGTGATTTACCTCTTTGATTTTTTTTTCTTGTTTTCATTCAATTAGATTCTATTTCTTATTAATTTGGTAATATAACTTACTGTTTTTCTTTTCTTTTTCTTTTTTTTTTACTTTTTAAAGTATATGTGCACATTTTTCTTCTATTATCTAAAATATCTATATGTAGATAATTTTGTATTTTTAAGGAATTCTATTTTGCTAATTTAGTTTAAAATTCTTAAATATTTTTAACTGTCTTATTTTTTCTTGAAATATTATTCCAGTTATATATATATATATATATCTGTGACCACACATGTTTCTTTTATATTATTTTACAAGCAGAATTACTAAAATTGTAATTATCTTGTATTTAGCTCTATATACAGAGATGCTTGCGTATGTGGTACAGAAATTTCTTTTATTAATATAACTATTCATTTCTATATAAATATTTGTCATGTTATTTATAAAAAAAATATTGTAAATGGCACATGCAAGTATGGTAAGGATTCTACCTATTAAATAATTTTTCTTAATTTTATTAAAATTCTATGACAACTTAATGAGAGAACAGCTTATGAAATTAATTTATGTCTAATTGAAAGCGAAAATAACTTTGATTCCATGAACTAATTATGAGGAGATTCCATAAAGGATTTCCTAATATTATCTTGTAAGTTCCATAAAGAAAATCGAATCAGAAATGAAGATAACCATTAAAAAGAGGTAATTGATCAAAGAACAATCAAAGTATAAATATCATTAAGGTGAAAAAAAATTTCAAGTAAAATTTTGAGCTTTTCATAAATTTCTGATTTCTTAATAGGTTTCTTAGTTCTTATAAACACTTTTTTTTTCAAATAATATGTTTCAAACAATCTAAATATGTTTAAAACAAATTTTAATTGCTAAATGGTTTTAAAATAATTTCTTTCTATTCTAAGTTTTTTTTATTTGGATTACTTATATTCATATACGTTTTGAAATGGATCAAAATTTCATCTAACATAACTAATATATAGAAGGGGGGAAAGCTTGAATACTTCTCAAAAATACGTAATCATTAGGAACAATTTATTTGTAGATATAATTTCTACTTCAATACGAGTAATATTTATATCATGATTTTGTAATGATTTAATATTACGAAAAAAAAAACAAAAAAACATGCGAAATAATCACTTTATGAGCTAAACTATAAGAAAAACCGTTAAACCCCATCATTTTTTTTTTTGGAAAAATGTTTTGTTTTATTTTTAAAAAATGTCAACGACTTTTTACAACTAAATATAAGTTAACGGCGTATTGCTGATATATAGCAGTCATGGTCACAAACAATAGGGCAGCTTTAAGCTTATTCTATTGATCCTTATTACAATACATGACTCAGATTCATTATGGCAATCGAATGCATCATTAATGTAAATTTCGAAACATCTGTGAAGCGAGACAAGAGACGAACAAGTTGATTATGGCATCTAACATTTGTGACCAATCGATACTCTATTTTTTTCTAATCGTTTATTTTAAAATAAAATGAACGGGAGCTATGTTAGTTATTGTACATTCATTAACTTGTATTTAGTATAAGCAGTTTTTATTTTAAAAATAACTTGATTGAATGAATAATATAAAACTTTTTTTTTAATAGACGTTTACAAAATTATTATTACACTCGAACTTTTAAAAGCATTTTATAACCAAACATTGTTTTCTCACTATAACACATGCAGTTAAAAATTCATTCGGTCTTACAATGTTGGAGAAATTAGTAACGTAATTGAGATAGAAATAAGAGAAAAGAGTAATATAATAAAAAATAAATTAATCCGTTGAATGTTAATATTGGAACTTGTTCTGTCTGAGAAAGTGTTCGTAGTCCAGATTATGTTCTTGTAACATTAGGTCGGTACATTGTACAGGAATTGCAGAGTATTAAAGGCATTAATACTCTGCAATGCCTATACAATGTACCGACATTTAAGTTTTTCAGAAGAAAAAGCGCATGTGTGAGTGCGTGTGTGATTGCATGAATCATAGTAAAATCTTTCCTTGGAACTGTTCAGTGAATTTATTATTACATGTCTTATAATTAAACATTTTTTTTTCTTTTTAGCTAAAGCGGTTAAAATCCATTTGGCCTTAGAGAGAGAGAGAGGAAAAAAAGAAGGTAGGAGAAAAAATATAGAACATATTTTTTTTTCAAGAAAAATTGGATTGTATTACCATATAGAAATGAAAAGTGTAATAAAATAAGTTGCTCTCTAAAGAATAGTGAATTCATATTAATGTTAAAATATTTTTTATCATTGAATGTGTGCCTCGTTTAGATCTGGTTCCTTAACATCATTTAGGATAATTTATAGTGTTAATGTTCGGAATGTAACATTAATGTTGGAGTATTTTTCTATCAGAGAAATTGTTCGTAGTCCAGATCCTGTTCTTGTAACATTAGATCTATTCAGCGAATAGATAGTAATGTGTATTAAGATTTTTCAGAAGGAAATTAGCTTGACTGCATGAATCATCCTACAATCTTTACCTAGAACTGTTTAGTAAATTTACATTATAATATATGACCATTTTAGAAATATTCTATAACTAAACATTTTTTTTTTCTTTTTAATGGCTGTGATTAAAATCTATTTGGCGTTACACTGTTGGAGAAAAAATACAGAACATATTTTTTTGTAAGAAAAACTGAATTGATTAACATAGAACTGAGTAGTATAATAAAATAAGTTGCGCACCAAAGAGTAGTCAGCTCATATTGATATTGGAGCATTTTGCTATCTAAGAATGTGTGCCAAGCTTAGAATCTGTTCTTTTAACGTTAGCCGAAGACAGATCTGCATCAACACCTAAAAAACCTAAGATCTTATCATCCAACCGATCGTTTTGAATACCAAGCAAAAGCCCATTCAACTCCAGCCGAGTCTACAAAAGAATACCTCTTTGTGCCACAAAAAGGACCCTTTTGAAGAGAAACGGAAACGCGACAAAAACGTCACTTCATTCTAGCACGTCTCTCAAAGCAGCTGAACCCATGTTGACTCTACTAAATGGGACTAATGGCCGACGCGTTCTCTCCAGGTGGTTCCATAATGAATCATTAATAAGGCACAGGCAAGACAGAAAAAATGCGCTTGTTTATTTCGTTTCGGTTAGGAGTGCGATAAATTATGAAAATGAACTAGAGCACCAGATTATATATATATATATTATACAGGTGTTAAGTGAACGATCTGTTTCAGGAACATTGGTGCGATGGCTGACAGGGTTGTTGGAAATAATTTTTAATGGCATGTTTGAATGCGTCTTGAACAGTTGAGTCTTCATTAAGATTCTATTAGTACAAAAGCAACATTCTGATATTTATATCTTTTTGTGACTTAAATTTATAATACTTACATCTTTAGATTCTTAATCTAACTTACAAGTCTTTAGTTCTCGAAATATAAACACAATATTGAGTGAAAATATACTGAATATAAATTTTGAATTACTGTTAATTTAAGCGAAAAACTTGAAATGAATTCAATCTGTATAAATTAGAATATCATTCGGATCCAATCCAATGTTTGTAAATTAATAGTTTTTATTTTCGTGAAAATAATTCAACAATTTTAATAATTTACTATGAAAAAACAGAGTTTTTAAATTTATTTTACAATGTAAAAACCAAATTTGCTCACACTTATTAAAGAAAAGTATTTTTTCAGTCCTAAAGTTTTTGTTTAAATTTTATATGAAACCATTCAGGAGAAATTTTATTTTATTATAATGTTTTTCATATTATATATAGAGCTCTATATAGCTTAGAACTTTTTCCAATTAAAAATCAAAAGATGTACAATGCTAATTTTTTTACACCTTTTTTATCATTCGGTATTTTTAATTAATAATTACTCTATATATTTGCTAGATGAAACGAAATTGTAACAAAAATTCATTTTCCCCAACTATTTTGTATATGTCAGAATGATTTGAACATAAGGAAACTGGAAATGACATAACATAAATGATAACATAAAATGCTTTTAACGTACAAAAAAAATTGAGTGTCAAGGATTTTTTAACATAAATAAATAAATCAGGTAACAATAAATCAGGTAAAACCGAAGTTCGATTTAATTTGAAACTGAAATACATTTTTTTAAAAAAAATATTTTGGAACTGTTTTTAACGTTTCATACTTATTTATTGCGTCACTTTCTTTTCAAAAATTTCCTTCGTGACTACAAAATTTTATATCGAACAATATGTCTGTATGACGTAGGTAAGAATCACTATGTACATTTTTTAAAAAATAGTAATCAGTAAGGCTGTGAAGGCTGCCTATTCCGGGTTACCTCTTGTGCCATAGCTAAACTCAATGTTTAAACACCAAGAATCAATAAGTCGATCAAAGAGACGTTAGAACAATAATTACGCAATTTATTAACTTCTTGTTAATATAACAACAATTATGAATGCTCTCTCGGACAAGGGCCTTACTGCCTTAACTCAATTTACCAATAAAAATCTAACTGATTCTTATCACTAAGCCTTCCTCGAATGCAACTCCGACTCTGGAATAATTGCTGAACACTGGAATAACTAAATCTTTCGAATCCCTCAGCTTCTTCTCCAACCTCTCTTTCCACCTCTCTATCGCGACTCTCAATCTGAGTTTATATATTTCCTAACTCTCCTGCTTCACTTCATTTCTACTTGTTTTAAAAAATCACATTTCATTTTTGGTTGGCAAAGGTTGTTTAGCAAAAGCAATCAATCTTAATTAAAAGTCCCCAAGGTTAGTGAAGAGAAACCGCGAATAGCCCAATGTCACAAGATTTCAAAAAGCAATAACGCAAAAAAATATTGGGAGATAAATTTAAAAGTTATTCACCCAATGAATAAAATGAACAAGAATTTATTAAAATATATTGATAAACAAGCAAACTGTAAATAAAGTGACACTAAAATTCTAATACATAATTACGACTAAAACTAAACTAATACCATCAGAAAAGGCTGAATTAGTAGAAATCAGATTATTATTACTAGGAACTTTTATTCTTCTAAATATATAAAAATTAATAATACTGGGGGATACATTATTAAAGCCATCAAAAAATGTGGTACGCCCTCTATAATTTTAGTAATTTCCATCATGAAAAAAATAATAATTTCATCGTTATTAACTTAAGTTATATTACTAAAGGGCAAATTAATTAATTTAATTAGCACAGTTAAATAACTTCTTTGAATGAATTTCCTCATTAAGGCACCAATGTTTTACGGAGATAAGTAGATAAAGCTAACATATCCCATGTTACAAAGTTCATTCGAGAAAATCTGCGAGATGTTTCTATATTAAATTACTTGAACAAACGATTAATCTGAAAAATGTGTGATATTTTATTCATTTATTATCTTTTAGTTTTTATTTTATTATTTGAATTTACGAAAATAAAACATTATTTTACAAATTATATACAAAACACAAAATTATATTTACAAAAATAAAAGGTCTTTTATAAAATTTAATATCGTTAGTTCAAAATAAAACAGACCACTCACAATATTTATTCGATTTCGAATACCGCATGTCAAGTGCACTAATAGAAGTTTATACAGAAGAAATCAAAAGTGTTAAACACTTCCCTATATTAAATTACACGAACTTAATCTTCTATATATTTCCTGAATTACCAAAGATAACAGTCTGATGTTTCGGGATGGGTGAAGGAAAGGAGATGATATGAAGAATCCAAACAATTAAAAATGTTGGTATGATTCACTTTTCCTCAGCTATATTTAATAATTAATATTTTTTAAATGAAAATCTTACTTTTACAAACATTTTATGGTTTTTGAATTGGAAAATGAATCTCTAAAGAATGGTGTAAACACATCTTCGAAAAGCGCTGAGTATAAGATTTAAAAATCGCCTAATGTTTGACATACTTAGGGTAACTAATTTTCATTATACAAAATATTACGAAATTTGAAATTTTGGCTGATATGAGGTAAAATGATTTTTGCGAAAAAACGGAATTCGTTATAGAAAAAATTATTATCGAAAGAGAAGTTATTAATAAGCTAATTAAGTTAACTCATTATTCCGATAATATCATTAAAAAAGTTCTCTTTGAGCTATTGACAGCGATATTAGTTCTGTCCAGATAAAATGAGAATTACAAATGTTCATAAGGGAGTCCCATTTTCTTCTTTTTGAAGATATGTGTAATCTTAAAACCATTATTAATCCAAAGTTAATAAATATTTAAAGATTATCTGACATGACCAGCTACAGTCGATATAGATACATGAACTCATTTTTGTAGAAAACGATCAAGGTCCTCTTTCTTTTAAATCTTATGAAACGCTAATTCTTATTGTCATTTAGTCAACGGAATAATTAATTCTGATTAAAATGGAAAATGTGATTAAAGTAATATCATTATTCGATTGCATTTTATTAAATTATATTTTTATAGTATAATTTTATATATAATGTTATTTCAACTTGATAAAACTTTTACAATTTTAAATTGAATCACTATTACAAATATTTTTTTAACATTTATGAAAGATACAATTAAGTATATAAAAGTAGTATGAAATCTTTCATTTGCGTTCTGATTTTTAAATCCTCCCCTTGATTATATAAATATTAAGATTGTTACTTTTTACTGAGCGTAATTAATCAAATACGTGGCACTCAGGAACTCCATGTACAAACGTGCAGGGTAGGTAGAAAACATCGATAGAAATCATATTCGAGAAGGAAAACATTCCTAGAAATTGAGAAGTGGCGCTGTAAGTACGTGACCTCTCGATGACACGTGCGGATTTCTCACTGTAGACGTCGAGTGAGTTTGGTCAAACTGAATCGTTTCATGAAAGTCGAGTTGGCGAATACTCACTTCGTGTGGGGCATGGGTGGCCATCTTTTGCATACCACTCGCCTATTTTTCGACAGACGAATTCAGATGCACCATATAACTAAAGCACTTTTTATACCTCCCTGTATTCATGTTTAGCAACGTGTAAATAGTGATCATGTTTTGAAATCTGTAAATAGTGATCATATTTAGAAACGTGTAAATAGTGATTGGGATAGAATCTGTATTACTTAAAGAAGGGAAAGAAATAACTTAATCAAGCAGTTAAATTAATTAATTTACGCCATTTTAATTAAGCATCAATCAACAATAGACAGGAATGATTTTCTGTACGAAAGGTTTAATCGCTTCATGATGGTGCCGTAGCTGCTAGAGTCTCGTTTGGTGAAAATAATTCTAAACCAGTGCTCTCCAAAATTTTTTGACGGCATACACTTATAAAGAAAAATAATCGTAAATTGTATGCCCTAATTACACACACACACACAAATATATATATATATATATATATATATATGTGTGTGTGTGTGTGTGTGTGTGTGTGTAGTGAAAAATTTTTTTCAGGAAATGATCGGAAAAATGCATATAAGAAAATATTTGGTTTGAATTATTGTCATAGCAGAAAATGCTTCTTCATACAGGTACGTAGAACCGGATGGTAAGATTACATTCGACGCAGAGCATACTAAATCTAGATTCTCGATTTCAAACCCATACACCAATTGTGAAGAGCTTTTTATTTAAATTTGGATTGTAACATATAACTTTAGACGTGAAAGCAGAGTTGCTAAGTTGCTGCAATGCAAAGTTGACATTTAAAAAAAATCGTCGATTTTTTTTTTTTTTTTTTCAGTTATAATTTTGTTTGCAAGACAGGACAAAAAGTATATTGAAGAGAAATATGGTGTAAACCCTAGAATTGTTTTCAAACCCCGAGGGGTACGCATACCCCACTTTGGAGACCTCTGTTCTGAACTACAGTTGTCGGCACTGATAGAGAGATCAGCGTGAACCTGGATTTGTCTATTTTCTCTTCTTGTTGGTCATGTTGAATAACTTTTTAATAGAAGTATGTTTATTAAAAAAAAACTTAACTTTCACGCATTTAAGGTTGTGTTCCATCAACGACAAAGAACAAGAACCAATAATGAAATGCTTTTTCAGATTAGAAATTGTCCCCAACATTAACAACGATACCAAACACATTTATATTCGGGTTCTTAAATTATAACGTTTTAAAAATAATAGAAATTTTCAATGTAAAATATGAAGTTAAAGTATGGCATTAAAGTACTGAAAACAAAATATAAAATTTGGTACTTTCTATCAAAAATTAATAGTGTTTTAAAATATGTTCAATCAAAAAGTTAGTTATATAATAATACATACTATTCTTTTCTAGAGTCAGAAAATAATACTGATATCTAGGTATTTTCTACTTCAAAAGTATTCGATTTAGGGTTTTGTTCTATACCATTAATCGAAGGCATCTTTAAAGCATTCTTTTTGTTTCAAATAGTATTAGTTTAATCCCTAAAAAGAGCGAAGTAGGGTTGTTGAATTGAGTCATTTGCCAGAACTAGGCAAAACACTAACACATTTCACTTTCAGAGTCTAAAACACCGGTCAAGCCCAGCCAAGAAAAAAGAATAATAAAGTGAAATAAAATAACAAAAGGTAATTATACAACACGCAGAAAAGAAGACAGCGTTCTGGATCCCTAATGGCGAACTTTTTTCCCCTAGAGTAGGGAATTTAAATTCAGCATCGGCAGATGGCAGTGCGTGTTCTTCAGTGAGGGGCAGGCAGAGAAATTACCTCCTTGACGTTGATGGATAACTGGATGCGAAATTATTCTCGGGGATGCCCTGCTCCTTTTATACCCTTTTTCTAGATCCATTTCCATCCTGAGATTCCGAGGCAGGGTTTTCTAAAACTTACAACCATCATTTTTCATGTCCGTGCTCCAATTTATAGTTATACGTCTAAGGGAAAATTTCCGAGAGTGTTAACTGAATATAAATCATCCAATAGAACCTCATACTCTCGAAAAAGGAACGGAATTTTCGTTTTAGGGAAAAAATAGAGGGTTTCGAACACATTTCGAAGGTTTTGGATTAAAGGAGAAATTCACTTTAAACGTGTCAAAGTATATATCATTTTTTTCTTTTTGGTAGTGAAAAGTTGTTCCGTTGAGAAAAAAATTTAGTCTGCGAATATATACAAATAACTAAAAAGAGATTTTGTTAGAATTTTACGCTATTTTTAGTGACTGATTTATAGATATTGTTCTATTTTATTCTAACTTTGAATATAAATAGAGTTACTTGAATACATTTTACCAACGAGAAGAGTTACACAAAAGGTTCTGTATGATTTTCAAATTAATCTGAGAAAGTACACTAATTATTTAGCTGCATATTTTTGAGTAAATACTTTTCATTACAAATCCCCAAGCTAAAATCTTATTTGGTTAATATTTTTTGTTAGATTAATTTACAATAGGATAATTTTAAATATTTTATTACATCAAATATGAATTGAATATGTTAGATATAATTTTTCAGCATGAATGGCTGAAATAACGCTCCCTTTCTTTTGTAATAATTATGCATATTCTGAAACGAAATAACGTCAATCATTATCAAAAAATGGTCAAATTCTTAAAAAATATATATTTGCTGTGTGAAACGGAATATAAAGTAAGCTGTATTCAAATTATATATAAGTTCAAATATGTAATTTGTATATATGTAATTTGTTTAAACTATATTTTATGTCTGTTATAAATTCGTAAATGAAAATTGTGCTCATATTTTTTCAATATACTAATTAATCTTAAATATTAATCGACGTAGGTCTAAACAAACTTTGTAACAGAAGCAAAGTAATTTATTTTTACATCAGCCAGCAGCTTCGTGTGGCAAACACAGTATACAAATGGCGTCTCCTGCCGAACCCAGTTCTCCTCAAAAACAAAGAAGTTGCCATCGAGCTAAAGATAAATACTTGGTAGAGGGCGTGGGAGCAGCATTATAAAAAATAATTATTTTACACGGAATACATATTAATAAAGATGAGATAGAAATTGAACATATACATAAATGAAACATAATAAACGATATAGTAAATACTTATAAATGAAATATAATGAATAGTTAATAATGAAAAATACAGTTGAGAGAGAGAGAGAGAGAGAGAGAGAGAGTCTAAACATAAGTTAAATATTGATAGAAGATGTTGGTGTGTGACATGACAATGTCATTATTTTATGCAAAAGGTATATCAATAAAAAAAAAAGAAATTGAATGTAAACATATAAGTGAAATACAGATAATAATAATAATAATAATAATGCAAACTGACCCAAACAAATACTTGTATTTATAAATGTGTTAAAGCAAGTCATCTATGAAATGTGAGAGAATTCAATTTTTTCTCCTTCTGAATTTTAAACTGAGACTTTCGTGGAAAAGATTCATAGAATCTTCTGAAATAGTAATCAATGTAAGTAAATTCTTGGTGAATTATCATTTGAAATAATGCTCAAAAGTTCCGCAATATACGAAAGTGGTTCAAAATGTATTTGTATTTGAAGACAGAGGGCCTCATTAAGGTAAAAAGTTGTTACTATTGTGTGCTGACATCTGTGTTAAGAGGAGCGAAACAAATTTGACATTGATTCATAAGTTAGTATGGATTTTGTAATCATTTGCTGCCTAATCCAAATTTTATTGATGCCTCGTCGAGTTGCCACTATTCGTGAGACCTGGGTTCATAAAGAAATCAAGACTTGGATACATCGGAAATCAAGGAAATTTCAAAAAGTTGGGTCGCTTCCAGTGCATATTTCTCAAAAATCGAGAAAATGGTCTCAATGGCCAGGAAAAGCTATGACGACGAATTTTTGAGGTGTGAAAGTCGTCGTGATAAGAGTAACTCAGGTAGCTGCCTAGTGAGTCATGATGCTTACTAAAAACAAACCATTTTCGATGCTACGAGTACTATATCTTGCAATTTATAAGGATTTATTCAACAACTCTCGTATTTGTTTTTATTTCTCAAGATTCAGATATACGAATCTGATAGATATTTTAGACATGATTATGTCAGTTCTAGACTAAATTTCATTGTATTATAAAGAAGTTAATAGAAAATTTTTAAGAAAGCTTTTGGATCAAAAGACAAATTTGAATAATATTTTATTATTATTTAATCAATTAGTTCTCCTTGACAGATGAAAATTAAAAAAATTTCAAAAGGAATAATTTAAAATACATAATCAGCTTATTAATGTCAGATTTATGATGGATATACAATGAATAAAAACTGCAAATATCTCAGAAGTTTTATGGGCAATTAAGGCTTCATCCTGATTGGTGCCAATGCTCAAGACCTCATACCTTGCAATGCCGCTGCAATCAAGAAGTAGGCCCTATATAAACCGGAGCATAGTGGAAGGTTCATAAACATAACGATCACAATCCGACTGTAGATGAACTAAGTGAAGAATGCCAGATAGGCATGTGAGAAGATGTATCACGCAATTAAGGGAGTTTGAGTGAGGCCTGATCATCAACATGAAAACAGCAGGCTGTCTATGTGACGTGTTGTTCTCCAGGTAGACCGCTCGGAACGTACCATCAGAACACGTTGAGAAGTAGTGGACAAGAGATTGTATCCACGTGCGGAGAACCAGATATGGAGTCACCAAGAAGAAGACGAGGCGAGATGATTGAAAGCTAGTGCGGCAAGCGCACGTGGACCTCTCAGTGATTCATTCCTCGATACAATTAGATGTAGGGCTTTCAGTTGTTCCACAGAATATTTCCAGACTTCTTGCGGAAGAGAATCTGCAATCCAAATAGCCTTTTCACGTACTGCCTTTAGCTCCAAAACATAGGCGATTCTGTCTACAATGGTGCCAAGCCAGAGTGACATAGAATGCTGCACATTGGAGAAACGGGATGTTTAGTGATGAATCGCGGTTCATTTTGGAGACAGATGAGAACCGTGTACGAGTGTGGAGGCACCGTGGTAAGTGGTACAATTCCACCAAAGCTGTTGCGTGACACACTGCTGGCACAGCAGGAGTAATTGTCTTTTGGGCTAGAGCCTGTGCACTCTAGTTCTGATACATGGAAACTTAATGGCTCAACTTTATGTTGATGACACTCTTCATACAGCTCAAGTAATTCGAGATTTCTACATTATTTTCAGACTCTTCCATAGTCAGCCTGCACTCTGGACTTGTCTCCAATAGAATATTTGTGCTACAAGCTGAAACGCCAGATGCTACCGTATTACTATGCATATAATTTGGAAGTGGAAGTTCAAGATTTGTGGAGCCATCTGCCTCAGAATAACACCAACGATTAATTAACTCAATACTGGACCCTGTTGCACTATGCATTGCAGCAGGCAGCGGTCCGACGTGCTATTGAAGTTGTACTGTATTGGTCTAATTGTACGCCCTGTATTTATTTAATTGTCTTGATTTTTGTATCAAGTGAATCTCTTATCTGTATCATTATGTATGCCAAATTTCATTTCAATCTCAAGCAATTATTTTCATTTATGCTATTTTTAATGTTTTTAGCTTAATTTTAACACAAAATGCCGTTCATAATATTCTTAAAATATTCCCACTGATAGAAATCAAGGAATGCTCAAATCAGGGGACAAGGTGGCCAAAAATTTCTTGAGATAATTTGTTCGCAAGAAAAACCCTTCGATCATGCGAATGGTCTTATTACTCGTATGGCATATTGTTCCGTTTTCTTTGAACCAAGAGTTTCGTACCCTTGATCGGAGCATTCACTAGCTTTTTACTGAGGAGATATTTCAAGAAGATAGGGTGCATTATTACTTTCATTTTGCACGTGTCTTTTATGATATTTTAAGAACAAAATTTATGAAAATAATCCTAAAGCAATAGATGTTCTGAAAATTGCCTTATTACTCAAAGAATACGAAAAGTCACCATCGGTAAAAATCTTGAATTGCATTTCTTAAAATATGCCAAAGAAGTTCAGTTTTGCCTCTTAGAAAGGTACGATATTTTGAACATTTCTATTAAAAGGAAGTTGAAAAGAATTTCTTTTATGTTAAAAGTGCTTTGCTTCATTTGTATAAAAATAATTTTTAAAAAAGTCGATTGTTATTGTATAGTTAATTCACGAATAATCAATAAGGGAACTTTGAAATCACCCGGTATATATATATATATATGTGTGTGTGTGTGTGTGTGTGTGTGTGTGTGTGTGTGTGTGTGTGTGTGTGTGTATACATGAGGTATATATATAAACATATAAGAATATATTTATATATATACCTCGAGGCTTGATTGAAAAAAAATGTCACTGAAAACAATATTTTTTTTATTTGTTACCCGATTTTCAAAATTGTTATCGTAACTGAAAGCTATGCGTGTCTTTTATATCAAAGGAGGGGACAAAAATCGGCCCATTGAGAGTTTTCTTTTGTAGCTCGTCCGCACAATCAGAAAAATTCGCCTTGAGCTAAAATTTTCTTCTCTTGGGTAAAATCCTTATAAAGCAAAACTAGATGTATTTACAAGGCAAGTAGGAGAAGGCAATTATAGTCTTCCCTTTATTAAGAAAACACCAAGTGAGAGAAAGTATTTCTGCTAAGATTAGGGATCATCTGTAGATCATCTCAGCAAGTAATTTCACTCCTGATTTGCCTTATTAAATTGATCTTTAAACTAAATGTGCTTGCAGCTATGAATTATACGAAACTAGCCAAAAAACAAATTGAATAAAACTGCTACTATTTTATTTAATTTAAATTTGTTAATTTTCTTAGTATGATTATACATTTTCTGAAATGCAAAGTTAATTAATAAATGGAATCATTTTATATGATGCGGCCCGTCACCATCCTCGGCTTCTTTTGAGAGGTTCCAGAGCAAAACAATTGTTTAAGCACTGTTCTATGTGATTCCTTTTGTTTTCTTTGTTTCCAGTTGTCGTTCGTGTGTTTAGAGGGGGGGGGACCTGCGACCTTATTAATTTTAGAGGATAATAAAGCGACCTGCATAAATATGCGGTTTTAGCAGGGAAGCGTCATTGGACCCGACCTTGCACCTTTTAACTTTCAACTCTTCCTAAAGATGAAAGAGCACTTTCAGGGACTTCCCTTTCTGCCATTAATACCTAATGCCGACAACAGCAACCGGAATTCTTCTACCACGAATTTGCCCGTCTAGTCACACATTTGCGTAAGCCTGAAGAAAGGGAGGAGAGGAGACCATGTCGGTGACCAAATAGTACATTATTTTGAGGATATATGTAGTTTTCAGATACAGCAAGAATTATTGAAAATTAGATAACGAATAAAAAATGTTGTGATCCCAGAGTCACTACTTTTCAATCAAACCTGGTATATTTCAAAATCTTAGACGTAATATAATAAATGAATACTCGCACTATAACCAAGCGATTTTTTTTAAAAAAAAACTAAGATATTTTTTTTTTTTTCTGAAAATTCATTCAGTAAAGCTCAACGATATTAGGCAAAGACACACTTAAAATTAACTTATTTCTCCGCAGTAATTAAGTAAAAAAATGAAACATTGAAGTACTTTTTATGAGAAGTTTATTTTCGACTAAAGGTCCTATTAATTAACATTTTTCAAAGAATGCCTAGAAAATTTCAGTTTCAGGGCTTTTGTTCTCCGCTCTTGTTTTTGAAAACTGTAGCCCCCAACCGTTTTTCCTGAACATTTCAGAAATATCTTCAAACGTTACTCTAACGGAAAAGAGTATTCTACGACTTATTTTTCATGGAGATTGGGAAATTTAAATTACTTTTAGTAGTTAAATATTGAAAGGGACAACAATACATATGAACATAACAAGAACACACAAAAATTTTCCATACAGATATATTGTCAATTCATATTCAAAAGTAGAAATTTTGGAATGAGAAAAAGATACTCTCGAGATTTATCTTGATCATGGAAATATAATGGAAGACTCCCTGCATGTGTTTATCTTTAATAAATGTTAAATTTGGAAATGAGACATCAAATACACACACTGAAGAAACATCAATTTTATGTGTACTCACGAAAAATGAAATGCAATTATTAATGTCAAAGCTTTAATAACAATACTTAGATATTTATTTTCGCTAATTAACTTATGAGTAAGTTAAGAAACTGTCTAAAAAAGTTATAAAAAATTCACTGGTAAACACCTACTACTTTTAAGAAATAGGTGTTCAGCAGTACGAGTAGTTTAGTCTTGTATTTAATTTTTACCATTCAGATTTAATGAATGGTAAAAATGAAACTGAATGGTAAAAATTAAATATAAGACTCTTCAATATTTTCATGGATTGAATTAACTCATTAATTTTGATACATTTTAGGTTTTCATCTAGAATATTGAAAACACATTAAGTGGGAGATATATCTAAATCCCAAACCGAGAAAAATTGATGTGATTGTCAAGATCCATAAATGTGTAATAAACGCTTTTTATTCTCTTTGTAGGCCAAAGTATTTTTCATAATTTTAATGTACTTAAAATAGTAAATAAACAAAAAAAAAAATCAAGCAATTTCATGACACACGAAAAGAAAAACATTCTCGAAAAGAAAGAGTAAACAAGCTCGCTGAGACACTTTTTTGAAAGGTAAATCATTTTCCATGGATTGATTGTTATGGTTTTCCGAGAATGTTTAATGGCGTCATTAGAACAGAATGTCGCGCAGTCCTCATCCGCAATCTTTATCCATCACACTGATTTTTATCCTGAATAATGACTTCAAGAAGTGACAACTGCTGTCTAATTATACTAATCACATTGAATCATCTATATTTATTTAGATCAGCTAATGAAATATTCCAAGAACACTTTAGATGTCACGCAAAGAAAAATAACAAAAAGTCACTGCTGTGTCATTTTCACCTAGACATTGCATTCTTTTCTGTCATTTACATATGTTTTGTAATTATATATTTTAGAAAAGATAACGATCATTGAAAATGTTTGATAAAAGTGTTTGTGTTTGCAATGGGGAAGAATCCTAATGTAGTTTCGATTAAATGTTCTTTTGAACGCTTATCCATTTTTTTTTTCTATCATGATATTTCACTCTTTTCATGAAATTTAAGTTCTATTTATATAATAATAGTACATGGAACATAAAATAACATGTACATGTTATGTTTTATAAAGAAGTTTAGAATTTTTTTTAAATACCGTATATTACTGTCTTTAAGCAGAGAATACGGCGGTCAGTTTGTACAAAAATCCTCTAGCTTGCAAAAAACGTAACTAAGTACTTTTCTGTTAGCTGTGCGTTAGTGATGAATCGCCAAACATAACAAGTTTTAGTTTATGTATATCTTTAGTCTTCAAGGAAAAGAATTCTAAAGGAAATGATCATAATATGAAAAAGAATTATTTTATTTTCTAAAGTGCTTACATTATTGGTTTGCTGAGTCGTCGCCAAAACGAAAAGTCTGATGTTGGTGTAATTTGCTACACACTGATGGAAAAGTACAAAAACGTACACTAGAAATAGTAATTGAATATGTTGATAATGCTATCATAAAAATAACAATGAAAGAGGATTATTACATGTATCTTCAAACTTAGATTTTACACGGCATGTTCGAACATAAAAGGAGAGGTTTCACCCAACCCACCCTGTTTTGGCTTATACATGGTTCGATTTATATTTTGATCTACACAGTAATCAACCTTTTAGATTCTAAAAAACGAAAATTTTCCTTAATGGAAAACAGGTTCTGTATGGAATGTTGTTATATAAATCTGTTGTTATATTATGCTAAGAATATAATACGTTTTAAAATAATGATGTTTTAAAAATTTTCATGGTTATACAATACTATTCTTAAATATAGAACTTTTTCAATGCAACATAATTTAAAAGAAAAGTCTTGATTATACATTAAAATTGGATATTTTAATTATGGAGAATATTTTCAATGTTGGATTTATTGAAATTTTACAAAATTTCAGAAACTTTTCTTAAAACTCTTTTTTTTCTTTAAAAAAAAAAAACGTAATAAGAAATTATTTTTATAAAATATCTGTTTCTTAAGTACAAGCTATGTATCACTGAAGAAATTCATTATTTATTTACATTCATTTGAATTTTAAAAAAGTAATTTTGTGTGCGTATGATTTTAAACATTTGAAATTTTTGAACATGAAAAAATAACAAATATAAAAAACAACAAAAGTTATAAGACGATTCTTATAAACAGAAAAAAAGACACATGATAATAATAACAACGAAAACTATAAAATCATTTTTCAAGAAAGAATAAAAAAAAAAAAAAATTGCATCTTTTTCCCTGAATGAAATAATTCATTTGATTTCAAACCTAAAATAATATGTTATATATATCAAACATAATCTCATGATTTAATTTTTTAAATTAATATAATATTCATCTTAAGTATTCATAATTCATATTGATGCATTCTTTTCCTCAAGATAAACATCGGCGAATCACAGAGTATTCTGTCATAATTTCTACTGTGAAGACAAGATAATTAAGCTAGCCATTTCCGAAGAGCTCGTCTAAAACCTGCCGTTTTCGAACGCCATGCTAAAGGATCATGGATATTCATCAGATGCAAGACATCTGGAAAACGAGAAAAATTCTCAGGCCTATTTTTCGATCGTTAACAAGTTTCCCGTTCTGTATGTAAAACTTTAATCCATATTAAACAGCAAATTGCATCATGCCGGATGTGGTTTCGCTTTTGTTTTAATCCAGAACCTGTCTGATAAGTAAGCTCCAGGATCGCCCAAGTCTACCGTTGTTAATAAATTACTTGGAATTTAATTTCGACATGAAAATTATTTCCCTTTTTTAATTTATTCTGTTTGGTATGTTTGCGTGCGCTTACAGGGTGAAACCAGCTGCTAGCTATGTAATTGTTTCCATATATAAATAATGGGATGTTTTAATATGAAGTTCTAGCTTATTTTGGTGATATTCTGGGAAAATAATACACTACCAACTGTAGCAAAATAAATTATCAGGTAGTAAATGATCCACTGTATTCTAAATAAATAAATACTCCAACACAGTTCCTAAAAGTTCATTTTATTTTGGTTACGCGCTTATATGCCCAACTAATTTCAAAAAATATTGTTTCTATCAAAACCTAGCCTGTAAAGTAGCCTTTTACGTTCAATTTTTACTTATCACAATAGTCAATAATGTTTCAAGTTGAGAAATACTTTTCTCACATTGATTGGAATTATGCTATCAAATTCCACAATTTTTCTACATTAAACGTCATTAATATATTTGAAAATTCCGAAAAGATAATTTTCGTACAACAAAATTAAAGCAAAAAAGTTGGTTATAGAACACAAAACAGTTTTCAATTAAAAGTAGAATGATAACTAATAAATTTGACTTTAAACATAAGGTCTATTTCTGAAAGCTGTAATTAGTTTCGCTTCCACTAATTGTAAAGATGTTCGTTCGTAATAATCATAATGTACTTTTCAGTGTAACTGTAATGGGTAATATCTTCAATTTTCATTCTTTTTTAGCCTGAAGAGGAAAAAAAAAAAAAAAAGAGGAAGAAGATTCTCGATTCATACATCTCTTAGCATTGATATATTGGAATAAAATGAGAATAAGGGGAGATTTCCTCCTCTTTTAAATAAAAATCAAAAATTTTTGCGAATAAGAATAAATTAGGATAATTGATCAGATTCGTCAGAGAAAATTTCTTAAAATTATTTTTTTTAAAAGGGAAAAATAAACGTTTTGCTATTTTTTTTAATAAAAAAATTGGTTTTAAGAGAATATCAGTAAAAATAGATTGAGAGATGTAAATTTAATTTGTATGATAATTAATTACCTTTAACAAAATTTAAAAAAAAATTTCCTGATATTATAAAAATAAATTGGAATTTTAAATTGAAATCACAACCCTCCGCCATAAAATAGATATATAAAAAAAAAGCACTTTTTTTACATGCTACCCAAGAAGTTTTATCTACAAAAGTTATTTTCAGGTACTTCAGAGCATCTAAAGGAATAATCTATAATGATACATGTGCTTATGAAGAACATTGTAACATACAGCTTAAACATACTTTTTAATAATTACAAACATTAATTAATTTTGGGATGATTAAATAAAAATTACAGTAATAAAAATTAAGTTTTTGTAAGGTTTCCAGCCGACTTTAATTTAGTCTTTTTGAGTCCACAAGCCCGGACCAAGATAGAGGCACTTTTCCATGTTCAACTGCCTCATTAAGTAGCTTATAATACAAGAATAAATTATAAATTACATTAAATTTAATATGGATATCCATCAAAAAGCTATAAGGTAGACTTCTTTTAAGACCTGCGCTGTTATTGAAAAACCTTATTATTACAAATGTATTATTAGAGTTCTTCAGTTTTAATTACTATTATATGTCGAAGTCATTCATCATGTAGATATTTTAGAATGAATTGGATCTGCATAAATTAAATCAATGGTTTTCAAACTGTAGTTGCGTGCTCCTAAGACACGCAATTAAAAACAGTAAACATGGGTAAATTTTGAAAAGAAATATTTGCGAGATCTAAAATAAACAATTTACAGAACATTTATGTTACACTTTTGTATTAAAAAAATTAAACAATCATGTTTTTGCACATAATGAATCGAGGTAATAATAATTTTCGCATAATAAAGGCAGAATAATTTTACTGTAATATATTTGGCAAATAAAGTAGATAGTATATTCGTTAATAGGAAGCTTGTATCTTTAGATTTATTTCTTTAACTCAAATGGCTTTCAAAATATTCAAAAAATTAATCTATAATAAAAAAAATGTCATTTTAAGGAATTTTCATTGAGAAAATTATGAGAAGAAAATTAGTTTTAATTTAGATTCATTCAAATGGCTGCAATTGAATGCAAAAAAGTAATATTTATAGTTTCTATGCAATTAAGCAATAATAATGTAACTTGAATTGATAGAAATCAAATAAAAATTTTATATACTGAATGAAATAAAGTATTAGATGTTTAGGATGATGTTCTTGATAGAAAATTTCAAACTTTATTTCAATAATTATTTATGCTCTTAATAACTTTATTATACTGAAAAATCCAAGCTATATGGGATAGATACCTTAAAACATAATAAACTTATTAGCATAATAAATTGTAATAAATGGTTTTTCAAAGTATTATACGAAATAAAATTGGCATTAAGTGTTCCCCATAACTTAAGCACCTTCGGAAATTCCATTCATGGAAAAAAAAAATGTTTTCCTTATCTTGCTTTCTGAAGAAAGTGTTAAGGATCGCAAGTGTCTGATCTTTGATTTCTGTAATAAAGGCTAATATAATTTTACTATAATATATTTGTCAAATAAAGTAGGTAGTATATTCGCTTATAGGAATCTTGTATAAATAGATTTCTTTCTTTAGGTCAAATGTGTGTGTGGGGGGGGCTTTCAACATATTGCTTTTATATGTATGCCTTTTAATCTATATGTGCGAACTGTTTCTTGAAATAATTTATTACTGTAAATAAAATCGCATACTACTATTTTCTTTTTTAGAGCATGGGCTAGATTTTTAAAAACAATAACATTCCCCTTAGACTCTCCGCATCACATATTAAATTTTTAAGCTTTTATGGTAAATTTGCTTTCGAATTAAGTCAAATTGCTATTGAATTATTCGGGAAAATCTGAAAATACTACTGAAGGTATGATTTTAGATGCAATTACATTTCATCGATGCCTCCATTTTTAGTTATTAAGTTCAGATTACTTGTTTATTTTTGGAAATATTAAGTTCTGTGGTCTTAACTCTTATGCAGAATATTTTTTTTTTGTTCTGCGTAAATTCAATCGAATTATATGTGTTTATATTTAGCTTCATTTAGTACAACACTAAACCAATCCAGTGAACCATTGGCGAAGGATTTCGTAATTTGAGTTTTGATCAGGTAATGAGAGCAATATTTTTAGAATATCTGGGAATTCAACAAAATTCTTAGTTTCCATTGAAGGTATTTAAAAATTTCTTACTTATCTTGTATGACTTGCATGAAAGTATTTAAAATTAATCAAGAATTGAAATATATATAATTCAGTCTGATCCTGTTAACCTGTGGTAGTTGAGGGGAAGGGTACGTGGTAACTAAAGCTTAAGGCTCCCGTCTGCCCGCCATTTTGATTTCGCGGACGTAATGTTAATCCTATAGAATTGCGACTTTAATCCTCACATCTTTACTATTCGACCTATTTGAATGCAATAAAGTGCATCTGAAAGAGCAAAAAATAATGAATGCTTCTAATGCTAAAAATAATGAATTGGAATTACTTTTTCCCTCTGATTCTTAAAAATATTTTTATCCTTATTTTAATGATTCGTTTACTTGTTTTCTGGTCTTTAAAAATATTTTTAAATATTTTTAAAAATTGAAGGAAAAAAGTAATTCCACAAAAGCCTTAATTATTTTTTGCTCTTTCAGATGCACTTTATTATATTCAAATAGATCAAATAGTAAAGGTGTGAGAATTTAAGTCGAAATTCCATAGGATTAACATTACGTCCACGAAATCAAAATGGCGGGTAGATGGGAGCCTTAAGCTTAGTAACCATGGACCGCGACTACTACATGTGAACCACGAGATATTGTATTAATGTAAGCTGAGAAAATATATATAAATTACAACACACAATGGTATTAATTTTCTACGCGAAGAACATTTGTGTTAATTTACAAAATAACTGGAAAATAAATTTATAGTTACGTAAGCTATTTTTATAATATGTAAATAGATTGCCCATTACAAAAAAATAATAAAATAAAAATAAAAAATGACGAAAAAGGACACTTGAAATATTTGAAGAAAACTGAGTTTTTTGTTTTATCAACCAATCCTTTATGGGCGGTTGTTTTTACCGGAATTTCATTTACTTCTAATCTCTTACGTAGCAAATCTTATTTGCTGTTATCTTATCCGAGGTCCCTGTTGCTCAAAATAATTATTCACTCACATAAGTGTAAAAAAAATCAGTTTTGTAACTCCTAAAATTTGACCAATACAAAATGGTTGTACAGCTTATCTTACTGACCGCGAGACCTTAAAAATAATCTTTTACAAATAATAGTAATACAAAGTGGGACATTTCACACCCCTGGGAAATGGGATTTATTCATATATGAAATGGAAAGAAGGAAAAGTATTAGTGTATTCTTAACAGGAAAACGTGACGTCATCCGAAGAAAAGATTAATCTGAATTTCATTAAAAAAAAGATACAAAGAAAGAAAGAAACATAAAAAATTGTGGTGCCATAATGTCTAGGAGGACATCACGAGCGATTACTTATCGAGAGAGCCACAGTAAACCCGCGCTTAAAGCAGACTCGCATGTTACTGAGCCGTTTGTAAATTAAAGGGTCCGACCACTTTTCACAAAAAGGCTAATCATATCTAAGAAAAAGTGAAGAATAATATAAGTTATAGAATTTCTGACGAATTTTTAGACTTGAAATATGGAAGATAATATACAAGCAAACAGGTTAATTTTCTTAATTGTTATACTTACTTTTGTTGCATATCAAGAGGAAATATAAAGAATTATTCATGAAACTTTCATCTGAATATCTTACGACATATTTCATTTTCTTTTTTACAACCTCTTACACAAAGAGAATTTCAAAAACTATGTTATAGAATGTATACTTTTTTTTTTTTTTTCCAATTGAAAGATGCAGCGTTTCCGAATATTCCAATTGAAATAAAGGAGCGAAAAGCCTATTTTCTTTTTTCATAATGCACTCAAAGGAAAAAGGCTCTCTTATTGATGAGTACTTCTTACGATGTTACACTCAGTACTTTCAAGACTAGGTATGTTCTGTTTTTCGCAATATTTGACCTATCCCTTTTTAGAAAATCCAATTTTTTCGTTCCTCCTTTCCACCACGAGTTGAGAACGCGGAAGGCTTTTGTGCCCGAATCTGAAAATGATGGATTACTTTCGCTGCCACTGAATAATAGATTGTCATCATAGTAATAGCAGTCGCTCGCTCGCGTACAAATATGGCGTCTTTTAAATATGGTCGGGCTTATTCCTCTTTTTCTGTGCTTCCTTACTGGGAAATTCGAAGAAAGATTTATTTAAAAGGGGGAAAAGAATACCGGATTTTTCTGTGATGTTTTTCGTTTTGTACCTATGAGAAATGATACTGATTCAAAGTATGCCTTTAGGGCCAAAAAAATTCGAACGAAATGTTCGCTGCCAAACATTTTTTTCTTCTTTCCTTTCCATTTTTAAAATCTGAAGTTTCGCTTTAAAATATATGATAATGACTTGGTTTAGAAAGAGAAAAATTACATAAAAAGGAGTTTGAGAAACGATCATTATGTGTCCTATTTTTATTGTAATAAGTTAGTTGTGAGTCTTAAAAACTGAATTACCATTTTAAGCTTATTGTTCGCCATTTTTCGGAGCAGAGTTTCAGTATTTTTCTTATATAAATAATAAAATGACTTTAATACAAATAAATAATTTTGTAACGAATTTTTGAACTCTATATTCGAAGAAAAATCGAATGTTTTCCCATAAAAGTGAAATAATAAAATAGTTTTATTTATTCAATTATGTAACTCAACACAAAAATAGCATATTTATGACAAAAGTATAAATTATATTCATTAAGGTATCAAACCACGCCTGGAGATCATGGTCAAGAGCTTGCAGTAGGTGTGAGAATATTTTTAATTAAATGATGTACAGTATATTCTCTTGATAATCCGGCAGATATCGGACCACGGGACCTTTGGATTATCGAAAACACAGAATAAAATAACGCAAAAGTTAGGTATTATTTAATAAAATTTAATACATTATAAGTAAATAAAGCTTCAAATACATTAGATAACTAAAACTGCAAAAAATTTACTGTTTTGAACTGATAGCTTATATTATTCCACTGATGTATAAAACATAAAATAATTTTTTGTGTAATAGTTTTCCTGTATAAAAACGCCGGATTTCAGGTAGGGCCGGATAGGAGATGTTCCGAATTGTGGAGGTAATACTATTAAGTTTTATAGTCCAAGATTAAAACCAATTAACAATAAAGTTAAGGCGTAAATAGTAAAAAGTAAGTACATGTGATCAGGTATATCTAATAACAAATTGAGGCATGTACAATTGCTCTCAAAATTGAGTATACTCATCTCACTATCTTTCTGTGAAGCCTAAAACAATACTATTAAATACTTATATAAGTTTAATATTTACAATACCGATAAAATGCACATAACAAAATGAATTAAATTAAGAGACAAACATTTCGAATTGATAATAATTTAATTAACAGAAATTTTACGTCAAAGTTCCAAATTTGAGTGTCACAAAATGGAGTAAGCATCCTGTAAAAATTGCAGTTTTGTTACTACTTTTTTTTACATTCCATCAATAAAACATTTTTGTTTCTAAGATACCAATATTTGTCTTCCATGAGAAAAAAAAATACTTTTCATGTAAAACAAGCTCCCGAAGATAACAATGAAATTATTATTGAAATTCAAAAATTGTCGTTCTTATATCAGAAGTAAATAAATTTATGCGTGATTTTACCAAGTAAATTCTATGCAGTCCTGAAAGGATTCAAAACATCATCCAGAAATATATGAAAATTTGGAAATTTACAAATAAATCTAAAAGGAGAAAAAGAATAATCATTTCGTCGACCAAGAAAAACATTATTTGAGAAATAAGCAAGAAAATCTTAACGTAATTGATTTTAAGATTGCCTCATTTACTTCTACAACAAAAAAAAGATATATTTTTGCAGAAACAATTCAAAGATTACTTCGAGAAGCAAAATGTAACGATTATATAGCTGGAAGAAAATCCTTCATTTCCAAAGCAAAAAGGAATACATACGCTAAAAATCACATTTCAAATCCTCAATATTTCTTGGATAACGTATTATTTATTGATGAAAGTTAATTCAATGTTTTCCGAAGTGATGGTGTGTTTGGAGGAAACCGAACACTGAATTACCTCTCTCATACTCCGTCCTCATTGTCAAGCACTGTAGTGGTTTGGTTCTTGAATGGAACTGAATATTTGCAAAAGATGAAAGAAAATCAGTTTTTACTAGCGGAGTCATGGATAAATTAAATACTTGGATATACTGAAGAATGATTTAAATGTAAGTTTCCAAATATTAGATAAAGGGACAAATTGTATGTTTCAACAAATTAACGAAATCAAAAAATACAGTTGAAAACGTCGACTGTACTATCGCACCATCCTTACACAATCGCAATATCTCTATCAAATTATGACAGAAAATTTGTGGATTCAATTGGGTAAAATATGTTCAAAAAGTGTAATATTAGAAGCAAAGGGCACTTGCAAACAATATTACAAGAGAAATTGACAAAAATATCCAGCGAAACAATACAAACCCTTTCAAATAAATTTATGCCGTTTGGAAGGCATTCTTATTGTAAAAGGATATGATACGGTATAACAATTCATATTTTTTGAACGAGTTTTAAGGAATTATTCTAGTGAATTAATTTTGTGACAAAGAACTCTATAACTTCAATGTAAAAATTATGGTGATTAAAATATTATCGATTTTTATTTTTGTTTCTTAGTCTAATACATTTTGTAATGTCCGTTTTATTGTTCTTATAAATTTTAATTTTATACATATATATATGTAATAATATTATTTTAACTCTTTGAGAAGGAAAGTTAGTGGTGAACTTAGTTTTTGAAGATATTGTATATAATAAATTTTCTCTCCTATTTTCTCTTTTTAAAAGAATTTTTACGTTGTTTTTGAGTTTTGTAATGAAAATTAATGAAATCCTTCACCAAAACACGAGATTAATAAGTTTAAAGGCTCATTAAAGATTATCAAAACGGTTAATTTAAATATTACAGTTTATTTCAAATAAAAAATGCATTTCTCGCAAAATATAATGAAATACATTTTAACAATGCTATAAATCCAGGAATTTTCAAATACTTTGTGGATATTCTTAAATGTTTATGGAAATTAATCACCTGAAAAATTATTCTGGTACCTGATTGGGATTTCGCTCAATAAAAAGAACTTTTGAATTTTCATACGTTTGATTTATTAATAACTTACTCAAATTTTGTAAAAATTTACTTTAGAGTAATATTTAATATATTAACGAAAATAAATATTATTTTTGATTTTTAATGCAGTGCTTTTTAAAGAGCAATAATGGCATATCAATTGTAAAGGCTTTTGGATGAATTCAATTGTACAACTTTTCATGGGGGCGCCTTTAGTAGTTGAATTCCTATTCTTTTGGTCTTAGCGCAAGTATCGTAGGTTTGTATACGTTTTCTATGGGATTTTCTTCTGTTTTTTTTCTTTAAATAATTTATTTTCATCTTGAAATGAATATTCAGAAAATGTGTTGAACTGTAACTATATAATCCGCTTTTGGATACAGCGTAAGATACGGCACACATTTTTTTTATCAGCCATTAAAATGTATTGCTTTCCTAAAAGTCCTTTAGAAGGCAACATTGGGCGGCTATTATGCAGCGAAAAAATTGGAAAGCAACTGATGATTCAAGAATTTGTAACAAACATTTCATTACAGGTTAGTGTTAAAAGTAAGTTATTCATGTTTTGCTGATATAATCATTTCTATGTAATAAAAACACTGCTTGATTCTCATTTATGGTAACTTTGACAACAATTTCCATGGTGTTTTCCCCATGAATATAGGGGGAAATAAATATATGAGAAATACCAACGTCACCAACAGATGGCGTAGTGGAAGATATATCTCGATATTACACAGTTTGCAGAGAGAGAGAGAGAGATTCTCTGAGGTTTGCGAGCAGGCGACTTCAACTAACCTTCAGCTCTCGCGAAGGGGATGCTTGGTAAATGTCCATGCTGTCCGCGGGCGGGCGATCAAGATCAAGGATTATCTTATGTGCTAAGAACGCCATAGTGACTCTCCGACGCTGAAGACAATTATCTATATTTCAATCTTCCAAATTAAAGCTGTATTCATCATCTGCGTATCTAACGTTAATAAATAGACATTGTTACCTCAAATGGGTGAATGGTATAATTTCTAAGCCAACACGCCCATATATATTAAATATAACTTATTTGTGTTGTAATATATTAATTTTTGTAGTGTGAATTCATTGATACCTGTGGAGATGCTGTTCTTTTCATCTAAGAGTTATCTTTGGTCTTTAAAAATTTTATAGGTGGGAAAGCTCCTAGCCTTGATTTTTTGGACTATGAAATTTGGAAACATATTTTTTCTAATTTTCCTAACCTTTTAGTGAAATTTATAAATCTGTGTTTTCAATTTCCATATTTCCCAAATAATTTAAAAGACGCTAAATTGAAACTCCTCCTTAAACCTGGTAAGGAACAGCTATTTATTAAATCGTTTAGACCAATTTATTTGCTACCAACCTAAGGGAAAATTATTGAACGTGCTTTTGTCAATATATTATGTTTCTGAATTCTTCAAAACAATATTCTTCATCTACTTCAATTTGGTTTTTAAGAAAATTTTGGCTGTGATGACGCAATTTTCCATTTGGTTTGGCATATCAAACACAAAAGATCTACAAAACATGTAGCTGCTACTTTTATCGATATTAGGGTGCTTTCGACGATATAAATTGGTCTATTCCAGGGGTCGCAACCTATTTGAATGGAAGAGCCAAAAGTTACAATTTATAAAATTACCCAGTTTTTAAAGAGCCACTAAATTTTTTTTGATTTAGTGTTATAGTATTTGCATATATATATTTGATTTTTTATTTAAAGCAAACGACTTTAAATACGGAATAATATTTATTCATATAAAAACACATATATAGATAGTTACATCAATGGGAGCATTGGCTTTGCATGCCTTTTGAAAGTTAAATCTGGCTTATAACTTGTTGTCTTAAGTTTCAAGCACGACTCTAGATTTTTATTTGTTGATTGACTCCCAACTTTACTATTTTATTATATTCATGCAAGAGAACGCTTGCTCAGACGAATATGTTCGACCCGAAGATTGTCAGCACTCCATATGCCAACTTCACCTCACTGTAGCATTCTGGAAGACTATTCCATGCGCCGAATATGAGGGCCTCAACTCGCGGAATTTCTTTTAGAGCTGTGAGTTTGTGCTGCGCAATGTGCATGCATTTCTGGACCTCCAACTCTTCCAACTTGCTCTTGAGTTCTGTGAACTTGCCACTCTGCAAGTAATTGGTTTTGAAATCCAGCAATTACATTTGAAGCTATCTAGCATCAATTCCAAATGGCTCAATGTTGATCTCCTTTGTATTTGTATTGAGAGGATTTACTATGAACGCGATAGTACTTTTGTTTGTTTTGAATTGCTCGAATCTAACAGCGAATCCATCATTCACCTTTTTTTAAAGCTATGCTAAAATAATTCGTGTGTAATAGTTGTACTGGTCTCGTTGCGATATCGATTCAAATTTTTAAATTTACCGCTCTCCATGTCTTCAACAAAAAAGGAGTAATTTTTTTTCAAAACAAACTATTTCTTCAAGCAAGGCGTATCCTGGGTTGCCCTTTTCTTGCAGTTTTAGATTTAGTTCAATTAATTTCTTTGTGGTATCTACCACGAAGTTGAATTTTTGCAGGCATTTGCCATCTTCAAATTCGGGATGTTCAATGTTTTTTTTTTTTTTTCATTGAGGAATGTCTTTATTTCACTCAAGCACAAAGCAAAGCGTTGCAATACGTTAACACTGGAAAGCCATCGCACTTTATTGTGCAGAATTAGATCAGAAAACTTGCTATCTATTTCTTTAAGGAAATATTTTTTAAGCTGGCGATGGTAGAGTGCTTTTACCAAGATGCTGTTAATGATCTTAATTACCAACTATTAATGACCTCTACTATTTCGGCCGGAAAAGTTTGTACACAAAGCACTTCTCGATGAATTATGCAGTGAAACTTTAGAATTTCGTGGTTTATTTTTTTCTGAAGAATTGATGTTACCTCTCTATGTATTCCTGTCATACTTCTGTTTCCATCAGTGGCTATAGAAACGATTTTATTTATATCGATTCCATTACATTCCAGGCATTTTTGCACAGCATTTTCTATATCTTCTCCACGATTTACCCTGAGAGCAGTAGCAATCTTAGCAGTTCTTCTTTTGGACATTGGGACTACATATACCTGACGAAAAGGGTAACTTGTGCCGTGTCATTTATGTCGCAAAACTCGTCTATAGCAAGTGATAAGGCAGAAGTCAATTGAATATCGTCCACTTGTTAATGTGTTACATTTGAAGACGTCTTAGCAGTTCTGTCTTGTACCATTTTAGCAGACAATGGCAAATCTTTTATGTTTTTCATGATTTCTGCTTTGTTTTTAAAATCACGAAACAGTTCTTGAGATGCACGTATAAGACAATTTTTGAAGTACTCATCATCCGTGAATCGTTTTCCTCTTTTTTCAATTTCTAATGATACTGCAAAGCTTCCCAGATATGCATTATTGGAAAATTGCTCCCAGTTAATTAGCATGGAACTTGACTTTTTTTTTTTTTTTTTTGGAGTTCTTCAACAGCCTTTTTCGTGCGTCATCGGTTGGATATTTACCAGCAAACTGGGTAAGTTTTATAGTGAAGTGTCTCTCCAAATTTGACTCTTATTGTGAACGATTTTTTTTGTGGCAAATGAGACAAGTCGGAAGGCCATCTGTGTCGCATATGAATGCAAACGACTCCTTCCGATCCTGATTGAATTCTCGGTTTTCTTCTTCAGTTCATCTCTTTTTTTACCAGATGCCATGCTGGCAGCGAAGCTGAAAAAAATTATTTTTTTAAAATTTTACTTAGCTATTTAAAATGGTGAACAATTTATTTACCATTATTACTTCGTTAACACGATCCTCAGATATCTAATTCCTCAGATATCCTAATTCTGTTACTGATTTTATTATATTATACGCGTGCATACCTTTGAGAAGATAATTCGCTTCTAAATCGTATTCTTCTTGAAACAACAAGCAATAAACACGCAAAAACCTCAAACGATTAAATTAACACACATGCAACGTAACGTTTACCGCGGTATCTGAGGATGACTGACTGACAACACGTCTAGAATCCAGACATGTTGTCTATATTCTAGTCGGTGAGTGTTTGGGTGAGACGGAAATGAATTGCAATTGGCTGAAAGATAAACATGGTCACGGAGCCTCATCTCTAAAAATAATAAACAATAGTTCAAATTTATCGCATACTGTCATGTTAAGCATAGCGATTTGTAATTAGCGATTATGAAAATAGAAGCTATTGAGAAATTAGATACTTAAAAATAAATTTTCTTATTTTTAAGGTTTTGAAAATAAATGATTAGTTTTCTCGTATGGAACTGGAGAGCTGCAACTATACATCAAAAGAGTCACATGCGGCTAGCGAGCCGCAGGTTGCCGACCCCTGGTCTATTCTCTTTAAAACTTCAAGAAATCTCCATTTTCCAATCTGTGTTCAAAAAGTTTTATTGATAATTTCTTAATAAATCGACATATTATTATTTCTAATAAAATTTTTAAGATAAAGCATCTAATTACTCAAGACTGTCCACAGAATTCGATGCCGGCACCCACTCAGTGGAATTTATATTTTACTTCTTTTTTGGATATTAATTGCAAAAACTTTGCAGTTCAAGTTTTTGTGGTTGATCTGGCTGTTATTTCCTCCAGAAATTCCAATTGAAATCTTAAGTATAATTCCAATATTTTAATTAGTCTTATTGCTGAGCATTTGGTACAGCTAAGATTGTATTTTATGATTGAGAAATCGCCTCAGGTTTGTGTTTAAATGCCTGTCAATCCATTACAAAAGAATTTGTGGTGGCATTGTCTTAAGTGGATACCCAATTTTCAAACAAAACAACTCCTACATTAAAATTTGTACATTTTATAAATATTTAGGTATTCTAATTGACTTCCGGCTCTCCTAGAGACCCCGCATTAACAAATAAATAATTTATAATCTCTCATTAAATTTTAATACGGTTTCTTTCGGGTTAATTTCAATTTCAAAAGTTATAAATTATGGCATTTATCTGTAATTGAACTCATAATAGTTTACGGTGAGGGAGTCTGGGGTGCTGCTGTAACCTCCTATTAAATTAAAAAGTTAAATTGCATTAAGAGAATTTGATTTTAAGAAAATATCAAGGCCAATAGGACGTTTCCAACAACTCCTTTGTTAGTAATATTGCCGGTGTTTCCCCCATTCCCTTTACCTTAAAATTTCATTTTCTTAAACATATAATTTAGAAGCAGCATAATTCAGACTTTTTTCACTTTATTAATAATATCCATTTTACTTAAAGACTTCACCAAGAACTGTTCGTCTTGAAGAACAAATTCTTTTTCTTAACAGATTTTCGAGGCCCTCCGAGTAGGAGATTTATATCGACGAATCAAGGATTGGATCCGAAGCTGGATTCGCTGTGTGTGTCTTCCATCTGGAGTCCTAAATAGGATCTATATGTTTAAGTTGAGTTCTTATAATTCAGTTTTCCAGTCCGAGCTTTCAGCTATCAGATTTGCCATTTTGTGGGCCGTCTCTCATAACTTCAAAGTTTCTATTCATTCCTACAGGTTATCATTAATATTTCTACTACTGAGTACCATAAATAAATCGGTTTTTATTAATACCATAAAAGAAAAACTAACAACTTATTCTGATTTTCACTACTTACTCTGGGTTCGGGCCTACGTCAAATATTTCTATAATGAAACCTCATATTCATTTGCAAAGCTGGCTGTCATTGTTGGTGAGAGAATGTATATCCCTGCCCCTCGGTCTCCTTTATTTAAGATTTTAGGAAATAAGCTTCTTCTAACTTCTGATAGTATTGGTAGTCAACTAGTAAATACGGTATTAGAGTTCAATCCTATATTCCAAGACAAAATTTAAAAATTTTAAAATTCCAATTCAGGTTTTATTCTCCGCTTTTTAATTGATCATAGTTTCCTTTGTTTGAAAATTAAGTTGTTTTCATTTGAAAAATGCAAATTTAATTTCCTGTGGTTCTGTTGGAGATGCTGACCTTTACGTTTTTCCTTGCCTTATAGTCAAAAATTTTCATTCCTACTTTTGAAACAAAACTTATTGGGTTGAAGTCTGTGAGTGAAAATTTAAGTTTGCATTTCACGCTTAAATCCTGTATTTTTACAAGAAATTTCATGTTCTTCTACAGACATAAATTTTGTATTCTTACGCCTCATAAAATTATTCAACACATTTTTTATTTGTTACAATTTTTGATTACATTTCTGACTATTACAAATTTCTTTAAAGTGTGCTTACAATTGTATATCTTTTGTATATGTATACATTTTTGTTTTATCCTCATTTATAATTGATGAGTTTGAGGACACCTTTTATACTGAGCCATTTAACCAAATATATCCCCTGTTATACGTTTTATTTCTGCAAGAAGGTTCTAGACTGTTACCTTTCCCCCCTGTCTCGTAATTTCCTGCTCTATAAACACTTTTTAAGCTTTTATTTACCATTGAATTTCACTATTATGTAATATCTTATGCTATTTATTCCAATATGTACAATTATATGTTACTCTTTATTTTTGAAAGTGTTTCTCTACCATTAAAAGGCTGAGTGTGGGGTGATTGTCTCCTGGATGTCTGTTTGTAGCTTTAATTCCTTTTGTGTAATTTCGGTATACTTAAGCATTTTCTAATAGCCCTCGCGTTTCTTCTTAGTGCTACGTTTATAAACAAACACATCCAAACACTCTCCCGTTTTAGTTCATTGTTTAATTATAAATCAAATTCGTCCCTAATTGATTATTTGAAAAATTTCTAGAAATTAAAAGAAAATATTCTATCCATTGTTTGCAAAACTGTTCAATTAGTTATTTTCTCACTTAAGTTATTCTACTGATGTGGTAAACATTTTTCTGATCCCCAGAATGATTCTTCATAGTTAATTAAATATCAAAACACAATTCATACATTAGAAATGCACTTATTTAAATATAAGTTATTAAAAACTTAAACAGACTGGAATTAATTTGAATTTTAGGACTGCCTGTTTCATTCCTTAGATTAAAGAAATTTCTACAAGCATTTAAAACAATTTCCATTCATCAGCGTTGCACAATTTTGTCCCTTTATCAATGTGCACTCTAAAAGAAAAAATTTCTTGTGTGTAATGGAATATAGTGGTTCTTACCCTTAAGAAAACCTCCAGAGTTTCACTAAGTTATTCCCCTATAGGCTATTTCAAAACTGATACAAAGCATATGCAAATAGAATTATTGAGGCTTGAAATTTAATCAAAAGAATCACTTTTTTAATGCATATATATTGGGCTATAAATATTATAAGAGTTATTTAGAAATATATTTGTGAGAAATGCTACTGATCTATCTTATCAATTAGAAATTTGTAATATTTTAATTTGTATAAGGTGTGGATCTAACGTGTAGATAGGCAATTCATGAAAACTAATAATAATAAAAAGAATATGATTGTTTCTTTTTATTTCATAACTGAGTCTAAAATAAACAAAATCTGTTTGCACACAAGTACACTGTGACCGCAGCAGTGAGAAATAGATTATTGTGAAAGTTTGTTTACATTTTCAATGACATAACTTAACCGGTAAGTTAATGTACCTTTTAAGACTTGTAATTTTTTTTTTTCCTGTTTCATTTAAATTTATCTTCTTTTTCTGTAGAATTTTAGCAATTATATTTTCTTTCATTACCTTTGCGTTCATAGCATCTTCATTCTGTAAGTTATAAAGATGTAATTTCTTTCACATTTTTGAGTACCATTTTAAAATAGTTCTTGTTTTACAAATAAAGAAAAGGCATTTGAAAATTGTTGTGGTACATTAATAATAAATCGCAATTGTGATAAAATCTATCAGTAGTTACTTTACACCCTTATATTGATTGACAATCAATATCTAATGAAGTTCGATGAACTTGAAGCATGAATTGTTTACATGTGCTTTTGAATTAGTTCAAATTAGAAATAAATAATGTAGCCTTCATAAAAATACATTTAAAACGCCTTTTTACACAATTTGAAGTGTTGTTTTCATTCGAAGTTTATAAACCACTTAGGAAATATGATATTGAAATTAAATTTTTTTTATATCATTATACGTTTGATTTGAGATATTATGCTTTTTTTCTACCCTTGCCCTTAAATAATAATACAATTTTTTCCATAAGACCTAGATAAAGTAAGTTGTAGGAAATATATGTTTATACAGAATATAATTCAATTTGAAATGATTTTATTTATATCACAGTATATATTCGAATAACCTAAAATGGGTACAAGAGTTACTCCATCTGCAATTCACTTTGCTGACAAAGCCTTAGCAGGAGTGCCAAGACTATTGGATGATTTACAAAGGTTAGTCGAAGATCGAGAAACAGCAGATATTGTATTCATTGTGGGTAGAGAAGAAGTTCCCATATATGCCCATAGACTCATACTTCGGGCAAGGTATTTATCAATTTCCTTCCTTATTCTCTGTTTTAAAAACAAATTATTTCATAATAAACTTGTGGTTCCTCTGGGTAGCTTTGATGATTGACTCGAGATGAATCCTTTTCTTTTTTAACTTTCATTACACCATCCTGTATTAATTTCTAATTTTCAAATTTAGATTTACTGAGGTTACTGCTAAACCTGTATAATATTTGTTTGCTTCTTTTTTTTTTTTTTGCTGTATTAAGACATTAGTCCATTCACATTTTGATTTCACTTTGTTTTTATTTCTATTTTTTTATTTACAATACTTTGTTATTTAAAGAAGTTTTTGGATTACGCATGAATTATAATTATATGTGCATCTAATGTCATATGCCATGTTCTAAATTATTTGTCAGTTCTTTTTGCTGTTTAAAGAAAAATGCCTTTGAATTATTTCTAATTTTTCTAATATCATGCAAGTATATTTTATTAATGATGGTGTACAGTTTCTGTTATAAAGGAAAATGGCAAAAAATATATAATAAACTAAATTTGCTTTCTTTTAGCAATTGTTTACAACAATAACATATCTTTGCTGTACATATATATCTTAGGTAAAACAGAAAGAAAGCAGTGCCTTTTCTGTCTAGAGAAAGAAGAATTTTATTTATTGCAGAATAATTCAGAATAAATGCAGTAATATTTGTCAATAATGACTAATTTTGGAGGAGCAGTGTGATTAAATTCTTTGAAACACGATATTAAGAATTTTTTAATTCCAGAATGTTATTTATTCTTGTATTTCACGTAACATGTATAATTTTTCATGTTTATTATCATTGTAATTTTACTTATTTTTCTGCATTGTAATAATAGTACATTTGAACAAAATTAAATGTTGTGTTTGTATTATTTTACTCTTTTTACATTATTTATTTTAAAGTTTAGTAATAGATGTGAATGAAATAAATGCGAGTAAGTGTATAGAAGTGACACAAGACCAGATGGCTTATTCTAGGTCTGAAAATAGTTAGATACTCATGTTATTACTAATCTTTCCTTTAAAAAAATTATAGTTTTGGGATGCAAACTATGAAAAGATTTAAAATTACTGTTTATTACTTGATTGAACAAAATTGCATGTAGAATGCTAACTGAAATACTAAAGGAAGTCATTGTAGACCATTCCACAAAACAGGAATGAACTTCTATATTATCGTCGAAAGAATCAAAATAATCTATGTAATATATATTTTATTTAATTTTTTTTTCCTTATTTGCTTTACTTAAAATGTTTTAAAAATATTATATATATATATATATATATATATATATATATATATATATATATATATATATATATATATATATATATATATATATATATATATATATAATGTAAATTTCAGCTATTATATGCTCCATTATTATGTATTGGATTTTATGTTTTGTTATCCTGTCAAGTATTTTTTGATAATACATAAATGTAATACCTAATTTAGGTGGTTCATTTGTATTTTTAATTCAAATTTACTTCTATGCAACCTTATATCCATAACTTAGTGTTTTGGAAATATTTTAAATGAAAGGATAGCTAGAATAATATGAAGCATAATTTTTCATGATATTACGCTTATTCAAACTATACGCAATAGTTAGAAAAAATGGTTCGTGAATCTAATTTTTGGTACATCCACTATGGAAGTAAATGATTTTAGTAATCTGATGGGGTATAAAATCTTTGTGCTTTTACAAAACTTTCGTGAGCAGGATGCATCAATTTTCTTCTTTATACAATTTAAGTGTATTCTGGAGGTCTTGGATCTCTTTGTTTGATAACATGTTATTTTATTTTTCTAATATGTTCTATCATGTTTAGAGCTAGAGATTTAGGCACGGAACAGTAAAATCCTAACTGAGAAGAATTTTCCTAGAACCACATAATATGGTTTCGAAACTTGTGTGGAGCTGCACACTTTCCAGTTGGAACAGTCCAAATGTATCAGTATCAATATGGAACATTAATGGATTCATCTCATTAAAAAGAATGCATTTGATTTTCAGTTTAACAAATACCAAAGCGTTATGGTACCTCTAGCTGCCATTTAGTTCTCTATTGACTAATGACAGTAATTGTTTTGCTTGAACCACACCATTCCATATGTTCATTAATGTTGGAAATGCAACTTGTCAGGCTACATTTTTTGTTTCCAAATGTCAATTGTCCAGTGTTTGTATTGCTGTGTCCAAACGTGATGCATATCTCATTGTTTTGATGTTATCAAGAGGGCTTGAGCTTGTTGTCTGCTCTTAAACCCATATCCTTCCTAGTATATTATACAATTGATGCTATTGATTGTTAAGGCTCCAGCTTTGAATTTGGATCTTACTTGTAAAGAGTATTTCACAAAAACATGAAAAGTGATTCTTGTAAGCCAACAATGGTCACTTATAAATTATGGAAAATTTATAAATCATTTAGTAATTAACTCATAATTTAAATAAATGTTTGTGGATAATTTATCAAATTAATAGGCAGGTTGTCTTTAAAACTTTTCTTGAATGAGTACTGTAAGTAAGAAATTAATGTTTTTAAAACAATTTTTATAACATGCCAATTTTTTTACTCGATTTCTTATCATTTGGGAAACTTTTTTAATCTTAATTTTTGTTAGATCAAAATGTTTTAAATATTGTTTGATATAATTAAAAAAAAATTTTTTTAGCTCATATTTCTTTTAATTTAAAAAATACCATGTAACATCAACCTATATGAAGAATGTAATAGGGCTACTTTAATATGGTTTACTATTTAAATTAATTATGCTTTTGTGAATTTTCAATGTTGCTATAAATTACAAAAAAAACCCTCTTGATTAAAATTTAAGTAGTTTTTCACTATTACTTTGCTATGTTACAATTCTTATGTCAAAGCTGAAATTTTATGTAACTAGGTCTTTAAAGTGAATATAAATATTTATATAGTCAAATATGTATTGATTAAAGTAGTGGTTTGATGTATATGAACATCACTAGAGATTTACGCAATAAAAAGTATTGTTTATGTATGTTATTTTGAGTCATGGTCAAGTGATAGAGTTTATACTTAAAATGACCAAAATCAGTATCAAAGCTAATGAGAACTAAAAATTTCTGTAGAGTTCATTGTGCAGCAATCATAGTTATTTCTTAAAACAGTCATTCATTTAAATGTGAACCTTGTTCTTGATTTCTTAATCATAAAGCTTGGATCTCTGCCACCAGTTTTCTGTGCTCCTCATATTATTAAAAAAATTCTTTTATTTCTCTCATGATTTCAATATAATCCTATACTTTATTGTATAAATTTCATTGAATTTTTGACAACTTTTAAGTTTTATTTTGTTTACAGTCATGAGAAATGTACATCATTTGGTAATTTAATGGTTTCATATGTTCATCAAACTTTACATTAAATTAGAGCTGAATATTTATTATTGTATTTTAAAGGACTTATTGGATGGTTGTGATTCTTTGGTTAATATTTTCTTTTTTGTAATATAAAAGGATTGGAGATATTTTAGTTTTTTATTTTTAAATTCAAATTTTTACTCTGAGTAGTGCAAAAATGTTTCATTGTCTATTTGAGATACGAGCCTTTCAAGATACAATATAATTTACTGTTCAGGATAAAATATTTTTGCCTGAAATATTTTTTCTAAATATTTTAGATTAATTAATCTGTAACTATCATGTCATATTTTGAATCAAGTTATATTTAATCTACAGCTGTATTTATGTTATGTGTTTTTCTGTAATATATGTATATCTAAATTTATAAATTTTTGGTAATTTGAATTTGAGATATCTCAAATGTATTGTAAAACTGTGTGTTTTAATCATTTTTTTTAACTGATTATCACATATATTTTATTTGTTTTATTTTTGCTTTATTCAATTTAATTTTTCTTGTCTTATTTGTCTAGTTTACTATATGAGTTACCTAAAACTTCTTTGTGATATAATAATAATAAATAGGGAATATTTTTGCTGATTATAAAATTACTAATAGAGGGAAAGAGAGTATTTCTGACAATTAATTTGCAAAATATTGGAATTCATGTTTTCATTAATTTCTAATTTGTTTTAAAAAAATTTCTTTCTCTTTTTTTATGCATTGTTTTTTTTAAATTTATATTATTCTTGAAAATAATAGAATATTTTAACATTTAAAAAATAAGATCTTGATAATTTTTTTTTAATCATTTGTTATTATCAATACATTTTTAAGCAGCTTGAAATTGACTTTAAAGATTTCTTTTCCTATTTCTTTTTTTGGTCTTTGAGGAAATTTAAATGGCCCAAAATTTTTTGATCTCAATGTAATTAGTAACATATGTTCTATGTTCAGAGGATGTAGATCGTTTGAGTTTACATTTCATAAAAGGTATTTTACAATGAAAGAGCACACATTTTGTAAAATAAGGAAAAGGAGGAGGAACATGAGGGGGGAAAAAGGAGTAAAAATGCTTTATTCACATGTAATATATAATCAATTTTCTCAAATTTATGATTATTGATTATATTATTTTAATAGTATTAATAATGTATTGTTACAATATTGTAATTATGTAATATAATGCAAATCAAGCTTGTATATAATGCTGAAGGAAACACTAAGTTCATAATTTTAAAGAACAGCCATTAGCACTTTGAAAATCAGTCTAAATTAAATGCTTTTTTTAGATTTCAATTATAAAATTCACATGCATCATTAGTTTTGAATAGTAGTTAAATTTTGGATTTTATTTAACTTTTGATTCAAGTAACATAATAGAATATTTGAAAAGTAAAGGCCTAGCAGAATAAAGGGGAGGGATGAAATTTGAAAAATTAAATTATGAAAAAATTCAGTCATGTTTTATAATGGATGGACACAACTTAGAATGATGCATGTATTATAAATTTATTTGAAGATAAAGTGATTGTATTCAAATAAAATATATAACAAAGATTATTTACAAAAATTACAAACATTGCTGCACATATTTCAAACAACTCTATTTCTAAAGATTATTTAAACTTTATATGAATAATATATTTCTCAGAACCTCTTTTACAAGTGTAAGGAGTTGTTGAAATTACTCACAAAATGTTATATTCGTATCAAAGTAATAAAACCAAATTTTTACAAAATCACAACTTATTACGTGAATTTGAACATAAACTGAAAATTTTTAACTCACTTTATTGCTAAACATGACCTACAAAGGTTATGACTGAGAGAGTTCAGTAGTAATAAATATATTGATGCTTATAATTCAACACAAATGTTCAATGTTGTGAAACAGAATATTTGAGTTTGAAGTTACTCTCTTGTTTTTTAAAAATGCAACAAGTTAGTCTTGTTACATTTTCTTTCTGTTTTATGTTTAGTATTTAAAAGTAAATTGCTTTAAAATAACAGAAGATTTTTATTCTATAGATTAATATATATTTTGAAAAACAGAGTAATATTTTATATCTTATATATTATATATTAAGTGATCCAAAAATTTAGTACAAGTTATTTTGTTTAAAAAGTTTAATTAATACACTTCCAAAATTTATTGATTAATGGTATTTTAATATGAAATTGATTAAGCCATTTTAGTATGAGAAGGGAAGAAGATTTTATACAAATATCAGTGATTTTAAATAAATGTATTGTATGATGGTATTGCATTTAACGATACTCAATTAAATTGAAATTACTGAAAAACTGATCTTGATAATTTGTAATTTTATTTTGTTTTTTCTTTTATTTGAATCTAATATGAGCTACATGGATAACTATTTTTTTTTTTTTTTTTTTTTAAATTTTTTCACTGGCATGAATAAGTGTATATGAGTATTCATTTTTTTGTAAGTCAAATTTATCATATTTTATCTACAATTAATGGATTTTTATAATTTAAATATGGATTTTTTATGAATGATATATTACAATCATACATAAAAAAATTAGTTCTTAGTGTTTCAATTAAACAAAAAAAAATATTTGACTCAGAAGATGATTGGACTACTTTTTAAGCAATTTCTTTGAGTTTACTTTTAAAAGAAAGAGTTGTAAGTAAGTGTGATTAATATAATTTCAGTTTAAAATGTTTTAATACGTCAGGGAATATACTTTTTTAAATGTATCTTTTTTTTGCCTTAATCCTTTTTATATGTATTAATTCACTAATTTCCTTAATCAACACTACAATACATTATTATTTTTTATAAGTATTGAACCAAAACTAGTTGCAAAAAAAAAAAAAGTTCACAGCTATTAAATACATGTTTTTTGAAAGTATTTACTTAATTTCTTTAGGAAAAAAAATGTTTTCTTGTGACTTTTTAAGTACAATGGATTGATTAGGTACTTATTGATTAGTTCAGCTGGCATTTCCCCCTCCCCCTCCACTTGAAGTTTTTGAATGATGAAATTTTTTTTTTATAGTAATAGCAATGTTTTGAGGATTTTAATTTTGCTAAATTGTCAGAAACGATTTATAAGAAGCTCATATATATATATATATATTTTGAGTTTTTTTCATCGTATCTAAGATCTCTATAGTATTTTTTGTTCATAATTATATGTGTTGAAGAAAAATATACTGTAAAATTATTCGATAGTCATTAATGAATATTAGTTAGCCATTTTACAGTTAACGAATGGTTGAAATAATTAACTAAAATTTTTGTATAGTTCAATTTAGAAACTGTTTTGAGTTTTAAAAATCTTATTTGTTGAAATATTTTGAAAATATTTAAATTGATTTATTGTAGTGATTAATTATATAATTGATTTATTATAGTGATTAATTATATAATTGATTTATTATAGTGATTAATTATATAATTGATTAATTATAGTAATTAATTATATAATAATTGATTTATTATAATAATTGTGGCATTTTATTATAATAATTAATGTAATGAAGTAAATTTACGGAACCTGATATTCTCAAAAAGCAGTTTATGAAATGTATAAACTTCAGAAGTACATTTAGTTATCTTCAAAAGTTAAGATGGAAGTAATCCCTTCCCTTCTCTACAATATTAAGTTCATGACATTTTAATGTAAAATATTGCAATAATAGGAGTAGATTTTAATGAATTTTTAAAAATAACAGGTCAATTGAAAAGTACCCGGCCTACCATAGTAAAACACATTTTTTTGGCAAAATTAGTTTTTTTTATTCAACATAATTCCCTTCAAGGATGATACACTGATTATAGCGACCCTCCAACTTTTCGATACCATTTTTGTAGCACGATTTGTCCTTTGCTTCAAAATAGGCCTCAGTTTCGGCGATCACCTCTTCATTCGAAGAAAATTTCTTCCCAGGGAGCATTCGTTTGAGATCTGAGAACAGGAAATAGTCGCTGGGGGCCAGATCTGGAGAATACGGTGGGAAGCAATTGGAAGCCCAATTCATGGATTTTTGCCATCGTTTTCACTGACTTGTGACACGGTGCATTGTCTTGGTGAAGCAGCACTTTCCTTTTCTTCAAATGAGGCCGTTTTTCGGCAATTTCGTCCTTTAAACGGTCCAATAACGCTATTTAATAGTCGCTGTTGATGGTCCTTCCTTTTTCAAGGTAGTCAATGAAAATTATTCCATGCGCATCCCAAAATATAGACGCCATAACCTTGCCAGCCGACTGTTGCGTTTTCCCACGCTTAGGAGCTGGTTCATCGTGTGCTGTCCACTCGGATGACAGTCGATTGGACTTCGGAGTGAAATGATGGAGCCATGTTTCATCCATTGTCACATATCGACGCAAAAACTCGGGTTTATTATGCTTGATCATCTTCAAACACTGCTCCGAATCATCAACTCGTCGTTGTTTTTGGTCAAAAGTGAGCTCGCGCGGCACCCACTTTGCACAGAGCTTTCTCATACCCAAATATTCGTGAATGATATGATGTACACATTCAGTTGATATCTTTAGAGTGTCTGCTATTTCATTCAATTTCAACTTACGGTCATTCAAAATCCTTTTGTGGATTTTTTTAATGTTTTCGTTGGTAACAATCTCTTTGGGGCATCCACTGCGTTCACCGTCTTCGTTGATCATTTCACCACGTCTAAACTTAGCACACCAATCCTTGATGGTTGATTTTCCTGGGGCAGTATCCGGAAACTCGGAATCAAGTCAAATTTTTGCTTCAACTGTATTTTTTCCCTTCAAAAAGCAATATTTTATCAACACGCGAAATACCTCTTTATCCATTTTTTTCAAAATAACAAAAGTTGCTTCACTCAAAATGCGTGAAGCAACTTTGATCAACTTTGAAATTCACAAACTAATGATCTGACAGCTATCAAATTTATACACGCATCTTTTGAGGGTTAGGGCTAACTAAAAAACATATGGATTTAATTCTAGTAACGCCATCTATGTGTCAGGCCGGGGACTTTTCAATTGACCTGTTACATATATCTAACAACATAAATTAAAACATGTTTTGGGTTTTGAATTTATTTAATTGTACATTTCTTTCTTTCCTTCAATTTAAAGTGAATGGAAATGGAAAATATTTTTTAATGCACTTGTTTTCAGATATGAAATGAATTGGATTACTAACATTTAAACTAAATTGTGTGTTTTTTTGCTGTGGTTATAATTTAAAATGCGTTTGGAATGTTTGCAGTTAATACAATATTTTTAAGATATTCCTGAATTTGTTTTGTTTTTCCTGTATCAATATATAATTTTCTAAATTAAAATCAGCTTTTCTTTTTTAAAATTCTATTTGTAATAAAATTTGATTCTTGTTTTAATATAAGAATTAAATATTTGTTGAAATAGTTTTTTTTAATAAGCTGTTTAAATTATTATCACAAAATCTCTCTAACTCCAGTTTTTGTCTTTCTACGCTTTTGAAAATAAGTTGTTTTTCTGAATGAATTTTAAACTTTCTCTTAGGATGATATAGGTATTCAAATAATTTAATTTAGCTTGTCTATGAAAGGTCTGAATAAATTAGTTCTTTGATGACTATTGCTTTCTTTTGAAAACAATGTATGTTATTTCATGTAAGAAGAAAGTAGCTCAGCAAAAATTTATTTTAACTGTTGGAGAATTTAAATGGTATGATAAAGATTTTCAAAAAATAACAAAATTAAGGTTTTTTTTAGCTACATAGGCTTCCTAGCTAGACTAATATTTTGTTTCTTCTTTTATTCTTGTGATACAATATGTCACCTTGTGTTAAAGCTTTGATGACATTCAAATTATACTAGAGGTTAGATTCGGATTTGCTATTTAATCCAGAATTAGATTGGCCTTCATAAGTATGTGTGGACACTTCTAGTAACCTTAACTTTTTCTTTTGGAATTTCTTTTTTGAAAGAAATAGTTTCTTTAAAAGGATTTTACGTGGAAGAATACAGTATGTTATTTAATCTTGTAATATGCTGTGCATGATTTGATTATATATTTTTAAAAATGATTTCCCTGTAAAATATTTTTATCTTTAGTCCAGATTAATTTATTTTATGATATTCGGGCCAATGATTCCAAAAATTTCTTCAAATTATTTTTTTTTAATAAATAAAGCAGTTTTTATTTTCTGATTAAGACACTGCTTTTATTATTGTTACTTCACGGGCTTCCATTGCAATTCTTAAGGATAATTGTTTATTTTCTCTTTATTTATAGAAAACTGTAAAATTGTATAAAATGTTATAATAGAAGCTAACTTTTTTTGTTAAACATTTTATTGTTGAGGGAATAAATTTCTTTTGCATCCATTACGCTTGCAATTCCAGATTTGTGTGGCCTAACTATAATGACGTCATCATGAAAATAAAACGCGATTAAAAAAGCCTCAACGATTTTTCTATTCTCAAAGTCACCTCCGAGGACACGCTGCTATTGTAAAGAACCTTTTAATGGTAGTCTTCGCGCGTCAAAAAGTTCTTTTTCTGGTGGTGGGAGCTTTTCAGAAAGCAGGGTATTAACGATTCAGAATTGGACGTTTGAGTGGCGTTCCATGAACAAATTGCATAATCAATATGTGCGGGGCGCTGGATTATGTGGCATCTACTTTGATGTCCCTGCCACGCGTTAGGAGCACTGTGATTCCAGCGGTTGGCTTAAGCTTCTTTGGAAGTGTGTGTCACAAACTTTACAGAACGGAATTGAAGACTTCAGCTTTTTATTGGTGGCTGTTTTTGCTTTTTTGAAGAAAAGAAAGGTTTTTGGTTGAATTTGAATCTCTTTTGGCAATTTTGTTATTATTATGATCTTTGGGTGAGAAAGGAATGTGGCATTTGGAGACAATAGATGATCCGTAACGCATTTTGCTGAGTGGTTGTGGATTAAATTATGTCACTTTAGGCATAAGAAAGCAAAGAAAGGGTTGACACTTACAATTTTTCTCTGGCAAATTCATTTTGTTCGTCAAAAGTATTTTTTTTTTCGTTCTATAATTTTGTTACGTTTGAGCTGTAATACTGATCTACAAAGGAAAAAATGACTGAGTTATTAGGAAAAAGACGTGACTTGTGAATGTATTTAGATACTATAAATTTATATTCTTAGCAAATTAGAGCGTCAATTTTTTTCGCGTTATTTTGAATTAATGGCATATTTGTTTTTTTTGAGATTTAATAAAAGGAAGTAGAATAAATTAATATTTATAAATATACCTAGATATGTATTCTTTTAAATAAGAGAATACATGGAATTAAAACTTTTTTTTTATCTGATAATTAATTGCATTATTAAAATAGAATGTAAGAGTTGTAAAAGGAGGGTATAAGAATTATATTAGACATTAATTTGCGCTTTAAATAGCTCAAATTAAATCGTGTAATTGAAATGACTAGTTTCGGTGTTTAAGCTCATTTTTTTTTGTAAAGCTTTTAAAATTTCCCAAGCGAAAAATTGTTCTAGTATTTTGTCTGAAAATCAAGTGAATCGATTTGTGAATTGTGATCAGTTATGGACTATTTTGATACCTCCTCTGAATTCATTAATAACTAGATTTATTAATTATTCAATATCGATTATTAAAGTTATGCTGCCTGAGTTTTTCGAAATTGTTTTACAAAGTTGAAAAAATAATTAAAAGGCAAATATACGCTGATTCATTAGGCATAATTTATCTATTTGTTTCCTTTTTTTTGATAAATGTGAAAATCTATACATTTCTGAAAAATAGCTGTGGGTTTTCAAAATATGTATGGGGAAAATAGCTTTTTCATTAATAAATTAAAGACTTCTGTTGAAATTAATGGGCAATCATTGACTTATTGATGGAGTTTAATCGTTCTTCATTTGGCTATATTTATCTTTATCCAAAAGCTCTCGGAACAACGTTGTCGCGGCGGAGCTTGCTTAGTACGTATTTCTTCTGCTAGGAGCGTGCCGCGCAACTTTTTGTGAGTACAGTATTGGTTATAGTGTCTCCTGGGAATGTTGTGTCTGCTCTTAGTGATTTTTTTTTTTCTCATAGCGGTTTTACTCGCATTTTTTTTTTTTTAAAAATATGCCAGGTTTAAGTGAACAACGCGTGGCTGTGAAAATTAGCTTTTGCTCGAGGAAAACGTGGAAGTAACTATTGTGGTGGTTACAAAGATGATGCTTAGAGAAAAACTCGTTAAAAAAGTTCGAATATATTTATTCGAACGATATTTTCATTTCAAAAATGGAGACATGCTGATTGATGACAACTTTCATTCTTTACATCCGTAAACTATCCGTGCAGACAAAAATGCGGAGAAATTCGTAGACTTATGCTTGAAGACCGACAATGGACCATTTAATTATATGCTTCCATCAGCGAATTATAACAGAAGATTTTGGAATAAGAAGGGTCTCTGCCAAATATATGTCTCTGGTTCTGACTGATTAGCAAAAAAGCCATTTCAGTGAGCCACTTTTTGCCCAAAGGCGGCATTCCCCCCTTTACTTTTTCATCTGATCTAGTTATGTGCGATTTCTTTTTGCGCATGAAAAGACACCGATTTGACGGCGTAGAAGTGGTCAAAATAAAAACAAGGTAGGAGCTGTGAACCATAACCGCAATTGAGCCTAAAAAAGTTTTCCATCAATGAAATTACTGTTGAAACAGATCTATTAAATATAATGGAGAGTACTTTGAAGGTGATAAGATAATTTTGTAAAACAAAACAAAAATAACAACGTGTAAAAAAACGAGCTTTTTGGACATGGGGTTTCTTTCAAATTTCACATTTTGCGTTGCATAATTTTTTATTCCTTAAATTTTAAGAGCAAAAGGGAACGTTGAATCAAATTGAATTTATTCAATAATTAGGTTTATTGATTTATTTTATTATTTGACGTTTATTAAATTTATCTAAAATAAATACGTGTAAATTTTTTTAGATCAATTAAGCTACATATAACTGAAATTAAAGAAAACGATAAATTATGCTATTAAATTGAATATATTTAAGCTACATGTAATTAAAATGAAAGAAAATGATAAATTATGTTATTAAATTAAATATATTTAAGTTGCATGTAATTAAAATTAGAGCAAATCATAAATTATTAAGCGATGGATTTGGTGACTTCGCGAGGAATTTGGCGTAAAATTTAATTTTTTAAATAATTAGTTTTAATCAATTAGTTTTATTAATTATAATTAAATTTTCGTATTGTCAACCAAAACAATCGTGTGTAGGAAATCTCAGCTCAATTTAGCTCTTTAAAATGGAAGAAAAAGGCTTTTAAAGATTTGAACTAGACACAGTTACAATGCGAGTTAAAGAAAACTCATTAAAAACATTGCTTTTAAAAACAATTCCGATCTTACTTAAGGTTCCCTATCATGCTGTGATGTGGTTCTGTTGTGATGATTTCTTAAAATAGGCGGCAATATAAATCTTATTTCATTAAAAAAGTTTTTGTTGAAATGTTGACTAAAAGTAGAATTTTAAGAAACCTTGCTGTAGAGCCATAAAATATCTGCCTTGTGAATTCTATTCAGTTATTCGGTAATAGTATATTATAGTTTAATGATAATGATGTCTGATAATGATTAACCGTTATACAGCATAATTAAAGTTCAGTATGAAATTTGAGTCTGTTATGCTTTGATTTCCAATTTAAAAGACGTTTAATTTATTGATTATACTCGTACATTTCATAGTCAATTAATGCTGCTTAACTATATTTCTAAAATGTTTTGATATGACCTGCAATTATTTTACGAACTTATGAAACTCTGTTTGTTAGTTATTTGTACTTTCAACAATAAATGTTTTGGTTTAAACAAGAAAATCTTTTTAACAGCAAAGCAATTGCACAATTTTAGATTTAAAATTTTAAGGAATCACATTATTACGGAGTAAAATGTATCGATTTGTTTTTAAATCATGATATCACATGTAAGTTAAATAGATCTTGAACTTCTATTTTTAGATAAATTTCAAACCAATCACTGTCCCCCCCCCCCCCCCCCCCCCCCCCCCCCCAACGTTTTTCATTTGTGATCTTGACATTCATTTTCAGATAAATTCCAAACTAATCATTATCATTGTGCTTCTATCGCGGAGAAGCGAGTCATGCTTTTCATTTCATTCCTTCTCGCTGTTTATTTACTTCATAAATCTCCAGAACTAAATTTTTACTTTGATTTAAAAAGGGAGTTGGAGCTCGTTGTTGAGTTTCAGTCTTAAGAAAGGAGGGCTGTACGGAGAATGTTTCTTTTCCTTCGTTTCTTTCTTTTCCAGAAAAATAAATCATTGCAAAACTGAGCAGAGAAATCTCGATAAATCGTCGGAAGTTTTCTCGTACTTAATCAAATAAAAGCCTTGTATTTTATTTTATATCCGCCCGGCATCTTGAATCGTGTTTTATTCGTACGAGAAGTAATAATTGAATTTAGATATGATTTTATCTTGGGAGTATGTCCATTCATCCGAGGAGTTGGCTTATTTTCTTGTATTTTTGTCCCTGCTTCTTTCTTTAATTAAATTTGTTTGAATAACATCGGTCTTGTTGGGTATTTCTCTTAGAATATGTATATCAGAAAACAAACTTTTTGCTTTGATGTTTCTAATTTTTTCTTCTTCTTATTTTAAATGTTGGATAAGTAAATTTTAATTCCGAATGTTGTATTTCGAGATTTTTTTTTAAAAGTTTAATGCATTTTGAAAACTGGATTCTCTCACGATTTTACTGCAAGGATTAATTGAATGTTTTATAAATACTTTGTAATTAATGCATTTTTTGTTTATTTAAAACTGAGTTTGGTAGTCAAAATTAAGTTTTGAGAAGATGAAATTCAATTGCATTTGTTTCATCTTCAGAAGAAAAGATTGTAAAAGTTATGAATATATCAAGAGAGAGAATTAGTTTGTCTCAGATTCGAAATTGTTAAGCAAATTTAATTTTAATATATTGAAACAGAAATAAAGATCCAAGATTTAAAAATTGCTGTTGGTCACACACACACACAAATATTTTAAAAAAAATTTGAATTTGTAGAAATGCATGAAGTTTTGGTTTTAGTAAAATATAAGTATGATATATTGAACTCGAAACTCAAAATGATTAGTCCTTTGTTTGGCTTGTGTTTATAATTGATAAATTCTTTGTAAACGTATTATGACATTTTAGTTCTGAATTGTAAAAAAAGGCAGAACTGGCCTTAATGCTTTCGCACCCCATAGGTGAATCCAAAAAATGCCACGCTCAAGCTTTAAAAAGTTAACAAAAAAAAAAAAAAAAATGATATAATTGAAACAACACAATAATGATACAGAATCTTGGAAAAACTATTGTCGAAATCTTGACTTCTCATATTTTTAACTTTTAATCCATTTTTTCTTAACTCTTTTATTTAAACTTGAGATAATTGCTTACCAGTAGATCTTTCAGCGAGAAGAAACTCTAAAAATGTTCATTAATTTTACATTTACAACCCGATTCTAATTGATCAATAGAAACATATGTTATTACATATGTCATTTGTTCAACCTTATACTCGCATCGAGAGTGCAATCAAGAATAATCGCATAATATTTCGCTTTTTGAACTAATTTTATAATATTAGACTTTGCGTTATCATATAACATCCAATAATTTCGTTCTGGATGTTTACCCCTAAACATATCACTTTCTTTTCTTCATTGCTGAGGATTCTACGATCGTGTTCTTCCATAATGGGATCAAATTCAGATAGCAATTGAATTAACTTTAGGAAATTTCCAATATTATGTACATAAAGCTTATCGCCTGAAGGTTACAAAACTTTTCGAAGCAATTTAATATATGGTATACGTAAAATCACTTCATGATAGTGTTTATTTTCAGCATTAATAACTCTTTGGGTAGCTGAATCTTCTGTCTGACAAATGTAACCCCTCCTTTTTTCCCTGTTGTATCTCTATCCATGAATTCAAATTATTTTTTATGAGTTTTTGAGTCTTCATGCTATCTTAACTCACCACCGATATTTTTCTAGTTCCTACAAATCTTGGAAAGGAGCTTAATTTTGAATAACCTAAAAGTGTGCAACAAAAAACATTCCTTTTGACACGAAATATACCAGCCAATTTCTCGAGACTTGTTCTCTATTTTTTAAAATACTGCGATAGTATTTTGCATTTAACCTCTGATTTCGATTTTGATTGTCGAAAGGGATTTCTTAATCGAATAAAGAAGATAATGGACTTTTTTGCAACTAAAAATTTTCGATCTGAATCGCTTATGCGATCGATCCTTAATCCTAAGTACGATGATGGAATTTTGTTGGAGTTTTTCTCATGATAATATCCACTGCTTCAGAACCTGTTGAATTCTATTCCAGCCTGGAACAATTCGCAATTTTATCCTTAGTATTGGTGTCATTTTGATAATCCAAATCGGAATTGACGGCACTGTTCAGATTCCGGCAACCACATGGCTCTTTGCTTTATTTGGAACTATTACTTGCATCTCTTAAAAAGCTGCCTGCTTTTGAAGCTAAATTTGCTTCTCCTATCTTTTCTTTTTTATATTATGACATTATTATGAACTTTTAATCTACATAATCTTCTTTATTCCGTCAGATATTCTAAAATAAAATTTATTTATGTATCTGATGATACTTTTCTTGATTTGGTAAGGTTGGTTAATCGAACAATTAAAACCGCATATATGTCATGTTCAACCCTTTATTACTACCCAGTTACTTACTGTGGGCTATTAATATCAAAAGTTCAACATGATCGGATCTGCCGTTTCGCTACCGTAGTGCAAACTGACAGACGGGCTTTAAAAACTAGTTCAAATTGTCTGAAAACAATATTAAACTTCATGATATTCGCTTCTTTCATCGAGTAATTTTATAAAGCTTTATTTAAACTTGTTGGGCCAGGAGTTAACATGCATGAAGTAGATATAATCAAGTATAGCTGAAACTCATTCGATTAAACCAGCTTTCAATCAAAACAAACTCCATTAAAATCGGTTAATTCGCTTAAGAACTCAATGCTACAGACAGAAGACAGACACCCAAATGGCCGTTTTATGCTTTTTTTTTTCTATGACTTTTTTGTGTTAATTTTATGTGATGGTTAGATCTGTAATGCCGATATAAACGTACATTATTTCATTCAAGATATGGAACAATACATTATCTCCATTTTTCTAAATTTTTGCTTTTCTCTTACTTTGCTTTGTTTTAAATTGGTTTGATTTTTAAACAATATTTAATGATTATTTTGGATATTAAATTTTAGATTGTTTGATTACCTAAGTAAATTTCTGGGTGATTTTCATAAGTATTTTTTATTTGACAATATTTTTAATTTGATTTTTGGTTATTTCTTTAACTGATTGATTTTTTTCTAAGTTGTTTTTGTTTTAAATAATTTTAAATTGTTTTGTGTCACACATACCTATTGGGCTATAGTTCAGGTGGTTTTGCCGCCGTAGGCACTCGCCTATTTTGCTTGGAAAAAAAAAGGTGGTACATTTTTCTTATATTCTTTACAAAACTAATAGTTAAAAGTTTTATAATCTTTTAAGTTTAAGTAATGGTAAATATTCTGTTCATGCTTTAAATCGATGCGTCAAAATACGATTTGGAAAAAGTAAGGGGGAAGAGAATTCGATTACACTTTTCTTTTCTGCCCCGTCGCAATTTTTGCGTACTTTTTTAGATATAATTAAAAATTTTTTTTTTTGTGACTTAATTCCATTAAAAAGCAGTCCAGAAATTTATAATGGATAAATACCTTGGATTTGAACTATCATCGAGTAGAAATCTGTAAATAAACTTAGTGCATATTCAACAACGAGAAGAAAGGGAACTTAACTTCAATTTTTTGGTTTGTTTCTTCACAATATATTTATTATTTTTATTTTAATGCTTGAAAATCCTGCCGTATATTTTTTAAAGACTTCCATTATTTTGTTCCTAAAGAATCCCCAGATACGTATTATTTTAAAATGAACTTTTGTGTTATTTTTTTTTTAAAAAAAGGCAATCTTAATACTCTAGACACTTCCTTTGACATAGGTCTTTAATAACAAATACAATTTTAAGCCAGAACTTAAAATGTCTTACCAATTATTTGTGAATATTTTTTTAAAAAAAAAAATACAAACGTACTGCTTCAATACGTCCAATGCAGTATTTTTTTTTTTTTTTTTTTTTTTTAAATAGAGCTTTAGATTCCTAATTCTTGCAACATTTCCTCCAAACTAAGCTTCCTTCTATTTGAAACTTGTCCAAGAACTTCCCTCCGGTCTATTGAATTGTCCAGCCAGCCTTACACGAAAATTATCCCTGCTGCCATCGTCTTCCTGGCACCCATAACGACGAACTCGGCAGGTAATTGGAATCATTGGAAAAGGGAAGACAAGCAATTAGGAATGGACCGCCCTAATGGTCTGCAGAAGATACCTCCAGAGTATCTTGGAGATACCTGCTCCGCTAATCTCTAGTTCTCCGGTCTCCACTTACGTGAATCCCTTTAACGACCGGCCAAGAGAGAGTCTTCCACCAAGAGTAACGAGGAAGGATCTCTCTTCTTTTTCTTTGGTCCAGAGATCGCTAACGATTGCTGGTATTGGTCAGGGAGATTAGAAAGATGCGTTTTGGTTGGCCCGTTGATGAGATGTTGTTACTCGCCCTAATGGTTTTTCGATGACTTTTTAACGCCTCGCAACCATTATGCCGCGTGTGGTTGACATCAATTAGGCATGCAATTTAACTGAAAGATTTGCTCACTCTGCTTGTGGAATGGTGTTTGGGATTGGTTGAAATGTCGATGCGTTTTAACTGTAGATACTGTACATTTATCATTTTCTCACGCTGTTAAAACAATAATGGATATGTTTAAATGAAGGATACTGGATTTTTGATATCTTTTGTGTTATATCTTGAATTAAATGTTCAGTGACCTATAGCGTAAAAGTAAAATTGATTAATGTGATTAATTGCAGTTAAAAACATTGTATAAGTTTGTAATTAATCATATTTTTGATCAAAAATTATCAACTATGACTTTTCTCATTATCTTTAATTTTTTATTTTTCTGTGCATCCTTAGAAATTTCTAATAATTAAACTTATTCTTATATCTATATTTCTGTGTAGATGGAGTATGAAATATTCATTCTTTTTCGGGGACGGATACTTAAGAATTTTTTTGGGGGGAGGAATTCTGAATTATTTATATAATTTTGTTTCGCAATAGCTTTTAGGCTTGTTTTCTGGATTTGCCTTTGTAAAATAGTCTACAATTTTGCTATGGATTTAGACATTATTTAATTGGTTACCTATTGCATGTGGTTTTAATCCTCATTTTGGCTCAAAATTAAGCGTCCAAACTGTTTGTCATATTTTAAAGTTTGAATTAAAAAAAATTACGGATAAATTATTTTTATTTATCTTAGAACACTTTTAAACATTAAGTTGATATAATACATTCAAAAGATTTCCTGCAATTCATTCAAAATAATGTGCATCAGATTAAAGTTTTATTTTTTATAAATCTGAGATTTTACAAAGATCGAAGGAAATTTTTTTGATATTTGTATTTTTATTCGTTATAAATTCTGCTGTTCTTTAATTTTGTCTGAGGAATAGTGGAGGATTTATTGACCAAATATAGTGAATGGTATCTTGTATTATTTTCATTGTTCTTATATTTGTACTATTAGTAAGATATTTTTATGTTAGTATTTTTGAAGATGGAAAAACGAATACACGAATTTAGACTGATTTAAATTCTGTGGATTCTTTCCAGTGAAACTTAACATTTAAAAACCCGGCGAAAGATTTGAAAAGCGAATTAACGAGCTATTTTTTTCTTCTTTATATGCATTCCAAAGGCCTGTCATTTGAAGCAGTCCTGTTTTCAACGAGAATAGGTTATATTTGTCATAAAAACTAGTTTTTTCCCGGGGAAATCGATATTATGAGTCCAATTTTTTATTTGTTTGTTTTATACGCGTTGTTTTTTCGTTTTTTCTGAAGTTTTTGGAATGTTGTTGTTGTTGTGTGAGTCTATATTTCTCTAATGAATGATCTGGAACATCAAAGTAAGCAATCTACAGGAAGGTATTTCCTATAATTTTTCAATGTATAATGTTTCCTACTGAATTCATTTCCTCTTCCATTGTAGCTTTTGTTCATCTGTACTTTAAAGAAAATGGCAATTTGTAGATTATTTATTTTGAAACCAGTATTAATTTTACGTACACACTAACATTATTTAGCATTTAACAAACTTCAACCCGTAAATTTTTAATGTGCTTGATATTAAGATTAGGAAATTTAATTGCATAATTTGTATTCCCCAACTCAGGATGAGATAAGGTCTTAAACACCCAAGGAATCAATCAACAATGCGTCCTTTCCCACCGACTTTGTAATGCATAATGGTACCCATCTCGTTCGGCTTCCTATCCATAATGGATGAACGATATAACAACAATGGTTGACTGTACCCAACTGCGATTTCCACCACGATCTTCTCTAAAGACAATCTTTGGCCTGCCTCTTTGACTCAGAATAGGATCGCTTTCAAAGAGACCCGAGAATAATAGGCGCCGGTGCCTCGAATAGGAATCCGGTTCTGTAATTCCATCGCACCTGTCTCAATAGAACTATTGGATGTTCCAAAGCGACGGAATGTTTCGCACCCTCCAATACAAAGGACTCCACTGCATGATAGATGAAACGGTCCATTCGTTGGGAAGAGGGCTGGATTCCTGGTGCCAAAGCATTCCATCTTTGCCCGAACCGAGATTACAGCACTGCTGCTTTGAAATGCGGTGAATCTTATTGGTTGTGTTGGGTTGGATTGATTAAAATGGCGATTTCCTCAATTGGATTGAATCGTTTTAATGGATTGGGTTGGCTGTAGTTGATTGTTTTGCGCATGTTCCTCTTTTGTGTGGGGTTACGATCGTGTAAATTAAGGCATGAGTTATGGGCCCTAAAGGGATTGGTTTAATTTCTGTGAAAAAGGCGTTTTGCACATGATTTCCCTTTTGTTTTCAAGTGTTAAATTCACAATTTATTGCATAAATATGTTGTTAATTTTTTTGTTTGAATTTCGTTTAAATTTTACTACAAATTGCGTGATATCTGTTATAAAAATGAAAACGTAGATGTGTGCACTTTTCTACATTTTCAAATAACATTTTGAATGCAAGTACTTGTTAATGTATTAGAATACATAATGTACTGGATTTTACAAAGAATTTAATTAGTACTTATAATACATGCAGAAAGATTTATCTGTGATACATTGTTATTGTTTTAAAATGTACAATTTTTGATTAATCAAAATTAAGGATATAATTTTTTACGTTTGCAAAAATACTTAGAAATATTGCAGAAACTATTAACAAAACAAAAGACTTTATGATGTGACGAAATAGGCTCTGTGTTCCCTTTCTTCTAATTTTTAGGAGTGGAGCACAAACTTTTAACATTTTCAGCAAGGGAAAAAAAAATCCCTATTTTTATACAAGTTCTAATTTTTAGGAAAGAAGCACAAACTTTAACATTTCCAGGGGAAAAAAATCCCAATATTTATAAAAGTTCGTGTGGTTATAACATACACTGCACCCATCGATCATTCTGTGTGTACCCATAAATTATTTACTCTTTTCCCTATGAATGTAGTTTTTCTCTTTAACATGTAATGTAAAGAATCCATTTGGTATTAAAATATAGATGATGCATCACGGAATGTATTTTGTATAGAAAAATATCAAGACAAAAAGGAATGATTTATTAAAATATTTGGCGCTTGGTAGTGAAATTAGAATAAGATATTAATATTGTTTAATCGAATAAATGTTCTGAATTTAAAGCTTGTTCTTTAACATCAGACGAGTGGTCGCGGTAGCCTAGTGGTCATAGTTGCGGACTCGCGGCTGGCTATTTTGTTCGAGTCTTGTGCAACTAAAACCCGCTATGTAGCCTGGGCTAATGCATGTTAAATCTGTCGGAGCTCAAAATTCTCCCTTTGGCGTGGTGTGGAAATTAAGAGAGGGAGGTGCCAGCTCAGGTGTCTTCCTCATCACTTGGCCAAGTTTCAAAATTACGAATTCCATCGCCGAAAACCTCGTGTTGCTTCGAGTGCGACGTTAATTGAAACTAAACCAATTTAACATTAGAAGCAGCCATATAATAGGAAGATTGAATGTATGAGGATTCAGTTGTATTTGTATAATTCGGCAGATACATTCTCAATGCTTCTAGTGTAAATTTTCTCTGGAAACATTTGTATGCTTGTGTTTCATTAAATCTTTGAGTAATAAAATGTATCATGTTTGAAAATTTTTCTATAGAATGTCTCGATGGATTTGATTGCTAAAAAAAATCAATTACGCAGATGTCCTATTTAAATAACCGCGAACCACGAATTTTAAAGTCTTTAATGAATAAGACATTTTATAACATATTTGTTAGAATCTACTATTGGAGATATGAAATAATTTTCTAGCATGTTTTACTTGTGTTACGAATAGAATAAAAATAAATTTATAATCTGAATAAAATGTTACGTAATACATTGCAATAAAGCAACCACTAATTGTAAAATGCTGCATGTTGAAAAAAATTTGTTAATAGCCTCAAATATGTGGACAACAAGCTGAAGTAAATGGTTCACGTAAGAGATACGGCATGATTTGTTTTACTGAAGAACACAATGTAATTTTTTTTAAAAAATCGTCTTTGCTGCGTATGACACTCTTAGAAATTCAAGACTGTTATAATGTGTGTTTTGAAAAGAAAAAAAAAAGTACTATATTATGAGGTTTCATGTAATTTATTTCTGTTGTTTCAAATTCTCTGATCTTTGAAATCTGTTCGGTAGTCTCTCGTTCCAAAGTTTATTAATTTATCCAACAACGAAAAAAAAAGTGAAATTTCAATTTTCTAATTGTATACCCAATTTCAATGTACAGAATAATTAAAATAACTTATTATTAGCTAAATAATTATATGCTTACAAATAGGTGCTACATTTATTTTGTACAATAATTATTCGAAACATAAGGCATGAAATTTTGTCTGGCCCTTTGTCAGTGATCATTGATAATTTTATAATGAAGGAGAATCGAGATTTTATCTCAATTGATAAGATCATTTCATTCATTCTGCTCACATGTATACAAGATACATATCTTTTCATTTTGTTTTCTTTTTTCGCTGATTGCAGGATAGTTTATTAATGTAGCAGTTTAGAATCTACTTAAGTGCTGAATTACCTTTTTCCGTGACAAGTAGACTTGAAAATAAATTACGCCTTCTCAGAGGTTTTTTTTATATATTGAGCATGAAGATATGTTAAACATTTAGTCAAGTGTACATTAACCCAATTTTTTTTTTAAAATTAATATTTACAAAAAAAGAAATGGTTAGGTAAGAATTTTACCCGTTTAATGTATACTAGTACCTCCAAATAAGGGACACCCGCCGGACTAGACATTTTGTCCCTTGAAAAAGACGTGTCCCTAGTAAGAGACAAATACTACTATCCAAATACAACGGGTCCAACAGAATTGGTCTTAAATAGAGGTGTCTCTTACCAGAGGTACTACTGTATATGTATATTTCGGAATTAATATTTATGAAAACCATATATAAAATGACATCATAAATGATAAGAAATGATTTATGAAATTGTCAAATTTTTTATTTTAATTTAATTTTTCATAAATGATTTATGAAAACCATATATAAATGATAAGAATATAAATCGGACGACAAATAGTTAACCGATTTATATTCTTATATATATTATCTTATTGGAGACTATCAAGTATAATTTTTTTCTTTCCAGATTTTAGTGTTTTTTTGCGGTTCCTTTTGATACCTATCAGGTCGTTGGCGGTCTCATGTTGTTCTAGTAAATACCTTTTCGAAAATTATTTATTTGCGTAATATGCGTCTGGCCCCTGACATCAGGAAGAGAGTTTAGGCATTCACTGGACGCTATCTTTCTAACACATTGTGAGGCAAAGCGCGCGCTCTTTGTCGCTATGTCCGTTCCTCCCCACTTCTTAGCTAGAAATTTAATAATCTATAACGCATTCTTTCTCTCATCTCGATCTATGAAGAAGAGAGCAAATGCAAGATTGGTCGTAGAATTGCCCTCCCCCTTTTCTATTTCGGGGATTTAGTGTTGGGGGGGGGATCTCCATCATACCGCGTTATCGAATTTCCATTGGGGTCCATACAACGTCTTCGCAAAAAAGATCCCCAAGCCCCCACTTCTAAAACATGGCAACCGATTGTATTGTCTTGAAGCAGGCGGCCATTTTAACAACGAGACCATGTTTCGATTTGGATATTTTGATTCCGTATTGAAGCATCTTCTGCCGTGGTCTGTTATGCTTGTATAATAGTCTCTGGCTATGTAGTCTTCTGCGGGTTGCATGTGGTACTTTTCAGAATGTCATCACATCCAACTGTTGTGTGGTGTTAGTTTCGCACGTGAATGGATGCACGTTCCAGCTTTGATTGCAACCTGGAGTATCGGATTCCGTTTTTGCCTTTCTTTTTTCTCCCTTTTATTTATTTTATTCGTTTTTCATTATTGTTATTCTTTTTTCCTGCTGTTGCCGTTTCCCTTTAGAACTCCTTTTCTTTCCCTCATATCTGAGGGCAATGCTTCGTTGCCTTCTTTTGTACTATTGATATTTTCCCGCGCTCCGAGCTCCTTTTTGTTGTTTCGTTTATTTTTCCTTTGCCTTCTTTTTTCTTTTTAAACTTGTATACCGTATATATTGGCAACGCTCTGAAAAGTGGCGAGAAGGAATTGCTCCGTTATATCGTCTTTTTAATATCGGTTTTCACGAAGGATAGCATTGAATTCTGATCTCGCTCAAGTTTGCAAGAATTGTTTCTGAGGATTTGATTTGCAAAAGTAGGAATGTGCGAGGCATTGGTTCCTTTCAAATTGAAGTGCCAATGGAGTATTTTATTTTTATTAGGTATACTTCAAATGCAGTAAAGAAGGAAAAATCAGGCTTATTATCGTAAATTATCCATTTCTTAAATTTATTTATAAATATGTTATTTAAACATTTTATAGTAGTTGAAAATCTTTTTATCTTCTATGTTTAGTGATGCGATTAATTTAATTCTGTGGATTAAAGACCCTGAAAATATTGACATCATAAAAATGCAAAATTAGTGCTATTTATTTCGTATTAAGAAAGCTTATATATGTAATGTAATTAAGGTATATGACTTATTATTCTTTTTATTTAGCTAGATAAAAAAAAATAGAACTTTTGAATTGCATGACAAAATTTACTAGTGTTACTAAAATAAGCTATTATTATTGAGCAGAGCATTAAGCTGACGTACTGCTATATTATTATAAATTAATACAGCCTTGTATAAAATGGCATAAAATTAATATAATTATGGTGTTAGTTATACAAGTATGATTGTATACATTTCGAAGTGTGTGTTTGTTTGTTTTGCTGTAATTCTTAATAATGTTTCAGATATGAAGCTTTTAAATGTAATTTTCTGCAAAAATAATAATGTTTTTAAATTTTTAATTATCATACTATGTTAATTTATAACGAAATAAAGTGTATAAATGAAAATTGACTGTTAAAAATTTGAAAATGAGATAAAGCTATACAACGCGCGCGCGCGCGTGCGTTTGGAATAACTGAACAATATTATAAAATTAATATTTTAATTTTTTTTTGAGAGCGCTAAATTATTGAATAAAAAAAAGTCGACATTGAAATTATCCATTTCATTTCTCACTGTTGAATCACAGTTTGATTCTGAACATTTATGAAAGTTTTGATCGTAATATTGATTGAATATTTAGAAAAAATATATTTTAGTTCGTGACATCAATTGAAACAATCATATTGTTATCAGCTAATTATTGATTTTCGAATAAATTATTGTTGTATTGTTTATTTTAAAATATAGAAAGCTTGGAAAGCATCGATATATATATATATATATATATACTGTTTTTCAAATTCTTGTTTTTATCTATTAAGGTTTTCTATGAGTTGTCAGAATATATATAAACATTGTAATGAATATGATTAAATCTTACTTCATGTTTATTTATAAGTTTTTTCTTAAGTCATGAATTTTGAAATGTTTACATCATTATTTCATATCATCCTTGATATATATATGTATGTTTCGTAAAAGTGAATTTAGATTTGATTTGTGGTATAGCGCAAATATATTTCGAATTTTTACGTTCGAAGAATTTGTGTAGTCAAGATGCTCTCTTTTGATATTCTCATTACAGCTTAATTTCCTCTCTAAAGTTATTCCATAAAGTAATATTAATTTTATGTGACAATAATTAATATAAATACTAATAATTATTGATAAAGAACAAAGAATTGCTTAACATTTATAACATACAAATGACAACAATGACACTTTTTTTACGATTGGTAACAAAACAAAGAAATAAAATAAAATGAAAAAATTGTTTTGTACAAGTTTTTCAAAACCAGATTTAGCTGTCATAGGAGCTAACTTCTTTTTTAAAATAATTATTAAATTATTCAGCTGAATATTATAATTCAAGCAAGCGGTAAAATATTGAAGTGGACAATATTATTCATTTAATATATTGAAAGTAAGGCAAACAATAAGGTATAAAATTGAACATATTTTTAAATTAATGTAAATTTTACTGCCGTAAAATAAAAATAGACAAGTCACTTGCATTTTACTCTCTATTTTGTAAAATGATTGGGGGCACAATTTATATTTAACCAAAAACAGTAACACCTTTGGTACTAATAAAGTACTATTCCAATGAATTAAAAATGAATGAATATATGAACAAGACAATGGACTAAATTCAGAGACACACGACGCCACGTCAAAATCTCGCGATTGTTGCAAAAAAAAAATCGGCGTAGTCTGTGTAGGATTTCCTAATATGCTAGTTGTATACATCTTCTACATCCACTTTATTTCGATCAATATATTTAATATTATCATATTTCTTATATTATTCGATTATATATATAATCTGCCTAAATTTTATGTATCTATTGTCTTATTCTCATTTAATTGTGTTGTTAAAATGTCGGTCGGTAAACTAAGCCTGTTTATACATGCTTCTGGCGTTTGTTTGTATACATTATATAAGCTTTAAATTATTTTCTGCTTTAAAAAGTTACATTTTTGAACTGTTAACGATATTTGAGTTATTTTTACATTTTTGTTTTGATTAAGGTTATTTTGTGTATTTCATTTATTAGAGGATTTTTATTTATAGATATTGATAAAAATCATTAGATCATTGGTTGTTTCTAGCATGTTAAAAATAAAGTTCCTAATATGTATTCTAGTATTGTAATTTTTCTAAACCATCTGAAAAATAAATGTGAATAGTTAAACTACTTTTCTGAATTATAGTATCTTTCATGTATAAATACCTTTTTTTTTTATCAGGTTGATTCTGTTTAAAAAATAAACCGACATTGGATTTAAATTTGGATTATTTTCTCTTTTAATCAATATATATAATTAAAGTTTAACAGTTATATAATGATTTATAATTCAAACAATTGTAATTTTGTGCTTTTAATTATAGTTTTTTTGCTATCCAAGGGGCTATTGTTTTAGTTGGATCGCTTAAAATTAATTTAATTATAAGTTGATTATAATGTTTTAAAATGGAATCAACAATATTTCTTTTCTTCTTTTTTTTTCAAATAAAGTAATTTTTTTTAATCAAATACAATTTTTATTTATATGTTTTAATGGAAACTGAAGCGCAGAAATTAAAATTCTGATTATGTGAATTACAAGACACATACCTAAATTTATATAAGTGGTAATCAGTATGCTTTTTAAAAAAATATGTATAAAATGTTACTTTTTTAAATCGGGTTAGGAATGGAAATGATTCCATAGGGGAAAAAGAAACATAATTTTAGAAATAGAAAGATTTACATTCTATAAATCTTGAATACTGCTTAACGATCTGTTACGTTGTCTTGTTGTGGAAATGTGATTTTTGCTTCTTCGCATCAAGACCAGAACTTCAGTTTTACTTTGAAATTCATTTCGGCTCGAGCACATTTTTTAGAAATATTATTTATGTACTTCTAGTTAATTGAAGTGGTTAAATTGTATATAAATAAACCTCATACTAATATCAAGTCCTTTTATACAATATCAAAATTATCTTACGAAAGTCTATTGAAAAACAAATATTTAGCTTAGGACTTTTGTGAATGAATGTAATAAATTGGATTGCTAATAAAAAAATTTCACATATCGAAAATGACTGGATAATATACTCAGCCTTATCCGATGGTGGCAATTAAAAGTGTTTTTACAATTTCATGAATTATATATAAGTATAGTGTTTGTGTCATGCATCAAATGCAAAAGAGATTTAATTTATTCTGTGTGAATGAATGTTGGAATTCATGGGATGGAATAAAATTTTGATATCCCGGTACAAACATTTATTTAAATTTCTGCAACATTTTTTTAAACAACATTATAAAAAATATATGAAATGTCCATGTTAAAATCTTACATGTATAAAAATCCGATTTTTGTATTACAACTCAAACAAATTGCGGTTCATCTCACCAAATCATGAATTTAAAACAGATGACTTAAAAAATGTGAGACAATTTTGATGAAATACCAGACAGTCAATTATAATATGATGAACAGTATTAGGGACATGACAGGAAGGATGCCAGACTAGACTGTGAAAATTTGATACCAAAATACACATTCAATTTCTGATTAAATAAAAACCATGTTCTTTAAGGAAAGTATATTTTGAACTATCTTACTCCGGTCGTAAAGCATCTGAAATCTACTTCAATTCGTTGAAGGATGATCTGTACTAAAAGCTATTTTTGTCTGCATCTTATTCCATGCGTATAATGTCCTACTTTATTATTGCCACACAGTATTATTGGAAAGAAAAACTGATGTAAAACAGTTCTTTGAAAATGGTAAAACCTTAATATCTTAAATATAAAAAAATATCAAAACAAGATATTAAAAAAATGAATAATTTCTCCGACGATTAAGACAGTTTTAAGTTACATTAATTTATGCTTATGAAGTAAAAAAAAAATAGAATTCTTGTCGAGCATCATTGTTGTATAGTCATCTATAAAAAGTGTAGCAAAGTGACCCAAAAATAAATATATATTAAAAATCTCAACTAATCATATTGAATTAAATTATTAACAGCAGTAAAGAAACACCTTTTTTTTTAATATTAGAAAATTACAGTTAAGTTACGATACTTTTGTAATCATAAAAAATGTCTGTGTGTAAATCAAATAAATTTGAAACCATTATTTTAGCTTGTTGATAGAAGAATGATTCAATACTTTTAAGCTACATCTATCCAAAACTAAGATTTAAACATTTTTGTTCAAAACAAGGCATAGTAAAAAAAAAAAAAAGTTGTGTGATAATTTCTCATTGAATTAAAGAGTATTATATGTAACAAAGTTACATTAGTTGGCTTCGCAGTTACAAAATTATTAAGAGCAGCAGTAGCAGTTATACAACCTGGGACGGTCGAAGTGTGATAATTATTGTGATCAATTAACCCTTTAACAAAGCAGAAATCATCTAAATGCTGTGTTTAAACTTGACGTTCCAAATGGCCGGTAATCTTCAAAGGGGGAATTATTTTACAAGAACAACGTTTTGGTGGATACTGCGATACTTTATGAATAGAAAAATGCAACTAAAAACATCTTTTAATTTTTAAACGATTACTTAAATACAATTAGGAAATATTAATGGAAATTACTTGGAATTTAATTCCGTATACATATTGCATGAGAGCTACTCTAAAAGATATTCAGAGCCATGTTTGTATACTTTATTTATTTTTAATTACTCGAAAATTGTGTACATGGTCATCAGCTAGAATAATTACAATCAAAATGCTTCCATATGAAGTATATTTTTTAAAAATATTTCTTTAAAAATTACTATAAACTAAAAAGTATATGCTCAAAAACATTACTTGGAACAGTTCTACTTTAGAAATTATTTTTATAATACTGGTTCGGTATGTCAATAAATAAATGTTCTGAGTTAGACAATGAAATTATAGAGTAATGAGTGCATTCTAAAATATTTGAGTTATATTCCTTTTATAATACTCCAGTTTTTCTGGTATTTTAATTAGCCACAAAGATTATAGTGTTCAAAAATAATAATGATTTTACTAATTATATTTTGTTCAGATAGCAACAAAATTCTCTTCAGTATTTCTTTAAAAAAAAAAACAAATACGCCATAAAATGAATTTCCACACTATGTGTGTGCTTACCTATACTGCAAATTTAAATAAATGTTAAAAATAAATACTAACATTAAAATTCTATAAACTTTCCTCAAGCTGTCTTATGGAATGAAATTTTAAAGAATAGCAGTGAAAGACATTTTTTAGATATTAGTAAATCACAGTTAAATTAGGACGTTTTCATAATTGTGACCAAATTTTTGTCCGTTATTCAAATAAATTTAAAGCCATTATTTCAGCTTGTTGATAAAAGAATGATTCAATACTTTAATGTTACAGCAATCCAAAAATACGATTTGGGTCTTTATTTTGAGTCAATATATATATATATATATAACTGTAGATAGTTCGTCATTCGATTAAAAAGTAGTATATATTTTAAAATGTAAGTTACTTCATAGCTTATGAAGCATAACAGATTTCACAAAAACAGTGCTAAACAAACGAATACAGGACTTATTTACATGGTGTATATCACGTGATCATGACGTCATACGAATTGAGTCCACTAGGAAATAGTAGTGAAAATAAAAACAATTTCTTAACAAGGTTAGTATTTTCTGTCGATTTATTTTTAATAATCTATTGTGTACTTAAGAACTTTGGACAGATTCAAAAATCTTCTTTATAAGTTCTTAAAAATAATTTGGATTATTTTTTCAAATTTCAATTTAATATTCAGTTTTAAAAGAAAGCATGTAGATAGTTGTTTTAGTATTGTGAGTTTACGATACTTTTTCTATATTGCTTTCAAGAGTTCTAGGAAGTTATTGTTTGAGGCTGTTTATATTTTGAATTAAAATCGGAGCTTATTTATTGAACAGTAAAATTTATTATGTAAAGTTTTAGTTTTATAACACACTGTTTAAAAATAGAAATAAATTTCGTAATAAATGATAATTTAACTCTAATTCTTAATTTTCTTCTTTCAAATGAAAAAAAGTTTTTCCATAAATTAAATTTACTCTTTTTTTCTCAGTCTTCCTATATATTTAATCACTTTTTTTTGAAACCTCAATTTATTCACTAGAATATAAAAACTTGATTTAATTTTAATGGGATTGTAATGATAACACAATTCCATCATTAATTTTCCAAGCATCACAATGCTCAAATTAATTTTTCCGAAATATTCTTCATTGCTTTAACTTTTATTGAAATTCACATTTTTCTTCTCCTTTATTCAGAGTACTTTATTTTTAATGAAAATTGTTTTATGTTTCGATTGTTCTTATTTAAACAAAACAATTACCTAATGTGTGATTCTTTACTCTGTCCCTTTCTCATGTTATTTATTAAATTAAGAATCTTCCCGCTTTCCCATGATACTTTTTTTTAGGAGAAGAAAAAAAGGTCGATTTTAATAACTGGATTTTCTTTTAATCTCTTACCGTCGAACACACACTCATAAGAGAGAGAAAAAAAATTGCTCTTGTATGAAAATAAACTTTTTCCCCTCTTACTTTTTTTTTAATCTTGACGTTTCGATATAATTTAATTTCTTGCCTGTAATCTTTTCCAATATTGATTTAGCTTGCGGAGAGAAAAAAAATGCTCTTAAAAATATATAATTCTTAGCGAACCACATTCTTTAAGAAGATTATTTGTGTGAGAAGCATCTCACCCCATATTTCATAACGCCTGGCATCATCCATTATTCTGTCATACTTGAATGAACGGAATAGTGACAGAAAACTCATTTCCCTTTAGAATAAGGAATAACATAGTACACTTTAAAATTCTTTTCGTGCTTTATGAACGTATAAAGGCTAGAGCTCGATACTATGACAAACTCTGAGAAAAATATTCATATTTCTTAAGTTTAATCTCTAAATTTATTTATTTTCTGTGTTGTCTAAGAATATTAACAATGGATCTAAAATGACATGTAAATTGCATTTTGTTTTACGTAATCCAATTAAATGATGTTAAATCTTTGCCCAAAGTATACATGACACATGGTGTAGTTATGCTGTATTGCGTAATTATTTATGTATGATACAGACGATATTTAATGAAAAGAAATTTTATGTGTAATTATTTTCGTAAAATTCGTGGTAAATTTCTTCATTTTAGCATAATAAGTTACTTTTTGAATGATGAAATTTCAATAAAATTCTTTGAATTATGTTTTTCTTGAAATTTGTACGTAAGGTATAAACAGTAAAAGAATTTGTATTTGTTCGGTAATGACTAGTTTAAAATAATCTTTGAAAGCAGAGTGTTCTATGACTTATGTTACAATTAAATTTTATAGATTTTAAAACTTGATTAGAAGTTAAATACAATGATTCCCGATATTGAGTATACACCACTTTGCTTTTTAATGTATGTATAATTAAGCAATGTTTTTAATTACTTATTTAAGTTTAATATTTATACGAACAATAAAATGCTCATTATAAAATGTTTTGGGGAAAAAACAAAAATGAAGAATCGATAATATTTTAATCACCTTAATTTTTACGCGGAAGTTACAGATTTCGTAATAACAAAATTGAGTGTACAACTAGTATTAATTTCTCAGATTTGTTTTTTTAAAAACATCAGTCAATATTTCGTTACATATCCTTTTGCATTTAGAATACCTTGCAAACAGTGTGCATTGATTTGAAAGATTTTGTGTAGGTTAATTGGATAATTTTGCCCATTTTACTTATACTGTTTGTAAGTACTCTTTACTGCTAATATGATTTGGAACTCATTTTTTCAACTGAGACCACAAGTGCTGTATCACATTGTGATCGAGAGATTGAGGTGTTGTATGTATTTGTATTTTACAAATGCATAACAGTCATAACTTAATGTCTTTAATTGTATATTTCGATTTGTACCTTGGTGAAACATACAATGCAGCTCATTTTAGCCTTATTTTTAAAGAATAATTTTAAGCACCTAGTTTTAAGTAATTCTTCAGTACATCCCATTATTTTATTTTATCCAAGATTCCGTCTATAAAAACTGATATCCCTATGCTTTTGCAGACGTTCAACTCCATACAAGAACCAAACCACTTCTATTCTTGAAAAGAGACCTGTTGTGTGTTTGGGGTTTAGGATTCAACCAAACATACCGTCGACCATGACTTCCAAAAACGTTGAGTTAACTTTCATCATTAAAAATTACATTATTCAAGAAATATTGAGGCTTTGAAATGTGATTTTTAAAAATGTAACCCTTTTTTTCTATATTTGGTCCATTGATCATGAAAACTTTAAAAACTTGTGATAAATTAAGGTCTCAAAACATCGAACTATTATTTTGTTGGATACCATCCCATGTGGGTATCAAAGGCAACACTATAGTCGATAGTGCAGCTTAATCAGCATCGAATGAAATAAATACCGCCCTTCCTTACTTTGATGCATTAAAATATATTAAAATAACTATTTATGATCACTGGCAAGATCAATGGAACTTGGAAACTGATAATAAATTACATCATGTTAAACCAATTATTTTTCTTTGGCACCCTTTTTTATGTAGAAGACAAGATGTTATTTTAATTAGACTGCGTATTGGACACACGAGGTTGACACACAGACATCTTTTTCTTGGAGAAACTCCTCCAATGTGCAACCATTGTATTTGTCCCTTGACTGTGAGACACATTTTGATTGAATGCTCTGCGTTTAACTCTGTTCGTTTTAAACATTTTAAATCGTATACCCTCTCTTTAATTAACTTGGTTGGGGTAAAACCCCAATCAAATTTATTTTCATTTTTAAATGACATTGGTTTTACTTCATTCATATAGTTTTATTACTTTCTATCATTCTTTTTACTATGCTGTTTACCAATTTTTAATCGTTTTAACTAAAAAGAAAATATATATATATATAGTTTAATCTCCTACCCTTGTGTTTGGCACAATACCTACTTGTATCATTATAATTTGCTTACCGGATTCTTCGCATTATTTCTGTAGAAGCACATCTTCCTATAGCAGTCAAAGTAGACGAGACAATTTTTGCAGCGCTCACCTGAGGAGTTTTTCTTGCATCTCGAATGAGATGTTTCTATTGGTCATGAAACTGAAGGACTCTTTTCTCTCCTTTTTCTAGGTTTATTTGTAATTTGTCCGTTTTTTTTAAAATGCTTTTGGATATCCTTTTTTACCTATCCATGACTGTATAGAACTTCCTTTGGAATGACACGCAGAAATTTACCTACCTCAGACGTTATAATGACAGTTTTCTGAATTTCAATATTAGTTTCAATTCTGGAACCCATTTTCAGATCTAACATATTTTTTTCTCTTGGAAATTAAATATTAGTATATGAAAGAAACATAACTTATACTGAATTATTACAAAAAGAAATAATGTAAATATACAATTTTTGTAGGGTGTATGCTTAATTTTGTGACACTGACATTTGATGTAAAAGTTATGTTAATTTAAATATTTTCTATTTTTTGTGTTTATTTTAAAATATTAAACTGAAGTGAGTATTTGAAAATATTGTTTTAGACTTTTAAAAAACATGAGAGGTATATACTTAATTTTTTAATTATATATATATATATCAAGTCTGTTAATAATTAAAATAAAATGCTGGCTAAACGGCTTGAATGGATACCTTTAGAATCTAACAAATAATATATGCTCTTTTAGTTTATCCTTTGAAGTATAAGTAAAAAAATTAAAAAAGAATAAATTTTCAATTTTGTTTAATATTTTCTTAACATAAAGATTCAGGATAATTAAAATAACATTGTACTTTTTGTTTTTATCCGTTCTTCTTTTGCCTTTTGTAGAAAACTGGAGGACGGAAATCCAGGTTTCATTTAGAAAGTCTTATACTCCTATGTATGTGTTGCATTTGAAGATTTAGATATCATTATAAATATTTATTATGGGCACTTATATATATATAATCTTATTAAAAATGTGTTTTCTTGATTAATTGATAATTGTGAGAAAACGGTTTTAAACCCCCTGAGTATTACCTTTTTTTTTGTTACTTGCTATAAATTCGTTGTCCAAATCATGAAGTGTTAACTATGATGGGGGAAAATATTAGGAACTATATAAAGCTCTTGTATACCTTAGCGATGATTTTCGTATAATATTGTGTCACTTTAAAACATCTCCGTCTTCGAAGTGCATTGTACTTTAAAGAATTTTATTTCGTCATTATTGTGGCCGTTTGTTCTTGTATAGTGATTAATATATTTCGGGAACTATCGATCATATTTTGAAAGAACGGAAAATATTTTTTATAACTTTGTATTTTATTCTTTTTACAAAAGTAATCTGTAGAAAGATATTAGAAACGTATTGACAATTACCTGATTTTACTATCACATTATTCATTTTTGCAATGATTAGTTGTCTTCATTAATTTTTACTTTTAACTTGTATTTTGTTCTATGTATAATTTTCCTTGATCACTTGAGTTCGAATGCTTTGAAGTTATTAGAACTCAAATGTTTTGAAAATATTATTACAATAATATGTATAAACTAATTATTTACATAAGTTATATATTTAAAAGCTGCATTAAAAATAATTTGAATTGAAATTTTTTTCGTAAAAGTATCTTGTAAGTTTTTCATATCAGTATGTAACTACTGGTTTTGATTTATTATTCACTTTGAAAAGTGGGATAATTAACGAAGGATTAACATATTTTATGAAAAAATAAAATTTTTAGAAATGTATCGCTATTAATGTTTAAAATCGTTTCTTGTGCTGTAATAAAATGATTTTATTATTACAATTTTGTGTGTGTAAAATAAAGTTTTTCGATGTACAATATTATCTTGTTATTTCATTTCTTATACTGATAACAAAAAAAATTTAAATACCTTTTCACTAACATTTTTCTTGAATCGGCAATATGCTTAAAATTAATGAGTCTTTATCAAACATTTACATATTTTCTTCCTTTTTTTAACTTTTTACTCGTGTTACTTAACATTTTAAATTTATTTAATTTTTTATGACTATTTTACTGAGGGAAATATTTTATAATATTTGGCTTTGAATAAAGTAAAAATCTGATTCATTTATATTTTCAACGCTTTTTCGCAAAAAAGTTATTTTCCTTTAGGGGGAAAAAATGTTTTCATAGTGACGTGGAAATAAAATTGAGGAATTTTAAACCTCTCTAAATAAAATTAATCTCTCTCTTTTTATACATTGCATATGGCAAAATGACCTTGGGGAATTCCAGATAAACTATTTAAACAGTTAAAAAAATCTTCCTTCTTTCCAAACTATAATCGTTTTCTCATTTAAAAATTGCTTGAAGCCTTTTTCTTAAAATTCATAGTTAGTAATCCAGTTTTATGAAAAAAAATGTTAAATTTATTTTTACTATTAAAATGCCGCCCTCCTTCTTATTCTTTTTATGTTATATACGCAGGCTCGTTTTACACGTTTTCAACGATAAAAAGAATAAAAATCTGAAAGTACACAAACGACGACAAAAATCGCAATCGTGTTTTTTTTTTTTTACTGGAATGTGTTCTTTTGTGATTAGCATGCGTACCATGTTCTTTTTGTTCGAATGATTTTATAATTGCCGGAAAAACCGACCGTTCTTTTCGCCAATCTAGTGCTTAATTTTACTTTTTCTTGAAATATTTTCTATTCTCTCACCCTTTTAATATATATTTCCTCTTGCAATCATATTTCAAATTTCTATTTCTTTGACTTTGTAAAGAAGACAAGGATCTGCCTTATAAAAACGTCAAGCTATTTTTTTAAATTGTTGAAATTTCAGTTTGTTTCGCTTTTGCATTGTTATATCTGAAATATTTATTAATTATCACTGAATGTTTTTTTAATTTGAACGAACTTTTCTCATCAAAATTTATACATATATTTTAAATTTGTTATTGATTTTTTGTAACTGAAGAAGAGCACTATAAAGTTTTTAATAAAAGAATCGGGGAATGAGTTGAATAACAAATCAATTAACAGTTGCATTAGTTTATGTTCTTTGTATCAAAGTCTGCTTTATTATAAATCAAGTGGCAAAATTCTGAAGCGAAAAAATATTGAACACTGCTGATTAGAAATTCACCTTTTGTAAATAAATGTGAGAATTATTTTCTTTGGAACTTCTTGTAGGGAGCATGGTGTTTATTTTATCATCATAAACAGAGCTAGCTACTTGAAGCACAATTCTTGTTTATTTGTGTGTATTTATTTCTAATCCCAAATCTAGTATGAAGAGAATTAAATTGCAATTTAGCTCGTTTGTTTCCCTTGTGGTATTGCACTGCAGTAGCGAATCTTTAGTTTCATTATAAAACCTGTAGATCACTTATAATTCTCAATAATATACTTTCTGAATTATGGACATCAATTGAGATTTTTTACAATTCATTTTTATTCGACCTATTGTCCACATTACATTACGGAAGACTTATTGTTGTTTTAGAAATGATGAATAATTTAATATTAGACTATTTCATTATTAATTTAGAAAATTGCTTATTCTTATGCAACTGTCTCCTTTTCAAAACAATTTTTAAGGCATTTTAAATCCCTTTTAGAAATTTCATGTGTATTGGTTATTATTTATTAAGTCTTATAACTTCTTATGTATTAATATAGTCTTATTCTGTTAATAATGACGTAATAACATTGTAAATAGACATGGTTATAACCTATTCCGGAATTTCAAAGTAAAATTCGAAATTAGCCACCAGTTGAAACCAATTTTGTATCCTAGTAAGTACATTGAAGTTTTATGTTTGACACACCCTTTAGCAGTGAAAAAAAAATCGACTGGAATATATTTATCATGACTCTGAGATGCTTGTTCCACTTTTACCACAAATCCCTCTAGTTAAAGACATAAAAAAAGAAGAATCTCTATATTTCCGCCCTTTTTATTTCTCCTCCTAGCGGAAAAACGATGTTTATAACTTTTTTCTCTCTTTACGTCTTCTCCTTTCGTTAGATTTTTTTGATCGTTTTTTTTTTTTTTCCATCCCGTATCCTTCTCCCGTTTTTATTCCAACTCTTTTCTCTTCATTCGAGTATCTATCTTATTTTTGCAGGATTTTTTTTTTTCAAATTTTTTTTTTTTCTTTCCTGCCCCCTTTTCCCTAGCAGATTTTCGGGAGCAAAGCTTCTTCTTAGATGTCGAAAATTTTTACAAAGGAAAATGGTTTGTTCAAAAGAACACTGCGAAATGCCTTTTTTTTTTGTAATTTTTTTCGTCCTTTTAGTGCTTCTGTACTCTAGGATGTCTTTTAAAACTACTAGGTTTAGAAAAGTAAATAAAAAGTAAAGATTCTTTTTTTCGCGTAGTAATTTCTTTCTCTCTTTTTTTTGTGGAATCATTTCTTACTCAAGTTGTGATCGTTGTTAAGTTTTTTTAGTGAGACATATTTTTTTTGTTAGTTTGCATCCTATAACCCAAAGGCAAAATCTGCATTTTAAACATTTAAGATATTTACAGATTACTTAAGAATATTTTGTTCTTTTATGTTGTCTGAGTTATTCGAAAGTAGAATTTAAGATTGTTCGTTGCGTTGATTAAATTGTGGAATGTTCTTATCTCCCTTCATTTTTTTTTAAAATCAAAATAATTTTGCTGTTGGCTAGGATCTAATATTCGTATTTTAGTACGTTTATAATCGTAAAAACGCTTTCGTTTGAATGAAGACGACTTTTTAGTCTTACGTTATTGAACGTTATTAATTATAATGAAAAGTAGACTAACTGATGGGTTTGAATTACGCCTACGCTGCGCGCGTCGATGAAATTTTTTTTTAGTATGGTGTGATTAATCTAAAGAAAGTTTGTTTAATTGATTGGTTTGAATTAATTAGAACTAGAAGCAATTGATCACGAGTTTTGTAATTTTTAATTATAGTCAAATGATGTGAGGGAATCCTAAGCTAGTATATTTCTTTCCTAATTTCCATATCAAGAAAGAATTTTGATACTGGGTTCCATTTTCCCCATAATTCTTCATGATGGTCTTAAATGGGAAAAATATTCGAAGTTACGACTTTATCCGAAAATTGCCGAGCATTAGATTCATGAATTGGATACTACATGGATTCATGAAGAAAAACTAAAGTTTACTGACATTGCTTTTTAACCAATTTTAAATTATTTCATTTTTTTTTTCGCGTTCTGATTTCTAATCGATAACAATTTCTAAACATCAAAATTTAGCAGCAAATTTTTGTACTTTCTGAGAATGAAATTAATTTCTTGTGATCAGTTAGAATTTGTATTGCGCATTTTTCATTTTTTTATATGATAAAATTGTTTTGAATTTCTGGTGGTTTTTACTTCTTGTGAACAGTCCTTGAAATCATTAGTAAGTTTCATACTTGATCTGTTCCTAGTTTTTAATGCGATGTTAAAACAAATTTAATTATTAAAATTCTTTTAATATTTGGTATGTATGAACTTTAATAAATCACCAAGAGACTTTTTAAAATTGGTAAAAGGAAGAAAAAAGGAATAAAGTGAATAAATTTTATTATCTTGGCAGTGAATAGTTTGCAAGTGCTTTATTTATTAAAAGATAGAAATATTTCTTCGTTAGAAAAAAATTCGTTCATTAACTTTTATGTTGAATTATATCCCTTCCCCTTTTAATAGTGGCCGTGGTAGCCTAGCGGTCAAGGCTTCGGATTCGTGGCTGGCAGTTTTCGTTCAGTCGCGGGTTCGATCCTTGGTCGCTAAAGACCTGCCGTGTGGCCGGGGCAGATGCACGTTAAATCTATCGGGGTTCAAAGTCCTCCCATTGGCGTGATGTGGAAGTTAGGAGAGGAGGTTCCAGCTCAGGTGTCGTCCTCGTCACTTGACCGTGGTTCCAAATTACGAGGTCCGTCGCTAATAGCCCTCTTGTTGCTTCTAATGCAAACGTCTAGACCTCAGTTTAATCATGTTTGGCGCAGCATTGCCATATCTGTTCTTGCGCCAATAAACTTTACATTCACTCACTCACTGCTTCTAGTGCGACGTTAATAAAAACTAAACTAACCCCCCTTTTAATATACTTAATGGTAATAAATAAATTAAACTAAAAAAGACTTCATAGCTAAAAAAAAACTTTTTTTGTTTAAATTTTATTTATCAGAGCTTAACTATGCTTATTTTAACTGAAATTATGATTATAGAAAATTTTAATATTCGTAGTATAAGTAGCAGTGGCATGAATTAACTTTTCGCGTATTCAATTTCGTGAAATACAAAAAACATTTAATTTTAATCAATTATTATTAAGTTATTATATTTAAAATTCTATACAGAACTATAATTTCGCTTTTTGGATACTTATTTTTAAAAATTATTATCTCTACTTTTGTATGTATTAAAAGTATAATTGAAAAATCAAAACAAAGGGAATTTATTTTATTTGTTACTTTAAATTCCACTACAGTAGATAATCTTTCATAAAGGCTTACTCAAAATCCGAAAAATGCAAGTATAAATTTTTTTGTATCTGGTGGGAAAGGTACAATTTTGTTAAAATATCTGTGAAATTTAGAAAAAATAGTTTGACTTATGCTATAATAATTTTTTCTTTGCAAAAGATTTTTTTTACATGCTACGAAATAAGTTTAAATTTTGAGAATAAAGATTATTACATTAATAAACGAAAAAAGATGCTTCGGGTATCAGTTGAAATCAAAAGGCCAATCGCAGAAATTTTTTAAAATGAATATTACATATTTATTGATACTTTTAAAATTTTTCATTCGAAAATGTGTACCAAAATAACCTGCATTGACGCAGAAAACTTGAAATTATTAAATACCGTTATAAGGTTATTATACTTGTCAATGCATATGTTTAAAAAAGGGCATTCCAACATATATATATATCCGAATAGAAAATGGTTATTGGCACCTAAAAATATCTCGCTTGCCGTTTTGTCTGCGTAACTTCAAAAGCCCGTTGCCTTGTAGACGATAATTCTTTAAGGCAATCAAGGACAGTCTATAAAGCCTTTTAGTATTTCCTTTTTGCAATGTCCTTACATTTCCATTACCCCAATGGAACAGCCCACATGAGTCATGCACCATAGGTTGCGAAAAGTATTTGCAGAAAATCTACTTTGTCGATCCTTTTATCTCCCCAACTTCGACACTAAATTCCTGTTGACACTGACATTAATTTAATTGTCTGCAGTTGTGCTTTCTCTTAGGTTGTATCTTCGTGCCGCTTCAAAGAGATTACCCCATGTGTGCATTCAGAAATGCTTTTGTTCTTGGATATTAAAGCTGGTTTCGGTGAAAGCTTTTGAATTTTTTTTACAAATTTCGATGCCAATAAAGGGGGTTGAACTCTCTTATGTTGAGTTATTTTCATTCTCTTGTTTGTAGTCTATGATAGTACTTATTTTGTTTTGAATTATTATATTAATAATATGATGCATTTAATTATCTAATATTTGTTTATATATATTACGTTCTTTTTCATTCTGTGTTTATTCTTATATGTTCAATGAAACATTTAGCTATTATCATATGTTCTTTTTCCATTCTGTGTTTTGTAAGTAAGTGTTTCTTGCTTATATTTTCAATAAAACATTTAGCAATTTAAAACGCCTTACATTTGTTGATGATGGTTCATAAGTACTACTATCTTTCTCGAGGAAATTGACAGTTTTAATTTATGCTTTAAACTCAATTGCTCTGATCAGAAGGTATAACGTTATCGGGTTCAGAAATGTCTTAAATTATAGGCCTTTGTCTTGACAATTGAAATAAATTAAAAGTACAATCTATATCATTAATGGGTAATTTGGGAAACCTTTCCAATAAAAAAGCCAATAATCAAGCAACAATTTGATTATTGGTTTTTAATTAATTAAAGACATTAAAATATTTACTCGGAGGCATTCTGATCATTAGAATCACCGGTAAATATTTTTATATGTTTACAACCAATAGCATAGATAACTTTTTTTTTTAAAATCTAAGTAATGCTTTGTGGGTTTTTTTTTGTGAGAAGTATTTTCGATTAGTTCTTTTTATGGCAATTCTTTTTATTTAGATTTGACCTTTTTGAATGTGTGTGTGAATTTTTTAGAGTAATTTTTTTGAATCTCAGCCATGTTTGACCGATTTATTTATAAAACTTACGTTTTGATTTGTACCTTCCTTTTTTGTGAAGGCATATAGACTGTAGAAAATTTCTTTATCACGTATATAGCTTCATTTTGTTGTGAAATATCTGGGAATATAAAAGAGATAATGGAGATTTCGAAATAAAGTTATATTTCCCGTTTTAGAAAATATATGTATAAAAGTTTCTTTATTATAAACTTTTACTCAGAAAAAGCAAGCTGTTAGTTTTCAAATCGGAGAAATTCTAGTTTTTCTTAAAAGAATCATTTAAATTAGATGGGATTCCTACATATCCTGTTATATATTGAATATATTTATTTTATAGCCACTTTTTTTTGGGAAAAGAAATAATTTTATGAACTATAAAAAAGATTTTGAATGACCATGCTCTTTTGTATTGAAACCCATTTTGCAAGAATATTTGATTTGATAAACCTTAAATGTACTTGATATCTTATTGTGAATATTGTTGCAGATCTTTTTATGGTTACATTTCACCGTTTAAAGGAATTGTATTTTCTGTTTCTCTGAATTTCTTTTGTTGTTTAAAGTCTAAATTTATTTTACAATGGCGTCATCTGAAGTGTGAATTCTCTAAACAGTTATTAATGTTTTTTTTTTTTTTTTTTTTTTTTTATGTATTTTGATAGTAACGATATGCATTTTTTATGTGGGATAATTTAGTTGGAAAGTTATATTTTGTTGTTTATACAATCTTTGAGCAATCTTATTTAAACTTTAACCGTTTGCAGCACGCGTATTGAATGTTGTTTGCAGTTTATTTGTTCCTGTTTCTACCTTCTTAAGTAGTATTCCGATAGAAAGCCTTATCAGAGCTTGACTTTTAAAATGCTCGTGTTCAGAAATAAGTAAAAAAAAATTTAAAAAATGATTTTTGATAATAGCTACTGTGTTGAATTAAAATACTACACATATTTGAATATTCCTAGTAGCCTTGTTTATATCTTGTGAAAAATGAATAGGAAATGATTACTTAAACTTATTTTAAAGTTGAAATTTGCTTCTGTAATACTTTTCTTTCATACGTTATTACCTCTTAGTGCAAAATTTTACGATATGAAAAATTCGACATTTTGTACATAATACTTGAAAAAGTAACAAATATTGTTCGTCGCATTTTTTTTGTGTCATTATTTATTGTTTCCTTTTATCATCAATTGTTTGTTTCCATTCGCTTTTGTCCCACGACCGAAATTCGAAGTCTGATGCCAATAGCCTTTGTATAATCATGAGGCGAAATTAATTTAAATCGAAACAAAAAGGTCCCCTTAACGTAGCTGGTACAACTCGTAATTTTAAACCATAGTTGGATGATGATGTTAAAACTTAAATTATGTGTTCAAACCATACCATTTCTAGTTCGTCCACGACATTTTTTTGTGGTTGGATGTTTTGGTCTATTTCGGTTGATTTGTGAGACCCGAATCCAATAATCCATAAATTATCTGCCCTTGAATCAGTTTCTCCCTTTTGTCCTTGGGTTTGAGTCCGAGTAATTAGTCAAATTTCATAGAATTTCCATCTTTGTCACATAGAAATGAGTCATTTCCCAATGGTATGTCTTCCAGGAAGTCATTACTTTTCTAAACTGTCTCCTAGTTTTTAACTTTGCATTGACCTTGGATCGAATCCAATAATTTGTATTATAATCGTACTGTCATGCAAATTAAAATTAAATCAAAGAGCCCTAGAGAAAACTAGCGCATTCCCATATGGGTCTGGGGAATAAATGGTCATTAAGTATGAATATTATTTGTTGTGAAGAACCAGGGTAACATTTTAGGCTCTGATATACTTACTCCCTTATGAGAACTGACGACATATATGGTTATCTCCATGGAGATTATCTCAAATCAAAATTTTGCATTAGAAAGCTTTATTCCATTGAGAATTCGAAGGAAACTTTTCCAAAACATCGTCAATATGAAACACAATGATTATGAGAAAACAGTGGCAAATATCCAAGATTAATCTGCGATAATGTATGCGATGCGGTCATTTTTAGACGTAACTATTAAAACAATGAATTTGAATTGTGTGACAAAATTATGGTAATTGCTCTCGTTTTTAAAATTTATATTCCAGTCTTCATTTCATTAATGAGCTTATCTATATACTATGTTTTGTGATAAAGAATTTATTGTTTATCGTAATGATGGATTGATTTTCTTATGTTATTTATGATTAAAATTTACTAATTAAGAGTAATATTTCTACAGTATTTAAAGGTTGTATATAATGGCACTGTTTTCGAAATTCTGATGTGGCCACGGTAGCCGATTGATCGTGGTTATGAGCTCTTGATTGACGTTTTCCCCATCGAATTGTGAATTCGAGTCCTTTAATCATTTAAAGACCCTTCATGTTGCGGAGCTGATGCACTTTAAATCTATTGGGACTTGGAAGTTTGGAGAGAGAAGTGCGAACCTAAGTATCTCCTTCATTACTTAATCGAGGGTGAAAACTATGAAGTCGTCGCCAGTAGTCCTAATGTTGCTTTTAAGTGCGTTGTTAATAAACAATTAATTCCAAATTCGGACTTACTTTTTGCATTTGATGCAATGTATCTTAAATTCTCTTTTTTATGAATTGTAAATTAAATCTTATATGTATTATTTGATGTGAAGCTCCAAGCAACATTTTAGATTCTGATATACTCCCTTGTGAGAGCTAACGATATATATGGTTATCTTTATAAAGATAGGTTGTTTATGGATTGTTTTTCTACATTTTGAATTAGTTTTATTGAAATAAAAAAAATATGAAAACTGATACCATGGACTTTTTACCTGAAGACTTAGTAATTTATTAGGAATTATATATGTGAATGTTTAATAGAATATATAAAGCTGCTTATTTTCTCTACAATGTCATTTCAAAAATTGATTATCTTGACAACGGGGCTTGTTCGAATTCTGATTAAGTATGGAAGGTTTATATTTTAAAGTATGAATGATTATAATGTGCTCGTACTTGTAAAATTGTAGAGGCTTAAACCTTGCTTGACAATGTCAAGTCACAATGTTAATTTTTTGTGCTTTTACTGAAAAGTTCTGCATGCCTTAATTTTGATATTGATTTTTTGATGTTAAAAGTGGTGAGCTTCGCGATTGAGTTTTAAGGGTTGAACCCTGATTCCAACACAAAAACTCATTTTGAATAAGAGCTTCTACATTAAATAGAACTGGATTCGAAAGTTTACAAGTTTGGTGAAATAAGCTACCATCGCAGATATAATCCTTTTCACTTGAGCGTGGTTCAGAATTCAGTGGATGATTGGAAAAAGTTCTGATGCCTTTAAAGACCCCGCTGCGTAGCGCGGCTGTGCACGTTATATCTGTTCGAGATCTCCCGTTGAAGTGGGAGGTTATACCTCGCAAGTGCCGTCTTCGTCACTTGATCAGGACTCAAAATTATTAGGTCCGTCGCCATTAGGGCTCGTGATGTTAACGAACCATCAAATCAAAATCTTTATGCCTGTACCTCGCTACTTAATTCTATCATAACTATGATTTACTTCATACCATCCTAATTCATTATTCGAGTAGCTTTAATTTCTTATTATTAATTATGCTAATAAAATCAGTTTTGTTGAAAAAATGTATTTCTAAATATCAGGTTCGGAAAAAATAATGGTGATAAGTATACAGTTATTGGTATTGAGACTTGGTATCGATCTCGGATCATTGTCTCTTTTTCATTGGATTTAATTACTTACCGCGTAATTGCTCTAAGAGGGAGGGGAACCCATCTTGATGTGAAAATAAGCCTGCTTAGGCGTAAAACGCCTGATCTATTTCTCCTTGGCGTAATATCAATGATACGTCTGTATCCACTTTTGGTTAGTTTTCTCGCAGCCGAATCTAGAAAATGACTATGTCGATCGACTTCGTTGCGAAGTCATTCATCAAGGCTGGCGATGACATTTTGGCGATTTTCTCCCATCCATCGACCGTTAGTCGTTAGTCTCGCTTTTGCCTTCTTGCAAAGAGCTGTTTTTTTGTTCTCCGGACTTCATTAACTGTGTCGATTTTTTCCTCACCCTCCCACCTCTCTCGTTGCTGTGACGCTCCAAGAAGCGGAAAAACTGAATTACTTTCAAATTTTTTTGCACCCCCCCTTCCTTTTGCTTCTTCGTCTCAACGCGTAATTTTGAGCCCTGGGGATTCGCCACTGTTATTTATTATTTTTTCTTTCTCTCTTTTCACTTTACATCTAACGAAAAAGATGGATGTGAGCAAAATCCTTTTAAAACTTAAGAAAAAGTTTATTTTTTAATGTTTTGCTATAGTTAGAGTAATGAGGCACAGTTTATAAGAAGGAGAAAAATTTCCTTTCTGTTTTATTTTTTTATTAATTCGAATTTTTTTTTTGTATCCCAGGCAACTGTCGAGGCGAATAATTTTTAATGATTTACGTTTGGGGAAATGTATTTCCTCTCTATATTATTTCAAAGAAATGCTTTATGTTTTTTAAGCATATGTTATTCTTCATGTTTTTGTATCGCTAATTTGTTTCTACTTAAGAAAGCTTTTTCTTAATTATGTTGTTAAGCTTAAATTGTACAAATCAGTCGTTAGCCGGAAAAGAATTGTGTTTACATGGTGGAAAAACAGGCCGTCTTGCTTGAATTAATTTGTTTTCATTTCGTTAAACACATGTATCAAAAACTGTTTTAACCATTAATATCCCAACATTGTTAAATTAATCCATTATACATTGACTTGAAGAGAAAAAGATTATGTTTGTGAATCTCGAAACGGAAAACTGAATACCAGTTTTTGAATGTTTGCTTTTTAATAACATGGATGCAGCTGCAATAAGTCATTTTATATTCAGGTGGCTTCCGGCTAAAGGTTAAGTACCTTTAATTTTAAAATAATTCTCTATTTCTGCTTTGAGCTTTACTAATCTGTTGACGATAGCCCTCATTGATTTGAGCCAAGGATGAATGACAATTGAGTTAAATTTCTTCAAAAAAAAATTTTTACATTATTATCTAGAAAGCTTTGGATGTGAAATTTAACTTGCAGTAACTTGTATTTTTACCCTTCTTGTAGGATAATAGTGAGTTGTGGACGTTAAATACATTTTGTTTTTATTATAAGTTTTCACAAGGTGTGGTACGGAAATTAGGGCACCAAATTAGATGTCTTCTTTTTTTGATTCTCAGTTATGAGATCCATCGCTAATAGCTTGTTGTTTAGTTTTAGTGTATTGGACTAATCAAACCAATTAATTATAAAATATCATGCAGTCAAAATTCTTGCGATAAGATTATTCTGGATTCACATGTCAGAAAACAGTTATCGGAACTTAATAAATTTGATACATTTTAAATTCCTAATTCTGTAGAATCTTTTTGACCTTCTAAAATATAATTAATTTTTAATGCAATGAAGTGCATATCCAAGTAGTTCTTTTTTTTTTTTTTTTAAAAAAAAAAGGTTTATTTTTAAAATTAATTTTCTACTTCAATTATAGAAATATTTTTGTCTTTTTAATGGTCTACCTGTGAGTAATGTGAGATCTTTGAAAAATATTTTAAAATACTATATGGTTTGCAGACCGGAGCTTTCAAAACCATGTTAGACTTTATACATATATGTCCTGATTAGTAAACGGAGAATTAAGAGTTTAGAAGATAGTTAAACGACTTAGGCTTATGATTATCACAATTTTCACATTTGATTTTAACGCGAAATATTTGATTTGTAAATAGTTAATGTGCGTTAAAAACGCGTTGGCTTAATTTAACTTCTCTCTCTCTCTCTCTCTGTGTATATATATATATATATATATTAATCTCGGACATTTTGACAAGTATAGTGAAATATAACGGCTGTGTTGGATTGATATTTATGTAAGTAGGAGTATAAAATTGAAAATCATTCTCAAATGAATTTTCTATTTTATTTTCTTCAGTAGTATCTTAATTTTCGTTATATATGAAACTAGAAAAAAAAAAGCTTCAATTCAAAATTAACGAAGATTAAAATATGCAACGGTTAAAAAATTAAGCATATTTCCCCCCAGTTTATGTATGTATATATTTTAAAAATAATAAGATAAACAAAATATCAAGAAATTAGAAACACTTGAAAATTTTAAGAAACCTTATAATTCTTTAAAAATACAAAAATGGAGAATAATGTATGGAATGCTGGAACAGGCTTTAGACTGTTAAACTTGGTTATTCTAGAATTATAGGCCTTATTGTTCCTATGAGCAAAATATATTGTTAAAATATAAACTGAACACTAAAAATATAAATTGAAAAAGATTCTGAAAATTCGAAAATTAAAAAGATAGCACAAAATAAAAAAAAAAAAAAAAAAAAAAAAATTAAAATCCAAAGAAATTTACGTAATATTAGCAAATTAAATTTTGAAAAACTTCACATTAAAGACCCATTTTTACATATATTAATAGCATTAAATACCCATTAATGCTTTATTTTAAGTTATAAAAATAATCGAAAAAGCTTAAAAATTGAGTCAAAAATCGCTTACGTAACTAAATACCATACCATCTTCCCTCGAGAAGAAATTATTTTAAACGTAGCCAAAACGCGAACACTTTACTCTAAAATCAATTTTTAAATGTTGCCAGATTGCCAATACTTAATTCTAGGAGTAACCAATAAAAATCATTGGGCAGGGCTACTAACTAATAATATTGGACAAAAATTGCTATTAGAAATCAGGAGGGGGCGGGTGAATCCTAAAAAACGAAAATGATTAATTAGCGAAATTTAAAAATGCAAATGATCTGAATATAGTAACGCCATCTATCAAACTATTTTATAACTAAATCTAAAAAGAAAGAAATTTAAATAAAATATTTAATTTGTAAAATTAAATAATATTTAAAATAAATGAAAAATAAGTAAAAAAAATCAAAGAAATTATATTAAAATAAAGAAAAGTAATATATATATATATATAAATGACTAAAAACAAAATTAAAAAATTTAGACAAAGAGAAGATTAAAAAACTAAGCAAAGTTAAAGAAAATCTTTATTAAAAATTATCAAAAAAAATCTAAAATTATAAACAAAGCAAATTACGAAGAACCAATTTTATAGTTTTTATATTTTAAGTTTCTCTTCAAAAATTAATCGGTTAATCAGCTTTAGCCTTTGTAAAAAAGAAATTATTTTGATATTGGAAAGCATAATGACTATTTTGATATTTCTCAGTAAAAAATTATTTAATTTTTTTTAAATATGTTTAAATTTATTTGCTATTTAAGAAGGGAATTTTATTAATGGAAACAATAATTTGTTACTAATGTTACTAAGAGTGATTATGAATGATTAATGATAATTTAAATTAACACATGAAAAATCTTTTTCATATGGCGTTATATCAGTTTTTTTTTTCAAATATAAGTAAGAAGGATAAAAAGATAAATCTGATTTAACTCTTGGGTTAAGATTAATCTGAAAAATTATATTCATAAAAATTAAATCAGTATTAGCAAGACTGTTACTGGCAGGACCACCTTGAAGTATACCTTTCATTTGTTTGTAATTCTTACCATTATAACCAGTACATATTTGTCTTAAGACTATTTTTATTAGAAATTTAAATTTCTCATAAGAGAACTATTAATTTTTAATTCTTTAACATTTTCGAAAAGAATTAAATTTTCTATATCTATTGAATTAAACAAATATTTGAAGGCATAATTATAAATATCGTAAATCTCTTTATCTTTTAAATAATTGATAATTTCATAACTATTTTTAATGATAATAGTCTTATCCAAACTATCTATGGTATTTTGTAAAATTTTGAAACTATTAGTTAAAGTTCTAAATTTATGTCCTAAATTTAATAAGAACTTAATGAAGTTTTGGAGCTAAAAATATCTGAGGAAATTTAACACACACACACGCACGCACACACCACTTTATCCTCTTATACGTATTTATAACACTTAATTAAAAAACATTTTGTGAATTTGTATTCAGATTTTAACTTATACTAACATTTATGCATAATATGTAAACATCTGATAAATAACATTCAGTTTTTGTTGTTCTTATATTTTCTATATTTTTTGACGAAGTCGGTTAGTATCTGGTTTTCTTTAAAATTTTGTTGTTATGCATTTTTTGAAGATATTAAATCGTATTTTGTTACTAAGGGAATATTGAAACTGTATTATTTTTCAAGCATATTATTTATAAAAATGATATACGAGTAGTTTAAAATATATCTTAAGTTGGTAATTAATAGAAATCTGTTCATATTTTTATTAGTTGAGTCGTGGGTTCGAATATTGATTCCACTAAAAACCCGTCCTGTTGCGATGCTGATGTACGATAAACTCTGTCGGGGCTGAAGTCCTCAAAGTGCAAATTTGGAGTATGTGGTACCAACTCAGGTATTATCCTCGTCTTTTGATTGGGATTCCGTACCCCGAGGTCCGTTCCTTATAGCCTTGACGATGCTTCTGAGTATGTCGTTAATAAATTGACAGTCAGTCCTTATTTTATATTTCCTGGTAACTTATTGGAGAATTATATCGAATATAAGTCCTTTTTCCAACGTAAAATTTTATAAATGTTTTTTTTTATTTTATTTTTATTTTCGCAAGGATTTTATTTTAATTCTGAAATGAATATATTAAGCATTAAAGAACGGAGACGAAAATTTATCTCGAACTGAGCAACACAAAAGTGCGGAAAATATTTTACTCAAATACTTTTATCTTCTTTCGTCTTTTGACTGAGAATATAGAATTGTCCTTTGTCCTTAGGAATTATTTTCTGAGCTTAGCTTTTCGTTTCGATTTTATTTTGGTGGAGGACTGTAAGCAGCTTGTATCCCTTGACTACTAGATATCTTATTTTAGCATCATCTTGATCCTTTTGTTTTCGAAGCGGATAAGAATGGAAGATGTTCTTTTGTGCGTGAGCCATTTTTGGAACGCTTCTTTTTTTCCTTTCATTTATTTCTTCAGATATCTGCAAAGTTTTGGAGGTTCATAGTTAGGGTATTTTCCTTGTTATTCATTTATAGAGAATTATTGAAACTATTTTCTTCTAGATTTTTGAAGTTATTTCAAATGAAAGTTTTCGTTTTTGCTATATAGTTGTTGCAAATGAAATTTTATTTTATTGCTTCTTAAGAAAAATCTCCTTAAAAAGGTTTTACTTGCATCAATATGTTAATAATTATTTTTAGGTTTGTCAGGAATGTCTGTTAAATATTAATCTTAAATTTTTTGAAAACGTTGACAAAACTGTACCGACAAGTATTGTATAGAATTACTTTTGTTTTCTTTATAAACTAAAGAAAAATCTTTATTGTTAAAATGAAATGATAAACTATATATCATACAAATACTTTTCTAAAAATATGTTTGCGGCCGCCTTCTGATCCAAAACATAATTTTTTGTGTACGCTGCTTTAACGATCCATGTAAATTCATAAAATTGAACTATGCAAATGTTTTGAAAAACCCAGCTGCCCATTTAGAATGAATTCATTCAGATTTCCAATCAACTCTAAACAAGCTTATATTTTTAGATATCGATTTTTTTTTTCTTATTCATTTCGTGGGAATTCATTACTACCACTTTTTTTTTTTTGTGCTATCGAATTCCAAACTCCGCCGTGGCAATTTCTTACAACTTTTGTCTCTTTAGATCCCCTTAAGAATTACTCTTCTCTGTTTGTCTAAGCCACTGGAACCTCAATCTCTCGCTGACTTCTGTTGAAAAATTGCCAACTTCCTTCCACAACCACCATCCGAACATGGACAGCCCACATAAAAAATTAATCCGTTCCATCATTTCCCTTACGGCCCAGCGATCTCTCCGTCGACCTAAGATGGCGGGCACTGTCACGTTTTGTTATTTGATGAGAAATACATTTTTGCTGGCAGCGTATTGAATCGGCCCACTGGCGATGGAACATGTGTTCCGCCAACCCCTCTTCTTCTACTACTACTTGGGCCCTTGTTTGTTCTTGGAGAGTGTTTGCGATCTGTCTTTTCGTCCGTGTTCTATCCTTCGAGTTTGGTTATTTTTTTCCTCTCTCTCTCTCGCTCCAAGAGTCAACATTTTGGGTCAACAAAGGAAAAGGTGCCTCTAGGGAATGGTGAGCCCCCCTGAGGTAAAGGGGATTGGTCGTGTTCTCAGTGTGAACTGTTCCTGTTTGTACCACGACCCTCTTTCCCGACCCTTAGCATTTCACGTCTCATCTCTGGAATTGCTTCTTGATGTAATTTTGTAGAATGGGTGATAGGTCAATGCTATAGCTGGTGGATTTCCCCCCTCACTTTTTTAGTTGTGTATACAGTGTGGTGCTCAAAAGGTGTATGCGATCATTATATGGTATTGATAAATGAAAGCTCGTATGAATATAGTTGTTTTATTTGAAAATGAAAATTTGTTAGTAAATATATAATTTTAACCTAAAATTACACTATATATATATATATATATATATTTATTTATTTATCAAGTAGTAGAAAATAGAATTGGGATAGAAAAATGTTTTGCTATTAATATGATTTAATGTGGTACTGAAGTACATTTCTATTAAAATATTTAATTCTTAAAATTTAGAAACATCTAATAAATTCGCAATATTCACTTTAGTGTAAAATGTTAACTTTGTATGACAGTATAAGATATGAAATTTGGGGGACATATAGTATACAGGAATATTATTATTGATTCAAACAAAAAAATAAGAAGTATATCCAAGTAAATCATTCCCTATACATTAGTAAAGTTAGAATTTGATGCTATCGTGATAGCCAAGTGGTCATAGTGGCGAACTCGTGGTCGTCGTTTCTTGATTTGAGCCGTGGTTCTGACTCCGGATTCCATTAAAGATCAGTCGTATAGTTGTGAAATTGGTGGGGAGATTCAAACCCTATGATGTAGAAGTTTGGAAAGGGGGATAACTCTCTGATGTCCTTTTCGTCATTTGACAATGGCTGAAAATTACGAGATTCATTGACAATAGTTTTGTTTTGTTTGTTTTTGTTGCTTCTACGTTAATAAACAATCAAACAGTCAGAATTTGATATAAATACTGCAGTCTTTCCTCCCTCCCCCTGAAAAAGTGTTTCTAATTTAGTCTTGTTCTCTAATGTAAGATTATGACAATCTTGAACTGTTGTTCCATTTCGTTTCCTTTTCGTTAGTGATTAAAAATTATTTTTTATCACCTCTGTCTCATTGTATAAGTGCTATGTAACGTTATTAAGTTAATTCAACTTTGTTTTCTTCCCCATTGGTTTTATTTAAAATTATTTCCATTTAGAAAACAACGCTCGAAAAATTTGTTGAAATAGATGATTCTTTCTGACTGCGAAATTTTTCTTGATTTTTTTTTTAATTTAGAAATGACATGATTTTTTTAATGTTGATCTTGAGAAATTACATACATTATAGCTTTTTTTATTTAATTGTTTGTTTGTTTTGGCAAAAAATTATATTTCTGAAGTTTTAGACCTGTGCAAGAATAAAAGTGAATCTCTCATATATTCTTTTTTTCCTATTCTTACACTCTGCCTTTACAAATGAATGAAATCTGTAACGAACAATGCTAAGAATTAACTGAGCATTTCTCTCTTCTCTTTTTTCTCATTATTATTATTTAAATTGTATAATACCCAGAATGCAACAAATTGAATGGAATAAAGAATTAACTGGTTTGCATAAGCTTTTTTTAAGCAAATGTTTTGCATTATTGTCATAAATACTGAAAATTTTGTATCATTATCATAAATAAATTGAATAGATTGAAAGGTCTTAACAACAACTTTCTTTAAAAATGTCATTATCACAGAAACCGAAAACATTAATGGGATAAAGCGAAAGATCACTGTTATTATGATTAAATGTTGACATTTTTTACGAAGTGAAATGATTTTCTATGCTAATAATATCACGCAAATGTCTGTTTGTAATTTCAACGTGAATCGATTTAATAATCAGTACTATTATTTTCTGTAAACTAATAGTTTTTACCCCGTTGCTTCTACAAAATAGAGTGGAAATAATTGGAAATATAGAATGGAAGATATTAGTTTTCAAATTCATACATTTGTTTAGTATTTTCTTTTTAGTTTCATTATTTTTCTTGATTATTTGTTTTGAAGTTTTTATAACTTGTTTCGATTTTGACTTTTATATTTACTTTATTTCGTTTGTTTGTTGTTTTTCCGTTTTGCATATTGTCGAATATGATACATCATCATATAATTTCTGTGCTACGGATTTTAGAGGACCTGTAAAATGCAAGTATAACAAATTTTTATCCCTTAACAAAAGTTATTGCAACTGTGGCGCCTATGATAAGGAAAAACGAGTTCGTTTTAAGCCAAGTTAAAATAACCGTTACTTTTTAAAATTAAAAGCAACGAAAATCATATTTAAACATTGAGATATCTGTATATTTAAGTAATTGTTTGTGTGAAGAATTTAAATTTATAAAAATAAATGAGATTATGTACGAACAATTAATAATGAAAAACTGTTCTTACATTTGTAAGTTATGTACATACCTTTAGGTACATCTTACATAAAATCTACCGTATTTATAACTGAAAAAATTTGCGAAATACTATAAATATAATATTATATATGCTGAATATATTTATAATCTCAAAAATTAAGTTTGATAAAAAAAATTTGAAAAATAATTTTTATGATTCAAATTTCCCATAATTTTCATACAAATATTGTGCAATTCTTACAGAGTGTTTACTAGAGAAAAATATCTTCACAGTGTGGGAAATGACCTCATTTCACGATGCACGAAATCAACACTTTGGATGAAATGGATTTTGAGAAAAGTATGCCAGAATTTCTAAACAACATTTTAGAACTGTGCATTCTCACATATTTTTCTCTATGGGATGTGATACACTTGTGTTTACAGTTTTAAAATTCAATTTTTGAACGTTCTATTTATCAAATTATCATAAATACCACATCTACGGAGTCTGTGAAGTGCCCTCTATTTTACAACAGTAAAATAGTAATAATTCAAAATTTGATGCATTTTAGTGTCTAAGGTTACTATAAAGTCTCGTGCCTTCAGAATATGGAATAAATTATGTAAAATTCAATTTTCATCGTAGATTTTCAGTTGTAAATTCATGGAAGAATGCAAATAAGAATATGTAAATTATTTCTTTTCTTTCCTGGGCTAGACAAAACTTTTGAATTTTTTTTTCTTTTCGAATTACGTGCTTTCGAAGTTTAGTTATGGATATTTTATTTAAATTGTTTTAAGAGTACGAAAATCAGTGAAATATACACTTCGAGCAAATCTCTTGAAATTTGTCAGAACAGCGCCTTTAAATTAGCATGTTCGGGGACAGTAAGAATTTGGATGAACTTTGAAAAATAAATAGGTGATTTATTATTAAACACTAATCGTGATGTTTAAATTTTGATGTTACATTTTGTTCGAGTGTCCAGGACTTCTAATTTAAACAGTTATGCATAAGGAATGCTATTGCATTTACGTCAAAATTGCGCTTTTAATGTATGCAAAGTGTAATCCAACTGATAATTTTAAATACACGCACGAGACAAAACAAAATGAAAATATTCAGTGAACCAGTTAGTCAAATTACTTAAAGACTCCCGTCTACCGGCTATTTTGATTTTGTGGTCATAATGTGTTTGGAATTTCTGCCTTCCTCCTCAGATCTATATATTTTATCTACTTAAATGCAAAAAAGTGTACCAGAAAGAGCAAAGAATTTTGAAGGTTTCTGAAGAAATTACACATTTTTCCTTCGACTTTTAAAAATATTTTTACTCTTATTTTAATAATTCTTTTGTGGGTTTTCCGCTCTTAGAAAAACATTCTAAAATATTTTCAAAAATCGTGGTGAAATGCAATTTTGCTCTTTTGGCTGCTGTTTTTTTTTTTTTTTTTTTTTTTTTTTGCATTCAAATAAATAAAATAGTATAGATTTGAGAACGGTAGTAGAAATTTCCATAGGATTAACATTACGTTCTCGGAATCAAAATGGCGGTAGACGGGAACTGTAAATTGTAAATAAATAACATAAAAGGCATGATAAATTTGAATGTTACAGCATATGTGTTATTTTTGCATCACCATTAAAACGAGCGCTATATCATACACCTCCCGAACGTGTTAAGGTATTTAAATTTTTTAAAATTTCTGAGGACTAAATATCAGAATCCCCGATTTGTTTACTTTCATACATATAATTAGTCCATACCGAATACCCAAATCAGCTTAAAATTTAATTTCCAATTTAATCCGATAGAAATTTTCTACTTTGGCTAATCTTCTCTGGACATACACTTAACATATTTTCTTTTTCATGAATCTTCGTACTCGAAAAGACTGTGCTTCCGCAAACTGAAAAATACTTGCTTTTAACTTAATTGAGTTGTGTCAGTTCCTCTAAGTCAACATTTGCTTGGTCGCACACGCACCACCATTACTCTATTTATTATTGCTAAGCAGAGAGCTCTAGTCTCCGAGTTCATCCATATTTTGCGTAACGCATCGTATCCCTTAGGTTGAGCATAATGGCCATGTAAACATTTAAGGTAGTAGTTATTGATTGTGCGTGGACTATTGCAATCGCAGCGAACCATCAATATTTGCATTAAATAGAATTCTTGTGTGCGGATGGAGTAAGTTGCGATATTGTTTCACTGCTATTAATTCTTCGATATTTTTAGTTAATGTTTATGAACTGACATTCATTGAATATGAAACAATTGGAAAATGCTATTAGAAAGTCATACGGTGCTATGAATAGTTTCAGGTTTCTGTAAATCATTTTTTTATGTATTTACCCTGTCTATTCTAAATGGTTTTTTTTTTTCTATCTTTCCTCATTTACCTTTGAATTGAACTCTTTTGCTAGACTTTGCTCTTTAATAGATAGTATATTAGTTACCATTAAATACGTTATACCACTTTATCAAGTTTCAAAACCTCCTAGTAAAATTGTTTCATCCCTCTTTCTAAATTCTGTGTCCATTTTTTTAAAATCTCGAATAAATTAGGTATCATTATTGTTATTCAAGTACATAATGATTTTTCTTTTATTTTACGTAACTTAATTGAAAGTACCATTTTCTTATTCGCTCTGCCCTGATCTTGTTTTAGTTCCAATTTTTATTTTTAGTATGAAACGTATGGAGTGCAACACTCGCACACATCACACACTCATACCTTGTTCTTTACTTATTTTATGAAATAATACGAAATGGTGTTTTATTTTGAGGGGTACACCTTCCAGCAACAATAAGTTTTTGATTAATTGTAAAAATATAGCTTATATTATATTTTTTTTACGCTCTATCAAAAGCATATATTACTTTTTTTTAGCACAGAAAAAGATTGCTTTCGTTGCTTTTTATATTTTTTTCATTCTTATTCGAATGGTGTAGTTTCAGTTTCACCATATCATCCAGAATATTTTTTCATCCTCATTTCAGCAATCCCAGGGAGCCATTTTATTCTGAAAAGCGAGGAAGAAAAATGATCTACCGAAATAACAGAACGCAATACGAGATGGAATTTCTGTTGGAAATTTTTTTCCTCCAGTCGTTTTCCAGATTTCCATCAAAATTTCATTGGGTCCCACCAGCCTATTTCCTGAAAAAGGAACAGTACAATGATATTCGAAACTTTAGAGGGAGAAAATGAAAGCGTACTGTATTCTTTATATATATATCTAAATCGCAAAATGAATACTGTTTTCTTAGAAGAAAGAGTAAATCAGAAAATCACTTGCATGCAAATATTTAACAATCGCAATTTGGCGACGTACTGATTTTCAAGCCAAGATAATCTCGCCAATCTTTGAAGGGGAAAAAAAAAAAAAGATTTTATCTGAGCAATATTACTAATGCAAATTTTAGATGATAGGAAGTCTGGAGTTTCACGTTTGAAGGATGATCATTTTGGTTATTTGAGAACTCTTGGAATGTGGATGATGGGCGCTGTGAATTGTAGAAGCAATTTCTTATGCCGCTGGTGAAATCGGATATAGCCAATCTGAGAGGGGCGTTTATAAGCAAGATGAACCAATTGGCGAAGAGCCTGACTACTTAGTCTGAAGTGTTTCACGTAACCTATTTTTTCTCGTGATATTTCGGAGTCTAAGCTTACACTCAATATCCTTGATTAACTATTCCATTTTTCACAAGAAAATTTATACAATTAATCTTCTTTAATACATATGAAATCTTTTTTAAAAAATGATTTGGTAATAAATCTTGTATATTTATATCATGAAATGGCTGTATAAAAATAAAATAATTATATCAATATAGTGCTTTTGGATAAAGTGGATATCTTCACATATTCGAAACGCTGAAAAACATAATGAGTGATTAAAATAGTTATACCGAAATTTTTTGAATGTTTAACAAAGGGCTTTTAAAAGAGACTGAATAAGAAAGCCTTTTTTTGAGAGCAATTTATTTCTGTTATTTTGTAAATGAATTTTCAAATCTAAATTTATTTAATTTTTTAAAGTGCTTTATTGAGATGTTATTGTTTAGTAAGGAGGGAAAATGTTTTCTTATTGCTAAGAATATTTGCTAGGGTCACCGTTCCTGAGTTCTCATGGTCGCAAGCTCATGTCCGATTTTGTTTCAGGTGAGTTATGGGATCAAATCCTGATGTTACTAAAGACCCGTCATGTAGTGGTGCTAATGCACGTTAAATCTATCAAGGCTCCATGTCTTCACGTTAGGATAATGTGTAAATTAGGAGAGGTTAAGTGCCAAGTCAGATGTCGACTTCGTCACAGGACGGTGTTTCAAAATTGCGAAGTCCATCACCAATAGCCTTCGTGTTGATTCTAAATACGGTGTTAATAAACAATCATTAAGGAAATATGTTTGCTGAAAAACACACGGCAAAAGTAGCTTTAAAAACATATTTTGGATATAATTCTTTTGTATAGAATATTATATACACTATTGTTTTGCTAGAATCATTAATTTATAATATTATATAGAAATGAATTAAAATGTTAATTGGTTTTTCTCCCTCAAAATAAGTAGGCCATAAACGAATGCAATTTTAATACATTTGACAAAACTATTTTCTCTTTATATTAGTTATCTAAGTGGATTTTGTAATCTGATGATAGAGAAGCACAGACATCTGCATTATGATTATATATATTTTACCAGTAGGACATCAATTTATCTAAAATTTCTATTTACAAAACTTCAACGTTTGTTTACTATTCATCTACTCTCCAAATCTTCTAACGTAGTGTAGAATTCGTATTATCAATTCTATCCTTCTTTTTGTTGAAAAGCGGCTTCATTATTTACCAAACATTCATTTTCTAGCGATGGCATAGAGTAATTTTTCTTGGCGGTCCAGGTACAAATAATGAAACATTTCCGTCCCCAGAATCCAGTAGAAACTTTAGATCATTAATGGGTTTTAAATTCGGACCGGCAAATCCATTTTCTGTACGATGTCGCATCCATTATCCTACCTCAACGAAATGCTGCGTACAAAAAAAGAAATATGAATTTACAAAAACGCCAAATCAATTACTCCGGGCTCTGTTCTTCGTCAACTGAATAAGCATACACTGATGGATTTCTGTGGCCCAAAACTGCTTAAACAGACAGAAATGGAATCCCTTATATATCTATATGCCGCTGAAACTCTTTTGTATGCACTCGCATGTGTATAAAAATGGAGAAAACAAAAGAAATTCTCCAACGTTTTTGATCGATGACTTTTCTGAGTATGGGCTGGGAATAAATAAAATTTCAGGCTTGCCAGAATTTTTCGCTCCATTAATCTCTTTTCTTGAATGTAGTGTGTAAAAGCTCTCTCTCCAATGCGATTCGAACAGACTCCAAGAAGCAATTTTTCTCGTAAGAGCTTAATTTTAACTTTCAAGTTGCTACTCTTAGACCATTCGGAATAAATTAAATAAACGAGCGTGTGCGCCAGTGTAAATTTTGACCTTATGTTTTAGTTGCCTTTTGTGAGTTTAATCCGTTGTGGCTTTAACGGTCTGCTGTGAATTATGTCGACCGCTTTTCACCGAAGAGCCTTTTTAAGTGTATAAATCAGCATTTTGCCGCATCTGGTACAATTGCTTTAAGAGCTAAAATGGCTGCGGATTTATTTTTCTTTTTGGGATCAATTGCATGTTGTTAAGCATTCAATTCAGTTCCCTTTGTAAATGATTTGTAGAATCTTTGTTTTATGAAATTCCTCCATTCTATTCATCTTTTCTAACTTGTTAGAAATTTTTTTGAAAAAATATTTCTTTTCTTTAATTTTGAATGATGTTTTATTATTTCTTTTGTGATATCTTTACCGAACACGAAACAGATTAAACGTGGCATACTGCCAATGAAAGAGAATGGACTAAGTAGAAAGTCTATTTAAAGGTACAAGACACGAAGTGGTATTTGCTAAGAAAGATTAACATAAAAATGAGTATCTCTCACTCTTATAATATATATATTGTGGTATCTGTAGAGGTCTAAAGATTCCACTCGTTTTTTCTTATGCAATGGGCTGGTTATCTAGGGGGTAATTTCATTACCTAGTTCCATAGCTTCTGCAGTTTTTTACTTATTACTTAGTTCATTGATAAAGCTTGAAGTTGATTCACTACGTTTATTAGAAGGAGTTGAATGAAAAATATACAAAAGCTACTAATTATATGATCTTCAATGAACTAGTTCATCACAACGATTGATAGTAATTCGAATTCCTGGTATTTTGACGACGGACGTTAGAACGGGCCCTGGCTTTCGGAATAGGACATTTCAACCGTTCATATTAAGAGCGGAGCTACGAGTAGCGCTGCTGAAGGAAGAGTGCTAACGGGCGAGGAGAGCTGACGAGTGAAATGGGAAAAAGAGACAGAGCGATGGGCTCTACTCTTTTGTTCTAATATAGAGGGCTTTGCATGAGCTTACTCATAAAACCGATTCGTGTGGAATCTAGGCGAAAACTCGATTGGGAAGAAAGTTATGGATTTTTCCTGAATTTCCTGTGTAACGTCACACGTGGCCGAAACATTTTTGTCGAGCCGAGAGCCTGAGACGGACGAGTCCTTGGAAATCGATTGGAAAATCAACTGGAAGCCATCGGCACTTGTAAGAGGATTTGCTGAGTGAATTTAAGGAAGCGGTCTGTAGTTTGGCTTCGGAAATCTGCCTTGGAAGTGCGGAGTATATTATGGCTGAGATTTGTCCACAGTGAGAACTGATAAGCTGTGCTGTTTACAAGTGCTGTTTCTGTTCCTGTGTCGTTAATCTGTATAAGTATTGTATTTTATATTTGTGCTGTTATTCTGTCCACATTTTTCTACCTGTGTGTTCCTCTTGTCCAGAATATTCGTGAATAAAGTGTCATTTGTCGTTAACCTCTGTGTTGGACTGATTTACCTCATCATACACCCACGCACGGGTGTGAATTCTCGGAACAATATATGTGTGTGTTACATTGATTGTGAATTTTTCTAAGCATAAAATTCTTTCACTTTTGAATCCTGCGGATTTTTATTTTTCTCATAATTCTATTATTTTATCAGTTGATTTTTCGAGTCCTCAAAATTGTTGGATAGGTAAAAAAGCTTTCGGTTTCCTTTCAACACTTGCTGTGTAAGACGGACAGCTGTACGCCGTGTTTCATTATGGTTGGGACAATATTGTATTAACTTCACCCCAACTTGTTTGCACACCATTTTTAAAATTTTACACTTGACTTTTTACTTTCTATTTTATATATAATATTTTTATCTATCATTTTATCTTAATGTGATTAAAAAAACCCCGTCAAATTAAGATGCTTTGTGCTATGTAGATTTAGCTCTTGCACCACAAACCCCACATTCACTCACTTTATTAAACATCACTTCAAGCCTTAATAAAGCATAAATAACCAAATATTTTTTTTTTCTTTCAAAACACGAACTCCTGCTTGTTCTTTCTGAGACAATTAGCAGTAAATCGACAAGACCTTTTATACGTATCTTTTAGGTTTATTTGTTCTAATTATTTACTCCAATAAAAATATTCAACAAAACAGCCAACAGTACTTAATCTTTAATATCATTAAAAACATGATCAACGTTTAATAATTTCTTTCTTTCTATTTAGAAATATAGGTATAACTATTCGCAAGGTATAACTAATTGCAGTGATTGCAAGTCCTGTTATATTTTCATCTTCCGGATTCGTTTTTCCTGCATGACCTAAACTATAGAGGCGTAAATCGTTTTACAGAGTGTGGCAAAAGTGGATGTTTGACAGGGAAGAAAAGAATTTGTATATTGCATTTGCTTTTCTAATGTTTTCAGCAACCTTTCATTGCGAACTAGTTCCTTCACAAAGCTGCTTTTCCTGCCTTTATTTATTGGATGGTTTATTATTTGCTGGTTATTAATCTTACTGAAACCAAGTTTAAATGTGTTACATTTATTTTAATTCCAACATAATATTCTATTATAGCATGTGTAATTTTTGTGTTTTCCTAAAAATAAACCCTAGTATCATTTACAATTTACTTCTAATATTAACCTTGCCCGAAAATAAACCCATATTACAATCATTAGGCTGACAAAAAACACTTCTAGTTTATCCATAGGAGCACTTGATTGACGTATTAAATTATAATAATAATATTCCTATCGAATATATAATCTGTATTTAAATAAGTGAATATTTTTTATGTGTATGGAAGGTAAGGAATTTCATAGAAATAAGCAAACTTATTAAAGCCGACTTATATTAATTTTTATGCAGAAATTAATATACATCTATATCTGTTTGAAAATCTTACATAACTTAGTGCATGTTATATATCAATATGATGCATTGCGTTTTCAATCGCAAAGAATGTACGTACATCGTCACACACTTGTTATAATGCTATTATATACTCTTAAGAATACAATTACAATAATTTACTCTTAACTTTTGTTGTGCGAATTTATTTATGTACCAATAAAAATAATTAGATTATGCATTATATTTACTTATATAATTCTGTTTACAAAATGTTTTGTGTAGTAATATGTATACTAATAACTCATTTGAGATGATTAAGTTGATATCGTTATGCAGTAGAGTAATGTGTATGAACAAAATATATATATATATAACATTAATTTTACTTATTTCTTTAAATAATTTATTTCCTGAATTAAATATCAACTATTGAAACTCCGTAGTTCCAAGAAATAAATACTTAAAAACGTATTATCAGATGAGATAAATCAGTCATGCAACCTTGAAGATTAATTCAAATGTACTAAAATGTTTCTTTAATATCCCCCAAAGATGTATTTCTGTGATACTTGCAATATTAATCCTGGACTGCTTTGATATTTATCTTTGAACTGAACAAGAACAGTTTATTGTTAAATGGTTGAAATACGTTTTTATACTTTATAAACTAAAAATTTCACAAGTAGAAATATAAGTTTCAAGAAAAAGGAATTTCCTATCTACTTTTTAACCCTTGGTTCTCCCAAATCAATTCTGCACACCCTAAAGAGTATTTAAAATGAATTTTCTTCCCTTCATTTTTCTTAGCATGCGTTCGTTTTACTTTGTTAAAATTGCTTTTGGATTACCTAGAATTTAAATTTTTACAGAGCATATATATACCTCGTTTTTTGATCTTTTCTGTAGCAACTCCTCGAGAGATCACTGATAAAACAGAAGATTGGGGAGAGGGGAGAGGGACGTATTTTTTTTTCATAGTTAGACTGTTTTTTTTTAGAACATGATAATATTTGCACTGATTTATTTACACATAATAAAATAACACGTGTCTTAACTCGCTTGACTTTGACAATTTTTACAAAATAATTAACTGTGAAACGTATGTATATACATCGTTTTAAATAAATATAATAAATGACACTTTTTGTCATTTATTCATGAAAAATATTTTTTTTTTAAAAATGATCGCACTCTACTGCATGTATTTAATTTTCTTCATGTGTGTTTACATATATAGAAATTTTTAAAGAGAATATTCTAATTTAATGTGGAATTAATTTTCAAGTATAGTAAATAATATATCGCAGACATAAATGATTTATCATTTTTCATGTGGAATACCTTCTTATTGATTAACACAATAAACTACTTTAAATAATTACTTTAAAATCTAATTTATATTATTCATTAAACAATATCAAATAGACCTGCAATAATATAATTATTTCAAATATATTACGCAGTACCACATGCAATAAAAATTATCTAACATTAATATGTAATTTATCATGTTATTATGGATATGATCCCTCGAAAATAGTATATGGATAATTTTTAAAAGATTTAGAATAATAATTTGTAGTATATATGTCGTAATTTCATTGTTGTATTCATTCTGATGTACATTTATTTTTCTAAACAGCTGTGTTTTTAATATTTTGATCGATTTTGAACATTTTATGGAAGAAAAATGTTCAAAATCGATCAAAGTTGATAATGCTACATAAATTTCTTTAAAAATTTATTTAGTAATGCCTGTTTTTTTTTTTTTTTTGTACATTTGTGTATTGCTCTAACTATTTCAATACTACGAGTACATCTCTGAATCAAGGAATGTAAAACCTTTCATATGAGAATAATCGCTACATTTCGCAAAACCTCTCGTGCACGAAAACAAACACTCCGCTCTTCTTTCCAAAAGGATCGCAATTAATCCATCCAAAAGTTTCATTAATAACCCCCTTTCTAATCATCCCCCTTCGAGTTGACGTCGGGATATCTTCGCAATTTTTCTATTGCAAAGGGTCTTGATAACGACACTGACGATGCTAGAGTTGCTGATGAAGAGTTGCAGGAATAGCTGATAAGAGGACCGAGGGACCGGTCCTCTCTTTCTTGGAATTGCAGTTATCGGAATTCTTTTGAATTGCATATCGATTATGGAGGACGAAAACTTTTGAGGAATGTTCGCTTCCATGATGAATGAATAGGTCCGGCCATTTTTCAGTTGGGACTTCTCAATCGGATAATTGATCAAATTCGATTTTATTTGGTGCTTATTCGAATTTAATTGCCTTCCCTCTCCTTGATGAATCTTGATAAAATTAAAACTTATCTCCAATTGGAATTTTTCCTCTGGGATTTTGTTTTTGGATTTTCTTATTGGATGTTCGTTATCAATGGATTTTCGTTTTGTTCGTTTCAAAATACAGTTTGACTTAATTATTTTATCATTAATGATATCAGGGAGACGTAAAGTTATTTTTTAAAATCCGTGATAGAACGGAACAAATCTTACCCGAATCTTTTAAAAAAGTAATTGATTGATTTCGTGAATGATGATAAAATATTTATCTTTTCAAACGGTCATGCCATAGTGTCTGTTTTAATGCGTAGCATGTTTCTTTTAGTGTTTAGTATTTCGACAAAGTAGAATTCACTTTCAACGTACATTAATTTTCATCACGTAATATCTATTAGAAACCCAAGGGGTTACTGGTTTAGTTTGGATCACTTTTGCATACCAGATCACTTTTCAATTTTTATCATTTGCTTCAATCTTAATTACATTTAGCTTAAATATATTCAATTTAATAATGTATTGTAGTAAAGTAATTATAAAAGTGATTATAAAAGGGAAAGCATGGGAAAGAATATGTAACATCTGCATCTTCTTTCTCTTGTTAGCACTGAGTGCAATTGATATTTTGGATAGGCATATCATTTTAAAACCCGATGATTATTTTGTAATCATCTTCTATTAGTGTGGAAAAGAAATTAGAGAAAAATAAATATGAAATGATTCGTATTGGATGAAAATTACATTTCTTATTAACAAAAACTCTTAAGAATAAATTATATTAGATTTAAAATCGCTTCCTTTTCCTAAATTGATACATTTTTCAGTTTTGACCTCTTTTAATATTTCTTTATGTATTAGCTCGATTGAGAAGTAAATTACCGTAATGCCCATTTGCTGAAGGTTCACTCTTTAGTGTAATCTATCTGTCAGTACAGTGGCCGCGGTAACTTCGTGGTCATATTCGCGAACTCATTGCCGGCTCTGTTTTCGTCGAGTCGTGGGTTTGAGTCCTGTTGCCATTTAAGACCTGTCGTGTAGCGGAACTAATGCGCATTAAATCTATCTGGGTTGCAAGCTCTCTCGTTGGTGTGGTGTAAAAGTTCAGAGTGGGAGATACCAATTCGGTTGTCGTCCTCGTCACTTGATTGAGGCTCAAAATTACGAGGTTCTTTTGCCAGTAGCTTTCGTGTTACTTCTAATTTAATGATTGTTAATAAACAATCATCAAATCAAATCTGTCGATACAGTGGAACAAAAGAAAATTTTGCCATTTTATTGATTTCCGAATTGAAACATAATTCTCTATTTTAACTTCTCGTTCCTTTTCTACGATATGAACGAAACCATTTTATTATGTGAAATCTTTATCTTATTTTATCCTTCCCCCCTCCCCCTTAGCCGTTTTCAATTAAAGATGAAAAACTAAAACACTTCTCCATTTCATTCCAGTGTGAGATAAAGCGCCAGGAGAAATTCCGCCAATGCATCCAAATAGAAGGAAATAGGGAGTGAACGTGAAATTCGGCATTAATCCGTGACGAATGGCCAAAATCCAATTTCTCTCCACCTCGATAGCGAAGAAACAATCTTAGGCGTTCTTGTTTTTCTTTATTTTTATACTTATTCTTATTCTCTCCCTGCTTTTTATCGTTTTATACTTTTTAAAAGACGAATTTTTTTCCCTTTTTTTTTTTTTTTAATCTCCTGCCGATGGTTTCCCCCCCTACTATTACACCCACCCCTCCATCTTCATCTATTGTTATGATACGCGAGTAAAATAAGAAATAGGAAGCGCGTGTCTTCACTCCAGAATTTTACCGGAAAGTATCTTTTTTTTTGTGCCGGAAAGCCCCCCCCCCCCTCTGTTTCCTCTGTAATCGTTTGAAAAACCGATTATTCAGTTTAGAGAGGTTTGTTTCGACTCCCCCTCTTTGTCGCATCCATAGGTTTAAAAAGGTATTGAAAATAAAAATATGTCGTCAATGATAAAAATAAACAAAGTAAAATTAAACATGTCGAAGATGCGTTTGAGTTGAGATGTCTAGTGGCATGTCTGGAACAGGATAAGTTATCGTTTGTACCTGTTAATAGAAAGCACATACCTGAGAGACCTGGATGTTTGTTTAGCATATGAATTTGGCTGAAAAATGAAAGGGAAAAATAATAATAAAGTAGATGGAGAGTTTTTTTTCTTTGTCGTAGCATGTTCTTCAATCCAATCTAATCGAGAAAATGGAGTTCTGCGATCTAATTTCTTTAGGGAAATGGGATAAGAAAAAGAAATCAGGAGATTGAATTTGTGTGCTATGATTTTTTTTTTTTACTTCAGCTATAATTTTGTTGGAATTGAAGTGGATTAAATTTCGATTCTAAAATTTTATCGTAGTCAATTAAGATACTCTTATGAGAGTCTGTTGAAATATGCGTTTTGTTACGAACCACGTGATCGCTTGGGATTTTGAAAAATATTACCATTTATTTTTTTCAATGAACTTAGCCTTTTATTTCCCATTAATAAGATTAAGACACTCCTATTTTGAATTTACATTTAAATTTGACAATGAATTTTATATCTTGTTTCATATTTAATTCGCTTTTATTTATTGTTTTTTTTTATATTATCCTGATTTTTTTTTGCTTATTTATCATTTATTTATATTGTTATAAATTATTGAGGTTTTTTTTTTCAGGCTATCTAAATTCTAAATAACTCGATGATATGATCTGGATTCGAGTTTTGATTCCAGCAAAGACGTTTGGAATATAGCCTATTCCAGCTTGTTAAATCCAATCGAGTATACCGTAGTATAATAGTTTGTGAAGATCTTTTAACTCTACTTTCATCTAAATATCTTTATTGTCATGGTTCAAACTCGCAAGATGGTAGCCGTAGCTAAGTGATCTCTGCCGCGAGTTCATGGCTAGCGTTGTTTCAGTCTGGCCGTGGGTTCGAATCCTTGTTGCAATACACAATATTATTTAAACTATATAACATTAAAATCTGTTATTATAAAAGCTAATAAAGGTATGTTAACATAAGCTAATTTCAAATCTTTGAAATATGTGTAATTTTTATGTGTTGACTCTGAAGAAATTAAAGTTCTTAAGGTTTCTAAAATATCTACAAATGTCCTTGATCTATATTAAAATGTTCTTAATAATATTGAAATGTTCTTGGTAATGCATAGTACACTAAATGTAAAAAGGCACATATTCCTGAAGAAATACTACATCAAATTTAAGTAAATAAAGTAAACATTTCTTCCTAACAGGGAAGAAAAAAAAACTTTGTTTTGAAAAGTTTAAATTTTTGTCAAATGTGGATTATTGATTTCTTTCATTGAACTAATCTGAAATTATTTCATCTTTAATATTTCTCTTCAACAAGAGAAGTGTAGTGAGCTCAAAGACAAGCTAAATCATACTTGTCCTTAACAAACAAAACCTCAATCTTTTTTCTGTATTTTGATTGTTGTTTTATTACTCACAGTTATTCTAGGACAGTCTGAGGTTGGATCCCCAGAAATTTGAAAATAATAGAAATTGACATTTATTTTTCATTTATATTTATTTATATTTTTTACTGTCAAAGGCGATGTGAGAAAAATCATCCAAATTAGTCATTGATAGGGCAAATATACAGTGGTGTATAGGACATACTCGTTCATTTTGAACTTCTCATTTGCAATTGCATCATAAAAAATATTACATATGGGACAAATAAAATTTAAATTCTAAAATTTAGTATAGTAATAACAATTTCAAAGCGTAGCAAATCAACTAAAGACCTTAATTTGAATATTTATAACCCATGAAAATCAACACAATTTTGTAAGATAAATCAAACTTTCAAATTTTAAAACTTAATTATCACGAATTTATACAATAGAATTCTGAATAGTAAAAAAATATGCGAACTTGAAGAGCCAATAGGTAATTTATTTCTGATGATCTGTAAACGAAATTTTGTGAAGCTTTCAGCTGTACTATATTTTCTTTTGAAAAGCAGAAGCGAACGTGTTTATAAAACAGTCCGATTTTTAAGTAGAGATAATTGAATTCCTTTTTTTTTTCATGGTGTACTTTCTAATTCTTTTTGGGTAGGACTCACAAAGAGAAACATTTCACATTTTTTCACGTAGAACAACTTTCATGAATGAAATTAATTTCCTTTTTTCCATGGTGCATTATTTTCAATGCACCATGGAAAGAAATGTAAGTCAAGGTTGATAGGATTCGATGAGTTTATATATGTGTGTGTGTGCTTTATCTTTTTGGTGATATTATTGGTGTTTATCATAATAATGCAGTCGTTATTAATAATTAATATTTCATTTTATTGAATGATTATGGCACATTTTATGAATTTATATTTTCAAAAGTATGCCGTAATAAAGCGTGTGAGTTTGAGTGGCTCACACATCAAGTATCATCGGAGAAAGAATGCATAAATCGAGCAAAAAGTTTTTTATGTTCCAATTAGAAAAAAAGGGGCATCCCGAAATGATTTTGTTGATCTAGTGGCTTTGTAAAGGGGGCTCGCAACTCTTTTATTAAATGTAACACGCACGATTCTAAAGAGGAGTTTAATACAGTTTAATTGGAAGAAAACGCTTGGCGTTAAGAAATAATAATGATAAAAGAAAAGGATCGATTTCATTTATATCGCACGCACGCACGCACGCACGCATACGCACACACATTCTTCTAGACTTATTTCGAAAATAAATTTTATATGTAAAAACATTTATGGCGCCATAATAACCGTTCCAGCAACAAATGTATCTGAAACATTTATTTTAAATATTCCCCATCATGTAAATTCTACACTTTGTGCAATGAATTAGATGGTTTCGAGGTCTTTTTAAATATGTGATTCGGTTATTGGGCATAGTCTATTAAAGGAGTTTGGTTTTTTTTTTTTTTTATATAGAAGCATCTTTCATTCCCCCTTCCTTTGTTTTGTTTATACGATGCTTATCTTGAATACATATTTTATACTTCTTTAAATATCTTACTGTATTATATTGCTCTGGTTTGGATTTTATTTGAAATGTTTTATTTGTATTTTCTTCTTTTTATACCTCACATTGTGTATATTGTAAGGATTTCTTCTGTAATATCAGAATAAGGTAACCCACCCATTGTTGCATTACAAAAAATGGCTATCGTTGTAGCGTTTATAAGAACTTTTCATCTCTTAATCTGCACCCTTTTATTTTTTCAATTTTACGTAATAAGAATAAACTGAAAGGAAAAAAAAAAAAAAAATGGCAGACAGTTTTGTAATTTCTGACATAATTCAAATTTAACAACTTGCATGCTGTAAAGCCATTTCCTGTGTATATAATAAAGGGAAAAAATAGATTTTTCGACATATGAAACTCCACTAGATCTTCTTATATTAAAATCTAAATCCTCGTAATTTCCCCAATTTTTCTTTTAGTGTTGTGTTATTACTTTTTGTAATCTTCTCTTCGTGCTAAATTGAGAAAAGGGAGTGCGATGGCGGCTACATTAAGTAACAACAAGAATCTTTAATCTTTCATTGGTCTACCCTCTCGAATAGTCCATCTTTCATCCCTGTAATCATTTTATAAATTTTCTTTCTTGTTCTTCAACAGTAACAACAACTCCCTGTTATCTGAGGGCACGAGCGTAGAAAGGGAAAAAAATTATAATAATTTTTCACCCCTGAAAATGGGAAGAAAAGGCAAGTTGTGTGGAAAAGGCGAGAGGGGGTGAATATGCTTTGTTTATTTATGACAAAGTGGTGTTGAACCGTTACCACTGTGTACGTAATCCGCCATTTTTGGATCCATTTCCATGGTAGTTGAGAAGAAATAGGATGGGAGGGGGAAGGAAAAAAAATATTTTTAAGTACATTCTTTATACATTGTATTAATAAAAAATACATATTTCTTTTTCCTCTTCTTTAACTTATTTAAAATTCTATATACATGTTGGGAGAACAAAATTCGAGAAGCAAACAGGCGTACTTTTTTTTATCATATTGATTTCAATGGGTTTTTAACTTAAGTGCATATATACAAGTATTGACATAATTCTGAATACACAAAACTAATTCCGGATATATCCGTTGCAAGTTTCATGTCGAATTTACATCAAATCATTTTTTAAAATATTGAACGTTTCTGGCCTGTCTAATTTTGAAAGTGTCAAAGGTCCAACAACCGCAGCCAATACGTTTTACAACTTTTAACTACGATCAGATGACGAAGTCGCCACTTGATTTGGGACCCTATTCTGCACATTCATGCCTGGACAACGATAGGACTTTAAATTCAACATATTAAACTTATATCAGCGCTGCTGCATCACAGTTTTTGGAAGGGCGATTCTCTGATTCGCAATATGTAGGTATGTCAGTATGTTCCTCTAGTAACCAGGCTATCGCTGCCACATCAATTTTGGTATTTGTCGATCACATTTTAATAAAATATAATTCTCTGTTATGCCATGGAAAAATGAAATGGTATTTTTTAAAAACTTTTCTTTTCCCCTTAGTACTTCCATCTCACAATTATTTGGTTCATAATTAATAATAGGAAATAAATTGATAAGCTTAATAAGAAATAAAATATTTTACTTAAAATTACATACTTTCGTTTTAAAATGTTATTTCTTTTAGTAACTTTTTTCTCAAAAATTTAGTTCATAATTGTTTATAAAGGATCCTGAACAAGCATTCTCTAACTCTCCCCCCCCTTCTGCAAGTGCTTCCTGCAACGATGCGCACATGCATTTTTTTTTTTTTTTAATGTTTTAAAAAACCTGCCTTAAATCTATGCATTTCTTCCTACATAGGCTTGTTTTTAGGTTCTGTTTTTCTTTCTCTCTCTCTCTCTCTGTCTTTTTTTGTTTTATTTATATCTATTTCGATTTTTTTCTCCTGTATGATTGCTTGTATCTTTCAACATTTTAGGTAATAAAATGGATAGATTTGGAAGAGAGACACAGCTGCACAGCTGCTCTTCTTGAATTTAATCGCTATTTTTCTCCATTCGCATTTAGATGAATAACCCTTTTCTTCTGATTCTACATATCTTTTTCTTTTATTTTTGCTTTAAGCATTTTAATCCTTTATTTTTATTTCTTTCACATATAAGAAAAAACACGTTTGCAAATGCAATTTTAAATTAACTTTTGATTGAAATATGAATTATAATTATTTTTAAAACTTCGACCAATTATTTGAAAAACAAAGTAATCTGAGTTTTAGAAAAAATAAATAAATAAAATAAAATAAAAATAAGAATTTGCATTATGTTAAATGGAAATTTGCTGGAGCAGTTTTCTGTTTGTAGATATATGTTTTTAAAAAAGAAACTACTTGAAGATTCCTTGGGTGTTTTTTCTTTTTGTAATTTTTTTTTAATTCTGGAATTATTCGTTGTATTGATTCTGTAAGATAGAACGAATTTAAAGAATATATATAGACGGCTTGGTAAAAAAAATGGCACAATTATTTTCAGGCTCATACAAAAAACTAAGCACAAATTGGAAACGAATTTGTAAAGGAAGGAGGTTTAAAAGATAATTTTCTTTCCTTTAACGTATTAAAACTTAAAGAACAGAAAAATAGGGAGCAAGATCATGCAACCGCATGTGACTATTCATTTTTCTTGGAAGTTATATTATTTCAAGAAATTAATTTTGCATTTTCTTTTTATCTTTAAGAAAAGTTGATGACAGTTTCGTCAGAATAGCAAGTTTAGATATGATCAAAAAACGTCCAATTTCAGTGATGTAGAGACGTTTATGTAGGATGATGTTATATTTGAAATATTTTCAATATTTTCCACCTTCCTCTATTTGACGTGGTAGGTGGTAGCTTAATGATTATGGGGATGAACCTTGTAGATGGTGTGTAATTTCTAACCGCCAATACTGAATTATCCAAAGACAGTCTTTGGTAAATATTGGGTTACTGTGCGTTGAAACTCAATTTAATTTAACGTACAGCAACCTAATATTTTCCCACGTCTGTCTTTGATATCATACTTATCTAGCTTGATGATAACACCGCATTGAAGACTTTGAGTTCAAATGTCTTTCTTGTCATTTGATCTTGGTTAAAAATTTTGAATCCATATAACCACACACAATTATTCTCGTATAGCTTTGGAAGCCATGCGAATCCAAACTGCTTAGAAGTGGTTTAATTGTATCAAAAACGTATGCATTTGTCGAATAGGAAAATGAACAGTTCATACTTTCACAAATATTAATTTTTTTTGTAGAACAATGCTTTAGTTATTTTTTCTCGTGAACAAAGGATATATTTATTGAAAAGAGTTTGGGAGCCATAAATTCGTCGAGAAAGAAATTTAAATTAGCTTTAATTTTTTTTATGTAATGAGTTCTTTAGTAGTGAATTCTTTTGCTTTGTGTAATAGCTAATGGATTACTCATATTTAAATAATTTTTTGAAACAAGAATTAATATATGTTACGCAAATATCCTGTAAGTAACCTCAGTATCAATCTAATGGCATTTAGCTGTGGAATTTCAAAAGATAAATTCTGTAAAGAGAATATAGAGTATAATATTTTCATTATGATCTTAAAGTTACTATTTTTAAAATAAGAATTTTAAAAAAATCAAACGATATTTTATTATACTTCAATATAATATATATTTATTACTATTACTATTTTTATTATTATTGATTATATGCATTTCTTATATAAAAATAATTTCTAAGTTCATCACTTTTATTTTCTCTCAAAAATGGATCTTTTGACGTTCGTAAAAATTAGTATTAAATTGCTGTTCACAAATACTACATTTTTATTTTCTGAAATTCGACCTCTTTGACGAACGTTAATCCGGGCGTTTCAAGATAAAAAGTAATTGGCAGTTTAGCTTAAGTACCCCATCTCTTTTTCTCAAACAAGTAATGGAGTTACGATAGGTATGCTTCACTTTGAAGTTATGCGATATTAATAACTCACTCGCCAATAATTACTCGCCAACTCAATCTATTCGATATCATTTTCTGCACGCAATTGCTCAATCAATCTTCGTGTGATTCTGTGCCCAACAGTCATCATTTTAATGCATAATTATATGCCGAATATTCGCCTTCAATTTCACCTAATACGACTAGCACTTGCTGCACTTGTGCGTGACGGTTTGAAAGGTCGTTTTGAAATATTTTCTCTATATTAGTTGAGGTATTAATTCGATTATATGAAGTAATCTAGTTTGCATTGTAGAGGCAAGGGATAATGTTGAAATATTCATGCATGTTATAGTGAGTTTAAATACTCATAGAAGCTTTGTGCACATTGTTATTCCATATTTAAAGCTTATGTGATAAATAAATTTAGAAGCATACAATTTAATTTAAAACTGAAAAGTTTCTATGTGTGTTGCACGTTGATTATTTGTTTCGTTTTTAAGCCGGTTTTGTTTTCTCTTTTTCCCCCCGCCAATGCGTAATAAAAAATAATGGTGTATTTGGAATCACATTATTATGGTATGTGGTGGATATTTCACTAACAATGATTTAAAAACATGGCTTTTATGATTTTTTTGTGTGTGAACTGTTTTGAATGTCTTATCAATAATTATGTGATCTGACGAGATTCATATATGCAGAAAAGTTAAATATAAGTATTATTTTGGTCTAAGCGAACTAAAAATTAAAAAAAAAAAAAAATGCTTAATATTTTATGACATAGTTAATTAACTTAAGTTATTCAATGCATAACATTATTTTGTTTTTTTGAGTTTAAATGTTTAAAATTTAGATAATCCGTAGATAAACAAAAATGTTACCTTGTGACTGTTTTGCTCGTTTTTTTAAACAAATTTAATGCCTGGCTCATATGCATAATTTAATTCTTTTCTTGTCTTTGGTTGTCTTTGGCGGGGGGACTTCTTATTTATTGTTTGCATTCAGAACTTTTCTTCCTTTAAATTTGCGGACATGTGATTCTACTTGACTTTACATTTTCGTGTAAATAAATTTAAAATGTTCTTTTTATCTACTTTATATTTTTATTTATTTAAATTCCTTTTGGAGCACATTTTTCTATTTTTTTTTTAAACATTTTCTGAGTATGTTGTAGAAAATTTCAGTAATTATTCTTTATTTGATTGAAGAGTTGCTTCTGTGTCCAAACTTCCACTGCTTAGAACTGTTAAATGGGAAACTTTTCCCGTAAAACTTTACTTTTAAGAATACTAATTTCAAAATTTCTTTTAAACCTATCATTTTTAATTGTTAGTTATGCTACTCAACTTGAAAAATTAATATGCATTCTAATTATATTATAATTAAAGTAAAAATATAGAAGTTCTCATGCAGTTCTGTACAGTAGTAATTTCTGAGTAAAATAATTTTTTTTAAAAAAATCATAATGGTTAAAAAGGTTATTTCCTTATACTCAATTGTTATTATTTAAATTATTTCACATATAATTTATTGCTTCACATCCTTGAATAACAATGGTGATAAAATGGAGCTCTGACCAAAAATGGAGCTCATAGATGTACTGCACATGCTGTTATTTCTTAAACTTTGAAGCTTAATATTTTTTGAGTACCTCCAAGGTTCTTGAAAAAGTAGAAGACAGACTTATATTGCTGTGAGCAGAAAACAACTTAATCCTTAATTTCGTGTTTCAACGCGTGCGATTCTATTTGGTTGACAGCACAGCCTTGCTGGGTTAAAAGAGAAAGTGAAAAAAAAATGATAAATAAAACTGCTAGGAAAAGCATCGTATGCAAAAAAATTACAGCACGCGATATATTTTCTCACCATTACTCATCCCTGAACGTCGACCTTTTCTACTACATCAACTTCATTTCTTTCCTATCTTAATGAGATTTCTTGTCCTCGTCTTTTTTTTCCCCCTCTTCCGTTGTTGAGTTTTCGCTGTTTTTGTTTGCTCAAAGTCAGAGTTGGAGATGCTACGTTATAGAAAACTTTTTCTTGATAGAAGCTTCTTTTAATCCCTTTCAAACGAAGAAAATTTGTTGCATTATTTTGGTATAAAGTTACATAAATTTGTTGTTGCGCTGTACCCGTATTTCTTTGAATGTGTAATTAAGTTAAGGTATTTTATTATGTTGTTTCGTTAATAAAGTAACGTTTTGTTTAGCCGTATCTTACATACATATTTGTTTTATCTTATACTATTTTATTATCTTATGAGGAGGTAAAAATAACAAAAAAAAATATCTCTCTCTCTCTCTCTATATATATAATGCAGTTATTTGTTGGAAGGTGAATCTAAGACAAGAGTTTAACTCACATCTTAGTTATGCTCTCCAGCCAATAACCACTTTTTCCAAGACCAAAATGCTTACTATATGTTATTGCTGTTAAAGTTTGCCCTTGCCGAAAAATCTCAGGAACTTACCTTCTATAAATTAAGTACGGAATTAACGACTCCCCAGTTACCCGAGCAATTTTTCCTCTCTCTCGTGAGGTTAACTATCTTTGGTAAAAAGTCTCTACACTCCCATCTATTTGCTCTAGCGATATTTCCATATTTTCGACCCTTTTCCTTGTCGGGCAATACTTATTTTTTCCCCCTCTTTCTTCCTTTACATTGCTTCAAATCATTTATAAATATGTACCTAGCAATTATTTGTATGATACATTTGGTTAGTGCTAAATTAATGACCGTCAGACGCTTTTTAACCGAATGACCCTTGCACCAACAAAATCAACCAACTGACTTCTTGTTTGAATTATTTGTATTATTGGGATTTTCTGTGATATAATGCAATGCATGTGGTTAATATATCAAATTTTCTAATCAGTATTTACTGCCTGACTTTGAATTGTTGAGGATGCATAAAATGATATTGTCTTTTTCCTTAATTTTCCTCCTAGTTAAATAAATTGAGCTAGATATTTCATTAAATACGCATTTCTCAATTTTTTTTAATTCCATTCCTCCTTTTGTCATCATATTATGGTGTGATAGAAAAGCTGGTATAGTATCAAATAAGGTGCATTTTTTGTCATCTGTTTGAGACTCTGGAATGCGACATGCAGCCGTCTACAATTTTCCTTTTTTAAGTCAGTATTAATGCAAGACATTATCTTCTCTGTGTTAATTTGCTTTGATGATCTCTGTATATTCTATTTTATGGAACTATTATGCGTATGCTTTATGAACTATAAAAATATTGTAAGAATTAAACATTTAATAACATTGTCGTGTGTATTTAAACTACACATTTTTAATGTTGTTTGTTAGCTTATGGTTAATCTCTTTGAAAAATACAGTACAATTCAATAAACAAGAATGTTCTGGGGGGAAAGGGGAAAAAAAACCCACATTTTCAGCAGAAAAAAGATTTTGTCATCACTTCAATGCTGTTGTCTCAATTTCATAGTCCTTTAGGTAATTTTTTTAAAGTCGATTTTTTTCTTGTAGTATTTCAAGTTTTTGAAATAGAGAATTGCATCTTCTTGTTCGGAATCCTTTTTATTTTCTACTCACAACTTCCTTATTTTAAGGTACTATTTATAAAAATTTATATCTAGATTTTGACCGATAGCCGTAGTTCTATATAACACTTGTGGAATTGGTTCCGTATTGGTGATACAGCATGAACTAACTATAATACTGACCTTCAAAAACTTGCATTCTACCGTGATATGCAACTTTAGAGGATTCACTCCTCATTTTGGAAATGGCTGATTTCCTAGCGAAGATGGGCACTTCAAAGGCTTTGACCTATATCACCTTAACTTTACTAGAGACTTGCTCAAGAATTAAATCTACCATCGACCTTTCGTGACTTTCTCCTTCGGTACTTGATATTTTGGCGAGCGGCTGGCTGGAGCCATCGTTTCTGAGGGTGATTGGGTCCAGCAGACTGCATTATTAAGATTTCTGAGCGGTCACTTGAGTTGCCTCAAATGTGACCAGGGGAATAAAATCTTCTTCGTCTGTAGAAATTGTAATCATGGATAGTCCTCTGAACATCGTTTTTTTTTTTTTTTTTTTTTTTTTTTTTTTCCTGTCTAGGATTTTCCATGAAGGACTTGATCCAGCGTCCCCTTCTTGTCCTTGGCTTTTTGAGTGTTTTGGGGCTTATTGCTTGGTGGGATAGGATTAGCAACAACAACTACGGCATGAATCATTTTTGCATCAAAATGCTCAGCATTTCCTGTTTATAACACCCATCCTAATGAAATTTTGATGCAACACGTATTTGGCATAACCCTTCCCCTGTGATATTAATATCGTATGCGACTGTTTATAGTTAAAATTTTTTTGTTAAATACTTCCGTCAGTTGAGCAATGGGCGTGTTTTTTGCCCAGATTTTGTTTCTGTTTTCAGCGTAAAGTATCTAAATATTTCTACTCAGTTTTGAATTACGCAGAAAAAAAAAAAAAAAAAATTTCTATTCCCCCCATTAGCACAACATAAGTATGAAACGAAATACAAAATGTTAACTTGGGTTGAAAATTAATCATTGTTGAGCGGTTTTGGAGCAATTATCTAATTTAAAAACGCTATATTACTGTAAATATGTGCATGATGATGCATCCGGGATTCTTTTTCTTGTTCATTTAATTAAGTGATGGAGACTGCATTCACTACATTTCAGTTTATCCGAACAGATATCCGATTTGATTAGGAAAGTGTTCTATTGTACTTTCAATGCTTTTGCAAATATCTTCTGTTTCACGTTAGATTTTGATTTAGTTTTCATCTGGAATATAGAAGATTGACAATATTTACCCACTTACGAGGGGGTATCTTTAAAGTGTAATTATTATTAAGAAATAACCAAGATGTATCTGTATAAAACTTACTATGCATATGAATTGATGCTTATGTAGATAATGTGTGGTAAATTAGAGCTATTAATGTTTATTCGTTTGATTTATGGAAGGCGTAGATTGAAGTAACCCATAGTATTGTAAAGTCTTAATGATTCCGAGGTATCGTAAGATTTTTTATTAATATTGAAAATAATCGAGATAGAAACTTAATTTTTATTTATTGCTCTTAAGACTTCTCTATATAGTCACCATCCTAAATTCTCCAAGCGTTTCGGGACCTTTCGAAGACCGTCATTGTCGACTTCTACAATATCAGTTCACTTTTCCACACACTGCTGGTTGCTTCAATCTACGGCTTCATGAAACCAAGCAAATCAAAATGAAGAACTGTCAATTACAACATTATATCAATAAGGGTCAATTAATATACAGAATAAATTTTATCCAGGTATGTCAGTTATTTTAGATTAATAATTAAACTTTTATGATATCTCTTTTTGTTTCCTTATACGTAAGAAATTCCGAGCTGCGGTAACGTTTTCCGATTTTGGAAAAATTCTTTTAATTTATATGTAGTTTGCTTCTAGTTTCCTATCAATAAAGAATTTTTTTTTCTTTGCTATCATCCTTTTCACATTGGATCTTTCCCCCCCCTTAATTTCTGTTTAGGTGTAATTACTGCCTATTTTTAATACTTCGATTTCTGTGCAATTGTCAATATTTCAAAATTTTGATTATTATATTGTGTGAACTCAATAACCATTCACAAGCTTAAGATAATGTTGTGATAAATCAAAATTTCTTACTTTTTCACTGTCTTATTGCTCGCAACTATATACATCGGGAAATTTCCTTTCGTCTGTATTTCTGCATTCTTTAAAAATTCTTTTTCGATTTTGTTGTTGTTGTTATTTATCCTTTAAAAGATGGTTTATATTTTCCCCAGGAGATAAAATCCAATGTCTTCAATCTTTTATTTTTCTGCTTTTATGTGAAGAATTCTTATCTTTCTATGGCTGCGAAGTTCTTTTTTAATATCCGAATTCGATGAAAGCTGTGGCATTGATATTGCTTACCATCCTTCGGATCGCCTTCGAACAAAGAAAGAATTCTTTTTTCCCAAACTTTTCCGTGATTCCATTCTCTGTTTGGGGGCCATAATTTCTTCCTACTGCATCGTTTAAATATTCATTTCTTAATTCCTCGGCGTTAAAGGGATTGTCGCGTCACTTATGTCGCGAGGCCTGTGCCTCCTAACGACGAAAATTCCTTAATTCTTTATTGAAGTCGTCGAATCTTAGCATTTCTGAGTCACTTGGTAATAGCTTATTGCTGAAAAAGATGGCGGGCGCGTCTTGAATAAATTAGCAGCGTCACGGTATCGGATGTAATTACGACACTAATGGTGCTTTTATGATTCTAAAATTTAACGAGTGTTTAAGGTACGGGATTTTTTTCCCTCCCTCCCTGCTTTAATGTTATGAATTTTTGATTAAATCGTGCGAAGTAAGAAGGGTTTCCTTGAATGGATTGATGTTCGCATTAGCTTGAAAACATTAAAAATGTTTCGATGGAAATAAAAATGGTGCATCTTATGCTACATTTTTGAATTTGAGATTTTAATTTCTTTTTGAAGATGTAGTTACTCTAGTTCTCAAATTTTTATTTCAGATTTTAATGAATTTCACTGCTGTTGCTCTAAAGTAGATTAACGTGGTATTTTCTTATCTTTCGATTACCGACGTTTAATGTGTAATACGGATACTTATTTAGTAAATTATAATGGTTGATAAAGGAAGTACTATTTAAATTTTATGTTGATATTTTTGTTAGGTGAAAATTACGCATTTATTCGATAGCACGTTATTTTGTGATTTTTTTTAATTGATTAATTTTGATAAAAGGCGTAATTATCTTATGATGTGATGATAAATAATAAATGTCGGTGCACGTACTCAACGTTTTTTCTGCTGTTCAGAAATCAAAGTTCTGTTCGGAAAAGTATTCTGAGATATTTTTTCAAAAATTGTAATAGTTCTTATAATGATATTATTATAACATAAGAATAGGTAGTATAAAAATCCTTTTTTTTTTCACTCAAGAATTTCATTTTAAGAAACCTACTGAAATTTCTAAATCCGTTTGGCTATCTACCTTATCAAATAATCATGTTATTCTAAATTAATACATGTAATACTTGTGCAGCGGCGAAAAGTACCAATAAAGCTCGGTAATCCCTTTTTTTTTTAAAAAAAAAAAATTACCCCCTTTTTTTTATAGTTTTAAATTTCAGATTTATGTGTCCCCTCGACTTAGGATTTTTTCGCCATTTCTTATTTCGTTATTTTGTTTATGTATATTTGTTGCGATATATATTCTGTGAATCAGCTCTTTCCTCTATTAATCGACATTTTGAAAAAAATTAAAAGCTATTCATACCGAGATATATCTCGTTTAAATGAATAGTTATGTTAACTTCCTCAATCTTGTTGCACCAGGTTAGACTTGTCGCGAAATTTATATCTCTTATTTTTTAACAAAATAATTTAGACGGGCTTTTGATGTATTAGTTTGGTTGCAAATTCAAAAATGTTTTCTCTCTGATTAGCGGCATAAAAATTTATAATTCTCCATGATTAAAAAAGGGGGAAACGCTTATGAAGATCTTGTACATGATTATTTTATTTATATAGAAGAAAAAAAGTCATGATGTAAAATTTTCTGGACTGAAAACTTGTTTTTGTTCGTTTAAAAATGAGGTCCAGAAACTGCAGAATCGATTTGTATTTAAAAAAAAAAAATTCTGAGGGCTTATATTTTTAAAAGAGATTAGATACTAGACTACATGCATTTTAAAAATACAAAACAGGCACAATTGAAAATTTCTTCATTGACTCTGTAATGGTTGCATTAAATGTAACACCTTAGTTAAAATAAATATAGTTCATTTATGCTTTTAAGTTAATCCTACATTTTAAAACAATGAATGAAATGAGTATGAAAAGCACATTTGTTTTATATGTACGAGAGGGTATCGAAAAGTTTTAATTATTACTAAGAAATAACTGAGATGTCTGGATAAAATTCATTCTGCATATGAATTGATTCTTATGTATATAATGTTGTAAAGTACAGCTATTAATGTTGATTTGTTGGATTCAGACAGCCGCAGATTGAAGTAGCACTCAGAATGGAGAATATTCAAAATTTGCTGAGTTCTATAACACTCGGAAATCAAGAAATGCTGAAAGAAATGTATAACTCTGGATAGTGATTATGTAGTGAAGAATTATAAATGAAAATTAAGTTCCTATCTTGGATTATTTTAGTAACATTCAAATTTTCTATCCCCTGGATAATAATTAAAATTTTACTATATCTCGAGTCACTAATTTACGTCTTTCTGAAACCAAACAATTCAACATCAATATATGTAATTTACAACTTAATGTTCTTAAGGATCAATAAATATGCAGAACAAATTTTATCTAGATATCTCAGTAATATCTTAGGAATTATTAAAACTTCACGATACCCCCTCGTATGCTTTGATGTGATTCATTTTTTCACTCGCATTACTTTTTATGACTACTTGCTAATTTATATTATCCTGTATGCTAACATGCATTTTAATATTTATTTATATTAACAACCTTGCACAGGAAATTTTTTTTAAATTGATTTTCTCCCGTAAACGTATGTTAAATACATTATGATAATTGTATCTGTAGACTATAAAATTTAACTTACTGGGTTGTCTCAATAGAATGAAAATTATAAAATCTTTAATCATTTGTATGATAAACGAGTTTCTACTACTGTTACACTGCATCAATATTTAATTAGGAAACTTAATTTTAATATGGTTACTTTAATGCTCAATTGGAATAAAGAAACCCTCTAAGTTTTAAATTATCACGAGAGTAGACTGTTATAAAACGTAACGAGAATGATTTTCGTTTTAAATCACGAGACTGTATAATGTTTGTATGCTACGAAACTGTATTGTATTTTTATATCTTGTTGTTGAATTATATTTGCGTTCACACGAAGTTGTAGTGTTACTAGACTAAATCATTTTTGCTTGTCACAAATCTGAATTGCTTTTACCGATTTATCATCGTTGTATAATTTCATATGAAGCAATGATTTCTTTTGTCTTGGTTTAAAATCATTAACGTATCTGAAGAAAAATGCTTCGTCAGCGAACGAACAAAAGCAAACGTCTCCGTATTTAATTTAGTCATTCTAAATAACTTTCCACACGCTTCCATCTCTGAAATCTGAGTAAAAGATTCTTAAAAACACGGACACGAGTTCTTCCTCTTTCCCCGTGATTATCCTCACACACGGATAAGGGAAGACAGGGGCGCCCGACACCTGACGAAGGGGCGATGCGATCACCATGGCAACGGGTGAGTGTCTCCCCGGCAACCGAAAGGTGCTTTTGATGTATGGCCGCCCTGGGAACGCGTGAAGAGAAAATTGCATCTTGGTGGGGCGTCTTGCATCCGAGAATGCGCCATTTTGCGACGGTTTATTTGCCCTCCCTCCCCTTTACTCTATCGTCTGCCGGATGTAAAACCGGAGTGAAGCAAACTCCGGGAAAAAGCCGGAGATATTTCCTCTCAGCAAATCAGAGCCAAACGGCTGCAACTGTCTCTTTGGAGACAACTGTCATGTTAAAAGATGTGGCATTTGTGAGGAAATGACTGTTATTTGTTTTCTCTTCTCTGGATGTGTGTGGTTTTATGGAATATGGGCGCAGTTAGGAGGCGGTTGTGAAAGGGAGGCAGTTTTGCGGCTTTTTCTTCTGATGATAATTACGTCTTATGAGATGATGGAAAATGCTCGTAAAATGTATTTCAAGAAAAGCGGAAAAGAATATGAAAGATTTATTCTTTGGATGATCTGTCAGCACATTGAAACACATATTTCTCATATCTTTTTATTAGTAATCGTGTTGATTAATATCACAAATAGTGAGCCTGTTTGAATTAGGAAGGCGTCATTTCACACACACACATGTTATGAGATAAATATAGTTATGTGGTTAGAACTTATTCCATCGTCAATATATTTCATACAAAACCGTATTAATTTTGTCTTTTCTTGTAATGATTTATTTCATATTCCCCTTTGAGCAACTTGAATAACTTAGATTTGCAATTTTTTCTAACGTAAAACGTAATTCGGTAGTGGAACATAATCCAAAACTTGAATAAAAATAGATAATGGTATAAAAGAATAGACGATAGAACATATATATTCTGAAAGTAAATAGGATGTAAAGACATGTATTCTGAAAATAAGATACTGGAATTTATTACACACATTTATGCTGAAGCTTGTTACTTGAAGATATCAGTTTCGCTCAGCTTCAGTTTGAGTGTCCTAGTATTTTTTCCAGTCACACAAATTTTGTATATTTTTGAGATCTAAAAGTTATTTTTTGTAGAAAAATCTAATTTTAGTAACTAGTCCCTTATCTTTTTAAAGAGTATGAAAGAAAAATGTAGTAAATTTTTTAAAAAATTATATATTTCGTATTTAATATAAATAAAAATTTTGTTCAAAATTATTTAAAAAGCTTCGTATGTTTGGATTGCTACAGCAATTGAGAGTTTGTTTTTGTGATGAATGTAAATTTCATTTTTAGAATAGAATCTTTTTTAAAAAGGAACATATTATATATTTTTCTACAAACGTAACAAATATTGAACATAAGCATCTCCTTTGAACTATTTACGTGTACATAATTCTGAAAATTTTCAAACCTTTTTACATATTTTTAATTTCTCGAATCGCGTTTACATATTCCCTCCCTCCGGAACTATTCTTAAATTAATTTCGGTGTAACAAATTATATTTTATTAAAGAAAAGGTATTAAATGTTACGATACAAATTTATAATTCGCATTTTTATTTGTGGTTTTTTTCCTCCAAAAATTTTTGTAAAGTTGATTTTGAAACATTTTATTTCAATAAATTAAATTAAAATTTAGTAGAACGAGCTGATTTTTCTTTTAAAATAGTGATCTAAAAATGTTTTAAGTTAATTCATAAAATACTATTCTTTGATTTTATCGATGAATCATATTTCGGCCTCGGTAGCCTAGTGGTCATTGTCGTGGACTCGCGCCCGGTCGTTTTCGTCGAGTCGGAGGTTCGAGCCTTGATGCCACAAAAGACCCGCCCTGTAGCTGGGATTGAGGTTGAATCTGTTGAGGCCCAAAGTACTCCCGTTGGCGTGATGTGGAAGTTAGGAAAGGAGGTGCTATCTCAGGTGTTGTCCTCGTCACTTGATCCAATTTCAAAATTTTGAGTTCCGTTGGCATTAGCTCTTGTGTTGCTTCTAGTGCGACGTTAATAAAATCAAACCATTCAATCATATTTCAGTTTTTTCATAATTCGTTTGGTTTATTTATAGATTTCAAATACAATCTTTATTCCTATCTTGTCGGTCTATTTCTTTTGCCCCTTTCATTTGCTATAAAAATCATTCCGACAAAATATTTATCCAAGTAACATAATAACAAATAATTAATTTGCAAAAAAATATTGGCATTGATTCGACATTTGAACAGCTTTATTGCATTTTAAAAAACCTTGTTTCTTCGCTGCTCAAATATGACTCTTACAGTCAAAATTTTTTAGTTTTTTTTTTTTATTATTATTATGAATCATTAAATGAAAAATATCTCATTAACACGCTTTGCACAAATAAAAGTTTATGAAAGTTAATATTTAATTAATAATTATAATTTTGGTATTTTAGCATTAGAAATATGTACAACAGTTTTTTGAGAAAGTTAAATAAATATTTTTTTTTACCTTTCTGTAATTTTAATAACGTCATTTTATTTGTGCGCAATTTTAGATCTCCTCCATTTCTTTATTTTCACTAGTTGCAATTACTTTATCCTGGGAATAAAACGTTCGCTTAATTTTATGAGTAACATACTAGCTTAAATACACAATGCTAGTATATTGTATTGATTGCAGGTTTAGAAAGACCACATTCTGCTTCCAGGTATGCTTTTAAATTGCGGCTTTTTCACATCAGATAAATCCTAGTTACCTCCCTATAAATTTTGTCATTTTTTAAAAAATGATTCGTGTGAAATCCATATCGCCCTTCATATGCTGTTTCAAATTTTCACCTTTTGACGTTACTCCCCAGTCACCTATGAACAATATCACCTCGTCTCCCTTCCTCTTACTGACCACCACTCTTGACCAGGCGCCCAAGAGAGAGGTCCATCCTTGCTTCCTTGTCTTAGGAGGTGGCACTTCCCGCATTTGAAATATCGCCATCGTTTCTTCGGCGGCACTTGTTTCCACTTCCCCGCTCCTGGAAAATCTTTTGTGAAGGAAATCTGCGCCCATCTTTCTTTATTTGAGGAAGAGCCGCCATTAAACATCTGCTCGGACGTTAGGGCACCCCCGGGGCCCGCGTAATATCGGGCCCCTGGCCTCCCTAATCTAGCTTTATGGGCGATGCCCAGTGGCATTCGTTATAGGTTGCTGCCTCCAGGCATCGGTTCTGCCGTTTTTCATTTTTGAGGGAGCTCCGTTGTGCTTTTAAGTGCAAGCGGGATGGACATGCGTATCTTCAAGGTTTTGGTCATTGCGTCTCAGTTTTATAAAGGTGGAGGGAATGAGGGATGATTTGAGGGATCTAAAATGGCCATTGTTTGTCACAGAATGTCTTGAGTAATCCTTGTGGAATAATATTCTCAATGCGGAATACATTTTGTGCATTTTATATCTTTGAGAAGGAATTTAATTTTTGTAAATACGTTTGTATATTAATATTTTGCAAGAATTGTTTGATTTGTATCAATATATATATATATATATATTATAAAGTATTTGTTAGCACATTCTTTTGTTTTGTACATTCAATCAATTAGTCCATAGTTTGGCCGTTATTTTTGTTGATAGCTCCATGTTGATAGACATGAGCAGAACGATATTGTGAAAGGTAAAAATTACATTTTATTAGGTTTGAAATTATTTTTTTATGGGCTCAGATTATTTTTAAGACTAGGGTTATTTATTTTGTTTTTGATGTATTTGATTACTTTTTTTTTTTTCTAATTTAAATTTCTGTTCGTTTCTGATGTTCAGATAATTCTTGTTTTATAGCTTAATTGATAATATTATTACTTAAGTGGAATGGTTAGATCCGTAAAACCGATTTAAATACCCACATCCCATTCCAAAGTACGGGACAGTGTTTATATTACATCGTCTCTGTTTTTGTTTCCCATTATTTCTCTTCTGTTCTCTTGAGATTGCTAATTCTTGTGTAATTTTATGCTTAACTTAATGTAATTTTTAATTATTGATTTATATATGCTTTTATTAAAATTAATATGTATATTTCGTATTTTAATAAACTTATGATTTTTTTCATTGTAATATTTAATATGTTTTTTTTCTTCTTATTTTAGAATAATCTTTTTTAAAATTTTGTTTCGTTATTTTGATAATTCGTTGCATTTCTCATTTAATTCTGTAATATTTGTAGGATTTTTTTCTTTTTTGTTTTTAGAGTTTGTTAATATGTATTTTAAAATGAATTTGTTTAATTAGAAATTGCCTTATTATTAATAAAATATTATTTTTAAAGCAGTACAGAAATTACAAATATTCGTAAAGTTTTGAGATGAGAGTTTTTAAGTCCAAATATATAGAACTATGCTTACAATATATAGTGGCTTTTAGATTACTTCCTCTTTAATATTGCAGATCATTCATTCGCTAACTTTATCATTTTTTAAATTTTTTTTTTTCACAAAACCAGAAATGTCTTGTATAAGTTTTATGAATGGTTACTTTTTATGTCGTTTCAGTGCAATTCAAATGAAAACATTTGTCGCCAGGAGCTTTTGGTGTAAAATTAATATAACGGTAATTCAGGAGATCAAGATACATATGTATACTCTGAAAAACTAGAAAGATATATATATATATATATATATATATATATACGTATGTATGTGTCAGAAATTTTAAAAATTATTTAATAAAGTAAATATCTGACTTTCCAAACTCATGTTTGATTATTCATTTTAGCTGAGAGAGAGGCAACAAGGTACACATTATTAAATCGGAGAAGACAACAAGATGCAGCTCCGCCTTCTAGATTGCAACAGTTAGGAACTGAAACCCCCTAGTTTTAATGTGTATTCGATTTTATTGTAGGGATTTCTCCTGATTATATGTGGTAGGGATTCTGAGGGATAGTCTATCAGTCTCTTAGGGATTATTTCTGACAGATTTATGACTACGTGAAAGCCGATTAAACAAATTTTATGAGTGCGTGATTTGATAAATAAAATGATAATTTGGAATTAGATAAAAAAAAAAAAATAAGAAGGAATTCTATACTTTTGAAAGGGAGAATGAGAAAAGGAAATTAAATTATTTTTCAATGAAATTATTACGAATGAAAGTTGAATCATTACATATATATTATCATTACACATATTTTCTACTCGAAGTGGGGAACAGTATGAATTTAATTTTCTCCATTTTTGCTTTTCGTTTGATATTTGCTATGATATCTAAGATTGTTTGGTTTTTAAATAATTTAAATTTTTAACTAATGGCTTTTATCTTTATTGAATTAATATTAGGTATGATAGTAATTAAGTAAATTTTTGGCTTAACTTTAATTAGAATATTTTTGCAACTTAGGATAATATTTTTAATTTGGTTCTTTTTGGTTGATCTGATAGCTTTCTGATTTTTCCTTTTAATTCTGTAGTATTTTAGTTTTTTTTAATTCCAAATAAATTTTTAATAGGTTTTAGGGGTTATAATTTTTATCTCGAATACTTTTGCTTATACACACGTTCTATTCGTCGAATTTATTTACATGAACATCAATAAAAGTTATATGATAAAACTGTCAGTTTCTCGATAGCACTGTGAAGATCTGTAACTTTACTTGCATTGAAAAAAATTCGAACTTTCGTTAAGCGTTTGATTTATTGTAAAGAGACGATACCATTGTAAATCATTACTACCTCATTGATGCAATTTCGTTTCTAGACAGGGTGAAAGCTACATCATTTAGCCCATTTTATCTTATTTTTTTATATCCCGTTAATATTGCTGAACGTATCAAAAGCACTTTTATTGCAATTTTCTTTCATCTCTTAGCCTCCATTTAATACCAGTTCCATTCCCTACCATTCATATATTCACTTTAACCTTACATCCAGAATGATTTATGAACGAATCATTAATCACTTAACCCTTATTCTATTAGGATTGAAATCTCACACAATTATCCATTTTTCCTCGCCAAAACTTTCTTCCTTTTTCCCTAAAAGTTCCCTGAAGATTGGTTCAGCTAAGAATTCTTTTATTTCACAAAACGATCAAACTGAAGAAAGACGTATACTCTTCCAATGGATTCGAGTTTTTAAACGGCATCGAATTCGTCCCTGGGGTGAAACCATCCATCTCTAAACCCCCACCATTGGAGGTCTGGGGGTGCAGGGCGCCCACCCAGAGAAGCGGCCCATCTATTTCAATTTGGCCTGCTACCTTCATATCGGATGCCATTTATTTTGTCCCTTTTGGTTCCAATTGGGTTTCTTTCTTTTCCTGTTTTCCGGCCCAAGAGAATGCCGGATTTCTCACCGTAATCCGGTTTTTTCTCTTTCATTCACTTATTTATTGAGCATTCCAACATTCCTCTAATTGGGACAGCCTAGGATGGTTTGGTTCGAGGAAAAAAAAAGAAAGGTAGAGAATGGGAGGTTTAGAAGGAGATGGGGTATAAAAAAGGGCTCCCAAGAATTCCCTAATGATGAAGTAGATTCCCCGATTTTGGATTTTTTCCCCCTTCCTTTCTTGAAGTCGTTCTCTGACGAAATGAAACACTCTTTTATAAAGTATCTTTTCTTAATTGTGTTTGTTGCTTTATACTTCATTACTAAAATTTTTTTTAGTTTATCCTTCCCACTCTTTGGGAATAACCTTTATAGTTAAAAATTTCATTACTCGAAACTATCTTTATAAAGGAACTTTTTTTTTAAAAATAATATTAAGCATAAATATCCGAAAAGATAGGTTCAAAAATGTTGTTTTATTAAATGAGGTAAAATTTGTAATATTCTTATTAACAGAACTTAAAATGAATTTTATTTGAATGAGATGCAGTTTTCTTTTTTTTTTTTAATCACATAATTATCACATAAAATGTTACTATTAAACCTCCCCCCTTCCGTAACAACGACCGTTTATAAATAGTTTACAATTATACATAATTTTTACAGTTGACCTTTCTGTAAAATTTTTACTGTTATTTTTAAAAAGTAAATTTAATACTATTGCAGATTTTAGTTTAATACTATTGTAGTTTAACCTGATATATATTATTATAATATTATGATATTAATAAACTTTTAACTTTATTTTTGAAAATATAAATAAATGGAATTACTTGTCCTACTTTATATCAATATAAATTTAAAATGGAATTTAGTTTGATAATGATCACTTTTCAATAGTTTAAAACTAGTTGACATGCTTCAATGTTTATAAAGAAAAGGAAAACTTTATTCCTGCATTAATTTAATTAATTAACTTGAGAGAGTAGTTAAACATTATTAATTCCCCCCTTCGGAATTTAAAAAAATATTAATTTTTATGCGGTTAAAATTTTAGAAAGTAGTAAAATGAATAAAATGCCGACACTTTTATAACAAGACCCTATGTTTTGAAAATATTCAAGCTCAAAACAGTATAAATTTTTTGAATTTTCATGAGTTTGAAATTTTTAAAAAAAAAAAAAAAAAAAATGCATATATGAACGTATTAGTGATTGGTTTACATATTAATATTTGTAAAAGTATGTTGGTTGTTATTTTGAGATTTTTTTTTTAAAGAAAAATATTAGTTTTAGCACATTTTTCCTAAAATGAACTCTATCCATTTATCAAATGATTTTTTTGAGGTGCTCTGTAATTTTAACTTAAAAAAAGAAACTTTTATAATTGAATATGTCTATTTGATTGATTACATAATTAAATTCCAACCCTTTTCAAAATAACTTTCAAGAAATATAATTAGAATGAAAAACTTATGCTAATAAAGTCCAAAGGGGTTACTCTACCATTTTATTCCTTCCTACACAGTGACTCAATTATTGAAATGATTTTTTTTCCTACTGATTAATAATCATAATTGCTTTCTAAGTATAAAAGGAAACTGACTGTGTAGTTTGGTAAGAATAATGCTTTGTTAACTGTACAGAAATGTCTCAACAATCTGAAGTGTTCAACCGTACGAATTCTTACAATGAATATTGTTATAATACTTTCAATTATCATTTTAATTTATTAGCAAATTTTATACACTAATGGTGACTATCATTGCAATCGTTATTCACTTGGTCAGCTACAGCACGATATGCAATCGGTATGTAACATATAATTTGATGTGCAAGTATTGCACTAAATCACATGTGGTCGCTGCAGCCTAGTGGCCACGGACTCACGGCGGCATTATTTTCATCGAGTCATGGGCTCGAGCCCTGATTTCACTAAAGCGCCTCCGTATACTCGGGACTGATGAATGTAAAATAAGTCGAGACTCCCAAGTCCCAAGTTCTCTCATGGCGTGGTATGCTTGCTCAGATGTCGTCCTTGTCACTTGATTGAAGTTCAAAATTACGAGATCCGTCGCCAATATCTCTAATAATTTCAAAGTTACTATCAATACCGACAGTTTATCATCCGTATTGCTACTGCAGAACGCCAGAAATAAATCGGCTTTTATTAATGTTATTAAAGAAAAAATAGCAACTTATTTTGATTTTTACTACTTATACTGTGTTCAACCCCACGTCAGAGATTATTACAAACTCGCTGTCGCCGATAGTGAGAAAATGAATGCCCCTGACCTTCGGTCTCACACAGTAAAGATTTTAAAAAATAAGCTTCTTTTTGATTTGGAGTTCTAATGGTGAATTAGTAATACCGCTGTTTGAGTCCAATTCTATATCTCAAGTCCAAATTTGAATTTTTATTCCAATTCAGGTTTTAATTAATCGCTTTTTACCGGTCATGGCCTCTTCGTTTGTTATTTAAATCGTTTTAATTTGAAAAATAAAAATTTGTGTTACTGTGGCTCTGTTGGAGATGCTGACCACTATGTTTCCCCCTTTTACCTAAAGTTTTAGTTTAAATTGTCGTATTGTTGAAGCAAAAACTATTTTGCTGTTGTCCATGTGAGAAAATACTAGTTTACATTTCAAGCTTAAATCCTGCATTCTTGCAGCTCAAAAAATTACTCAACAAATTTCATAATTTTGTTTCAATTTTTGAATACATTACTGAATATTTCAATTTCCCTTATTCTGTGTTTATTATTTTTGTCTAATTATTTCATCATTGTCTAATATTTCATTTCCTCTTTTTGTATTGTACCACTACGTCGCATTTTATATCGTACTATTATACGTCACCTGTTACATGTCTTTTATTCTGCAACACAACTGTTAATTTTTTTTTTTTATTTTTGTCACGTACATTTCCTTCTCTGCTAACACATTGTAAACTTTTATTTGCTTCTGAATTTTGCAGTTATATAGTATCTTATGTTATTTGTTACAATATGTACTATTATATACTACCCTTTCTTTTTTTTTGAAAGTTTTTCTTTGCCAATAAAGGCTGAGTGCTGGATGGATTGTGTCCCGGAAGGCCGGTTTGTAGTTCTAAATTCTTTTAGGTGATCTCTGTCCTCTAGAGAATTCTGCCAATAGCCCTCGTTTAGCTCTCAGTCCGACGTTAATAAATAATCAAATCATCAAGCAAGCAGTAAGTTACAATGTTATATTGAACATTGTAGCATTACAAATGTATAACTTATAGATTGTTACATACGAAAATTTCTAAAAAATTAAATCTTTTATTAAATTTTAAACTGTTTATTCATGTTCGTATCGCATATTTCCACGAAAAAAAATTATATTTTAATATCTAAACATCACTGCTGATATGTAATTATTAATATAAGTAAATAATTATTCAATAAATATTATCAAGACCTAGATAATTATTGTCCATTTTTAGTAATATTTAATCTACTTATATATTTTATTTCTGATTTATGTTTACTACATGTATGTACATTGCAAATAGAATTGGCCTTTGTAACCAAAAATGTTATCTAAATTGTTAGATGATATTGAAAATATATAAGATGTTATTCTCTCTTATTATTAAAACAATTTACGTAATCCTCTCGTGTTTTCATGTTTAGTTTTGCCGTAACTGTTAAATTGATTTACGTAACGAAAGAGTGACTTCCGAGTAATTATTATGTAATTACGTTCTTTTTTTAAATACACACATTCTTATATTTAATATTTGGATTGCAATCAAGTCTACAAACACATTAGATTGCCTGACGACTTTTTGAAAGAATAATAATAACTAACCATTTCTTCCTTTGAGATTAAATCTAACTTAAGCGGCGGGAACAAAATAGCTCATTTAATCTCTTACGGTTTTCTCTGTTCTATGCGCATTTTCACTATTCTTCAGCGAGTAGAAACTACGTTTATCACCTGAAAATCTGCTCCCACAATTAGCATCACCCTCTGAAAAATTTCCACATTCCCAAACCCTGAGTTTTTTTTTTGCCCCACCAAAGTAATTATTTGCAAGGGCGCAGCTCAGGTAAGAAGCAAAATCAAGGGGATATTGGCCTGTAGGGGCACATATACATTGGGAAAAAAAAAAGAAATCCACTAACAAACTCTTAAGCAAAGGATGAGAAACGGTAGGAATTCCCTCTTCGCCTCTGTAATGAGATTCTGCAAGACAGGGCGGGGGAAGAAAGTAGGGACGGATTAAATCATTCCCTGTTCGCACACCGAGATTTCAATTAGTTTTTGGGGAGAGTAGGGATTATGAATGTTTGATTACTTTTCTCGGCTCCAGATTAAAAACAAAAGGGAAAAATAATAACACTGACTTATTTTGTGAAAGTTTAAATATTCATACGGATTTAAGTTGACGCCGACAAGGGAAAGAGAGTTTGGGTTATGTCTTTTCTTTTTCGTCTTCGAACAGACAGGTTCCTACTCGCTAATTAATCTTTTTGTAAGATCTTGGCCCATAATGGAGCCTGCTGGATCATTTGTAAATGTAAGGCCCGGTGCAATATGGAAGGGATAGTTGTTCCCGTTGGTATGTTTGATGTCGTTTCTCTTTTGCCCTTGCTCTCTAAACAGCAGGTGTTCTTTTAATGAAGAGAATGGTGGGGGTGTATGCTATTGAGCGATAAAGAGTTTATCCTGAATACTTTTTGAATAATTGGATTTATGTCCTAATTTAACTTATTTAACGTACATAAGTGTTGGAATTGGATATTCCGATGCAAGATAAATTTGCTAATGATGGAAATAATTTAGTACTTTATTCATTATCAGTAATCCCTAAGGATTGTACATTGAATGCTGGTTTTCTCCTCCAACATATGAAATTATTGTTTTTAGAGCATTTTTAGTTTTGACGCCCAAATGCAAAATGTAGTATTATTTATAATAGCCTGAGAGCATCATAATTAAGAAATTTGTTTCTCAGAATTTGTTTCAGATACTTCAATATTAATTCTGGGGACTATTCCATGTAAATAACGTAAAATGTTTTGGATTTTTGTTTGTTGAACAAACCAAAATCCTTAAGTGCCTTGCAGTAGCATACCCTTAAAGCATTTGCAATTCGTTCTTTTCTTTTCAAAAAAAAAAAAAAAAAAAAAAAATCAATCTTTATAAAAATGTTCCTTATGTATCAATTCTTTCTAAAATAGTTGATATTAATTTTTTCTCGTGAATAACATTGGGTATGTATTCCCAATTTTCTCAATTACAATTACGCATTGTTTAGAATGGACAACATAAGAGCTCTGATGATAAATATAAATATTTATTACTACGAACAAGATTGTGAAATCATAAATTTTTATTTGAAATTTTTTAATTGGCTTAGTGTAATTATTTTTTACTAATAATTCCTCTTTTTCTGATTAATTCGACGTTGAATTTGAGCTTTATTTATTACGTACTCTTAAATAGATATTAAAGGAATGTGTTCTAGTGTAATAATGCCTATGATTATTTTGTCCTAGTTAGACTAACATCACTTACGTAACTATTGACTTTGCTTGAAGGAAAGTATGATACTTAAATTTATAGGAAAAAATGCTACATATTTATTTTTTTTTTAAAACATGGGTCCATTCACATGATTCATAGTCAGGTTTTTATACCAGAAGTGGTTTTTGAATTTAATTACCAGAGCTTTTCTTCGTTAATATGAGATTGATTACGTTCAACATTATATTTAACCAATGATTAGTATTAATGTTTACAAAATTACAGGTTTTTTTTTTTTTTTTTTTTTTTTTTTTTTTTTTGTATTGTCGGAAATTCGATAAAATTTTTAATCAAAGCTGGAATACTGGTAAGTTATTGGGAGTTCATGATTTAAAAATAAAATATAAAGTAGAAATTCACAATAATACATTTTATTTAATATTTTTATATTGTAAAAAGTATATAAAAATAAGTTGTATTCTAGTATGAATAATACAAATAAAATTCAATGATTTTATAGCAAATTATTAAAAAAAAATGCTTATATATGAATTACATAATGAAAACAATTCTGAAATATCTAATTAAAATTGTTGTAGGAAAAGTTTTTCAAATTCCTTAATTCCTTCCAGAGATTCACTTGGTTTAATAAATATTAAATAATCACGAATCGTTTGAATATATTTTCATTACATCATCTTACATCACTCCAGTTCTTTTTTTAACGATTTTATTAATATTTTTGATGTACCAGTTGCGCCTTATTGTGTTATATTTCTGTTTTTGTTTTAATCAATATGTTAATCAATCAATTTCTCTCTCATGAACAACATGATTGCAGATGTTCAAGGAAAAGCATAATATAGTTACATACATAGCTTATTGAGTTATTGGTACATTTGTGATTAGTACTGTATTGCAATCTCTATTTAGGATGACCTACAGAATTTCACTCAAAACGTGTATGATCATCTATATAATAACACATCTATATTTTTGAGGGGAAAAAAATCTATCCTATCAAGATATATAAAACTAAGGATTTAAATCTTACTCGTTGAACATTGTCTGAGAAGCATCATAATAAACTTTACACATAATAACTTCTTTTAACCCTATAAGCGGCATATGCAATAGTGGGGTTAATGATATTAATAAGTTTCTTGTTCCTTTCTTTCATGATTCTTTTGAATCTTTTCATTCATTTTTGTTTTGTAATAGATTAAACAACCAAAATGTAATAACATATTACACATTGTCATGTTTTCTTAAAATTAAAATAAAAAAAAGTGAATGATTTCATAAATTACTATTTAAAACCATTTGATTGAAGCATATTTTGCTTCTGAAAATTCATGTCTTGTTGAGATTAGATTCATATAAAAATTTACGAAGTTACTCTTTCATAATCTAAATAAAACATTTGCATTTTAATATATAGCAATTACATTATGGCTGCTTTTTTTTAATTTATTGTAAAGGGATTTCAAGTAATCGTTTCTAAACTAGGTTTTTCTAATCAAACCCCTTTTAACAGTTCATTGTGTTCTATTAGTATTCCAATCGCTGTCCGCTTCGTTGGATTAATTTTTACTTTTATTTCGCTGCACATGATTGCTTTGTTTCAATGCAAATGCTTTGGAATCTTTTTTTATGTGTCCCCTAACATAAAATCTGCATTTTAGTCTTCAATTTCTTTTAGGGAAATATAACTTCCAATTTAAGTCGTACATGCTTTCGAACGAAAGCTTCGGAATATCGATTAGAAAGTAAGCCTGGCCATAATGGCAGTTTAATTTTGTTTCTTTGTTCTTAAATGGCTTAAAAATCTTATATCCGACTCCTCGCTTCCAGCGATTTGGACCATTTCCAAAGTTTACAATATTGCGTTTTTTCCTCGCTTTTATTTTAAATTTCTGGATATTTTCTGTTGTCTTCTCCTTTTTTAGAATAATTAAAGTCTCACGCGCAGAATCGTTGCATTTAATTTTATCACAATACCATTTAAGGAAATAATAATGATAACGCAAATATGGAATATTTGTAATCACTAGACTGCCGGAAAATTATTTGTACGATTATTTTTTTAAAGCTTTTGCATATATTTTGTATTTGTTTATGAAGAAAGATGTGATAAAATTTATAATAGCATGTAATTTTTTATTAAGTACCTTTTCATCTAATTCTTTAAATAATGTTAATCGTATAATGTAGGGAACTGTATTTAAGCTTCAAAATCATTTTTTTCCTCCCCCCCCCCCCAAAAAAGCCTTTTATATTTTACGTCAAATGCGAACAATTTGAGTGTGTTAAATGCTTTCTTACTGTAATATAATAATTTAATCGATTTGACTTCTTTTCTTTTAGTGTTGATGGTCATAATCTACACTATTTATTTCTTACTTTTATGATAAAACTAAACCTGGAATCACACTGATCATTCTTTCACGAAGAATGGTATAAACAGCTGTGATTGATTAACACTTTTCGAGAGTCGATTTCGATTGCTACCTGTTTTACTTTTTGAACGTTGTACTTTCAGTATGAATCCAAATTTAACGTATATTACTCATAATGAAAAAAACTATTCTCACCCCCTCCCACTCTAAATATTGTTTTAATGCATGACAAGCGTCTATTATACACCTGAAATAAGAACAAGTTATTTCACGTGTGTAATAGACTTATGTCTATTGTTGACATGAGATAACTAGTAATTATTATTAAACATCTCATATTCACGTGTATAATACACGTTTTTGTAAAAATAAAATAATTCTAAAAATAATCATAATTCTCTATCAAATCAAGATTGTGTTGTCGCGAGTCATTGCCAAGATGAAAGCTAAATAAGGAAGAAATAGTATGAAAGTCTCGGAACAGAAATGACGGTCTAACCAATCTAAGTCTGACGTGTATTTTGTAAATCGTTTCTTCGACAGGTAAAAAAAAAAAAAAAAAGCATAATTTTTTATACGAGTTTTACTCAATTCAATCAGATCTTAAAGAGAAAATAGTAAATATTATAATAAATGTTTGTTAATAATATTCGCATTACTGAAAGTCGGTTTGAACGATGAAAAAGCAAACACTCATGTTTTCTTTTTTATTTATCAGAGGATTAAAGATGTATTGCTAAGTTGAAAATGTCATGCTTACAAAAATAGAATGACTGACTTACTTGTATTTTTGTAGTGATAATAGTAGTTATTAGTAACTTTTCTCATGCCATTCCTTTTTTTTTTTTTTAATTAATTTATTTTTTGTTTATTGTATTTATTTATTATTTTTTATTATTATCGAGTGAATTTTATTATTATCGAGCTTTTGAAATATAAACTTTAAGAAAATGGCAATTATTTTTAAGCAATTATTAATCAAGTGTTTCATGTAATGTGATATTTAGAACATATTTAGCTTCGATTTCACTTATCTCGGTATGATTTTTTGATTTACATCGAATTAACGCTACATAAAATTGAAACTATTTGTGGAAACAATTTCTTTTTCTCTCAGCTGAGAAATTGGATGTGTTATTAATTGTCATTGCAAATGCTACTCTAAGTGAAAAATTGTAAAAGTTTTAGTCAAAAGATGTATCAGCATCCCCCCCCCCCTTTTTTTTTTAAATGAAACTTAGTATGTGAACAGCGTTACCAAGTTTTGTGACCTATTAAAATTAAGCAGATTGGAACTATCCGACCAATTTTGACGATTGCTAAAAATGATAGCAACTCTAAATTATTTTTAAAAAGATTGATTTCGCTATTTTTCAAGCACAAACAATTTATATTAGTGCAAGGTCTATGTATAAAATAATGAGCTTGATTCAAGAAAGGATATTTATTTATACTTTATGGCAAATTTATTGTTTGTCTCCTTCGATGCATTCCTGAATAGCACTCAGATATCCATCCACCCTTATGTTCCACAGGTCAAAAGAGTATAACAGTTTATTTTCTGATAACTATTTTAACAGCTGTGACGTTTTCTTCTTAACAACCTCCAATGACTCAAAACGGGTTCCTGTTAGCACAGATTTTATTTCTAGGTAAAGGAAAAGTCACAGGATGTTGAATCAAGGAGGACATAGCAACCGGCATTACTACAACGGAGTTTTAATGTAGCTGAGAGAAGCAGATAAAAACGCCGCAGAATTTCGGCGAAATGGTTTCTTTCTGCTTTAAGACAATGAGCCTTCATACAGTCCTGTCCGTTGAGTAGTTTATTACAAAACGGATTGCAACACTAAAACATTCTCCATATTCCTCCGATTAAGCACTATGTGACTTTCTCCCTTTTCCATAAATAAAATATGTCGTAAAAGGAACCACTTTTGAGTCATTGGAAGATTGTTCAGAAGAGAATGTCACAGTTATTAAAACAGTTATAGGCAAATGAACTGCGACACTCTTTTGACCAGTGTAAAATAAAAATGGGTCGATGTGTGGATGCCAATGAGGAATGTATCGGAGACAAACTGTAAATTTGTTATAAATTGTAAATAAATATCTTTTATCCTTTCCCGTTACTTTATAGACATATCATGTATACTATGGAGAGGGGGGGAGGATTCTATTAATTGTAAAGTTAGTTATTTAATAAATGAGATATAATTCTAGAGTTCATAATAATCATAGATTTATTACTTATGGGTCTAATTATCTCTTTCTAGGTGTATTTATTATAAAAAATGTTCAATTTTCTTTTTTTTTTCTCCTCTTTCTAGTAGCTTTGTAATACCCTTCATGTTTGTTGTCATAGGTTCCTGCCTTGCAACCCAAGACGTAGAATTGCAAAGGGACACATTTTCTACTTCTCACCCATTCTCCGCAATATAAACTTTCTCCCCGTGCTCTTTGCGTTCTGCCTTGGGGGTTAGGAACGGAAACGGGCGTCTTTCTCGGGTCCCGCTCCCCGTGAATGGAAGGAAAATATTGCCATTGCCGGCTCTATTAAACAAGCGGAGACGGGCGCTCGGCACAAGCTTTAATCTCGTGGCGTGGAGAAGCGCCCTTTCGCCGGTTTCATTTCCCGTATAGTTGGGGAAATGGTACGTTTCCATATCGCCACCTTGGGAAAATATTCAATAACACTAAGGTTGGCCGTCGAAAGAAGTATTTTTTCCCTTGCTGTGTGCTAAGAAGATTCTGTATATTTAGTTTTTCTGTGATCGTATGTATTGTTGCGAAAGTTATTTTTATCTTACGATTTGAATGTGCACCGTGTCGTTTACATTATTTGAAATTCATTTGTTTAAATAGTGAATAGGAAATATTTTTAAAAATCCCATTTATAATATTCGAGAAAAATTTGCTGTTAATAACAAAATAAATGTTTAAAATTTTCATTTTTTTTTTAAAAAAAAAAAATTCAGGCAATTTTGTCCATGTTAATGCGTTTTAACTTCTATTTATATTTTTTTGTTGAAAAACAGATGTTTTATTTATGAATTCCACCCTCTCCCCAAACCATGAGTTGTAATATTTTTATTATTTATTAATTTTACCTGTAGAGTTGATAAATTAATTAGCTTAAATGTATTGAAATCGTTATTCTGTGTCACTAATGTTTAAGATGATGATTCACTTTTTTGTGATTGCAAAAACATTTGCGAATTTAGTGATTTTCATGATAAAGTACTAACGTTCTTTCGAAAAATCGAATTTTCTGATTTTATCAATATTTTGTCCGGTATGTATATATTAAGAAGAAATTTTTTTTTTTATTGAAGCTGAGTCATTTATATAATAATTCATATAAGATTACTCCACTATTACGCTTATAATTTATACATATATAAAATTCTGTATGTACTTTTACATAAATAATTAAAATCGTACCAATAAAAAAAATAATGTTTCTATACATTTACGTATATTTAGAAAAGTATTAAACATGGTCGGAACCTTTTAAACTCCTTACTTCGTGAATAAAATCTTCAAGCTGCGTACAGTTCGATAAGGAAGAAAAAAGTCGCCATAATCTTCCAATTAAAAATCTGTCTTTTATAGTTTACATGATAAACTTCTTCTCATTTAATATGATCGTAAATGTTATGTTTTCCTTGAAATTTATAGTTATTTTTGTATTTATGAACATTTCACTTCAGTTGGATATCTTGAACTTTTCTTTGACATGCTTCGTGGCATCGCAGTCGTAAACGCAACGTTTATGCTCCGTATTTAGTTTACCGCTACATTTCTTTCTATTGAGAGTTTTAGCATGTTCTGGGAATGATGTACTTTTTAATCTATTCATATTCACCCAAGCGTATTTCTGACGATTCATTGATGTTTTTCAATTGGAATCCGTGATTTCATCAAAACGCCCTGCACTTCTTTATTTCATCTATTCATATTTTGTTTTGTAAAATGTCCAATTCTGCATCAGATATTTCTTCTATTGTCTTTTTTTGTTGCTTTTAGCACTAGTTTCATTTTCTTTAAATGTTTGTTTATGTATACATATTGTTTGTAATTTTTGTTTTTTGGATTAGGTCATTGAATTTTAATATCTTACTTTGAGCTCAGTGCCATTTCCTGATTTTGCGTACCTTCAGTATTAAATACTGAAATTACTAAAATTGGTCTTATTAATACTTCTCAAAACATTAAATCCATGTATTTTCAAAACTATTTTTTAAATAATTAAATGAAGATGTTAAAAATAAGTTTTGGTGACAGTGTATCTCCTTTAATAGTAAAATGGTTTCAATATTCTCGTGGAGTTTCTTTTAGAATCTGTAAAAGATGAATCCCTAAAATCTGCCAGTGATACCTTGCGTTGCACTGATCACTGTTAAATAAACAATGATCAGTGGAACACTAAACGCTTTGATATTAGACCAGAGACTCATAACCAGTATTTATTTAAGAGTTTTTGGTTCAATAGTATGTAGATAAAGAAAATTATAAATCTTATTGTGTTTGCGTTCAAAGAAAGCTATGAAAATAAATGCACTCTTAATAATTGAGATTTCCTTTAAAAAAATTATATTCCAAAATTAATCAGCCTTTATCATCGTATTCATATACGATGTATAAAAATATTTTAAGGGTTAATAGTTGATGTGTCTGGGTTTGAATCTCTATATTTCAACAAAATTATCGCTATTCTATGTTAAAATCTTAATGAAAATTTTGAAGAATTTAAAAATGGCATTTTATCTTAGGTCCTCTCATTGACTAACTATGATTCAGAATTTTGAAATCCGTAGTTATTAATACGATTTTAATTATTCAAGATCATTTTTTTAGTAAGTTACGTATTAAGGGGATATTTTTCCCTTTTAAGGATTTTTTTTTCCATTTCAGTGGAAAAATTTCCTTCAGAAGAAAAGAGAAGTAATTTTCTCTGATTTAGTATCTTGTAAATTTATATGATAATGTGATAATTATAAGTATTATGTTTTTGACAGATTTATATTTTACCAAAACTATCTTATAACATTACTCTATTCCCATTTGACCGACAGGAGGGAATAAAAACACATTTTTTGGTCCATTGATTTTTCAGCGAACGTGACACTATTAGGAGGAGGAAATCTTCCACGACGTTTAAAATGATGGTTTGCTTGATCCCCCTCTCCAGAAAATAAATCTATTACATGACAGTAGGACTAGCCTTCGATTAAGCATTTTCGATTTTATCTAAAGGCTGACCTGTTGAACGGACTTCCTTCCTTCCTTTTTTCCCCCCCTTTTAGAATCATTTTTGAAACACACTTAGGATGTTCTATTTGTAAGTTATCATTTTGAATGCCATTGGTTACTCTTAACTTTTTCGCTTATTTTTAAAGTTGGTTTCGCGTCATTAGAATGAACCAAACTCGGGACATTTTAGATAGTTCTATAAACGTGCATTTTTTTTTTTTTATTACTTGTTTTAAAAAACCCATCTTTTAGCACCATTAGCATTTAGACTCTTTCTTTTTGTGACATTTGTATTTTAAAATTATTCTTAGAGTAGGATTTTTGTGTGCCTAATAATATTTTAATCATTTTATTGAACTGTAAAAATACTTGTTTGGTCTAAAAGATTTTCTTTCCCTTTGAGTCGAATATGGACATGATTTATCAAATAAATTTGCATTTAGGTGTCGTTTCTTAAAATTAATATTCCATACATAAGCATTACTTTAAGAAAAAAGTATTTTTAGTTCATTTTATGCAAAAATACTCTTTATCGAAGCATAAAAAATTTGGGACTATATTGAGTTATAGATTTTTTTTAAATGGTACCTAAACACAAATATATTTCACAAAACATATCCATGTTTAATTGAGAGAAGGGGAAAACTTTTATGACAAAAAAAAAATACTTTTGTAGTTCTATAGAATGATTTTTAATATCATTATTAGGCACACAAAAGATCTAAGCTCTTTGAATAATTTGAAAAGATATATACCACAAAAACACAGATATGGTTATCCACAATTCCTCGCTTGTCTTGGTACCCTTAAAGTAACGATTGTTTCACGAAGATAATAATTAGAAAATGATTGAGATTAAGGTATTTTACAATTCTTCCACCTATCAGTAGACATACTATTAAGAATAAGGCAAATTTTATCAAAGTTGGATTATGCAGTAATTTAATTATATTTATATTAATGCACTGTTAAAATAATTTACTGAGCGCTTTGTGGAATTCGATTTTTAAAGTGTAATCATAAATTAAACAAGAATAATCTAAAGTCATTTTCAATGCGTGTATCTGTTACTTTAACTAATATAACTAATATTATTTTATTTTTATTCTTAAAACGGCTTAGAGGGAGAAACATCTGCAAAATAAATAAATAAATAATAGTTTTGAGATTTGTTTCTTAATTCCAGTAAGCAGTTTAAGAATTTTATTCATCAACCAATTGTACATTTGGGTATCCAGATAGGAATATCTCCTAGAATTAAGAAAATGCTCTTTTTTATAAAAAAGAATCATTTGTAATTAAGTTAACAATTTATCCAAGTCCTATTAACATATTACTTTATTACTAACTGCATGACAACGTTAAAAACAGCTATTTTATAAAACAATAATACAATGATTAAGATAGAAATAACCTTTTGAATTACTTTCAGTTGTATTTATTCAACGTATATATTTATGGATTTCGAAAAACGGGACAAATATAATAGATGGTGACAAATTAGTTCCGTCAAACTTATCATACATTTAAATCTTCAAAGTTCACATTTTTTTGAAACTCGGAACACATTTTTCTCCATTTCAAACAATGGAATAAATTCAACTTTTATCAAAACCTTTAATCATACCTTATTTCTACTGATAACCGAATTCCATACAAAGCTGGGGTCTTCAATGCCGAAACCAAATCCCGTTTCTGGAGAAAAGATTTGCGTTTTCTAGATTTCACGCTTTTTTTTTTTTTTTTGGATAAAAGAAGCAAACTGATTAAAATGAATGAAAAGCTTTTGCGAGCAATAGACGTCCGCCAACCATGATGGATCGACCTGCAGATCTTTTGTTTGCTCTGAAACTTCTCTCGCGGCTAAAATGTAGGGGTAGCCACGGTTTGGACCGAGTTTTCTATCCCGCAAGGTGAGATTTTACACTGTACAGTTGCCACTCACTTCCGAAGGTGGCTTAAGCTGGAGAATAAATTTCCACAAAAGATGGGATAGCTGGTGTTGTAGTGTAATGCTTTCGTATTCTTTTTAAAAAATAGATAGGTGTGATTGTGTGCTGTGATGTACCTTTTGTTGATATTTTCAAAAAGATTAAACATCACTCTTTAAACTCTTTTTTGAATTGTTTTTATTTGTATGGGAGCGTTCTTTTTAGAAGATAGTTAACATATAAATGCATTTATAAATGTTTTATATTATATGTATCAACTATTCATTGGTTTTGTCATTCTTAAAATTTAACTGCGTTGTTTGGGATCCTTATTATGATGTTAAGAAAATTCTTATACTGTTAAAAATATTCAGATTTGATTTTTGAGTTTTTTGATTTTCAAAACTTTATTTTTATATATTGACGGGAATTTTAAAAGATTTTCTTTTAAAATTCAGACCTTGTCTTATCGACAAAATGGTGGTAGCCTAGTGGTCATGGTTTCGGATTCGTGGCCAGAGGTTTTCGTTCAGTCGTGGGTTCGATCCTTGGCCGCCAAAGACTCGCTGTGTAGCCGGGGCTGATGCACATTAAATCTATCGGGGTCCTAAGTCCTCCCGTTCGCGTGGTGGGGAAGTTAGGAGAGGGGAGGTGTCAGCTCAGGTGTCGTCCTCGTCACTTGACCGAGGTTCAAAATTACAAGTTCCTTCGCCAATCGCCCTCGTGTTGCTTCTAGGGCGACATTGATAAAAACTGAATTAAACTGTTCAACATAATTTTATTACAAAGTGTAATTGACAAGTAATGCCTCCATCGTCGTAACTTTTTTTTTTATTAAATTTCTTACTCGATTTTCACAGTTTTTGTTGCGCCTGAGACTGAATGAATTTTCTATGTAATATAATATTCACTTTCAGACACACGGACACCATCTCTTTACACGCACAAGCAGCAATATTTTATTAGTTGAGAAAACCCAATAGGCTAGGAGAATTCTGATGGTTGTTGGAGACATTAGGTTTAAGTGGTGTCTCCTAAGATACTCTTTCACCTTAGGAAAGAGGTACAAGATGCGAAGTAACGGCTTAACTCTCAAAAACTGAATGAGGCCCGCCGCTCCTCTTCTTGTAGATCGCCTTCTTCAGTTCTCAGCCCACTAACGACACCTGGGAACAAAGAAAACAGGTATATTACATATAGGACACATGTAGCCTTTAGGTACACTGAGAATTTAAAAATCGGGCTAAAATATGAAAGTTATGTATGGACTTCGAGGCATTATTATTATTATTTTTACCTGGTATTATGTTTTGATTTCACATCATTTAGATAATAATGTGATTCTGCAGGAGAAAATACGCTTTAACTGCCAAAGGATCAAGATGGCCAATTCTTCTGCACAATAACGAAATATAATTATCTCCAGAAACTGGCTATTACGTAAATTCTATTCATCGTGTAACAAATTAGATGATTTGTCTTGTCTTTCTCATTTTTTTTTTTCTTTTCCGGAAAGGGACTTATATATCCAAAATCGATTATTGAAAAAAGACTGTTGCAATTAGGATTATGTTTGTTTATGTAGCATTGTAATTAAGTTTCTGTCACATGTTTGTCATTATACACCTCATGTGTACGTGAATGATTCAGAATATTGTCTCGAAATGAACAAATCTAGCTAGAGGTGAGGCATACGGGGTTAATTAAAATAAATAGTGTATTTTAAGTCACATTTGTAGAAAGTACACATTGTATATTTTCCATCTCAAAGAAGACGTGCCTCTAAGTCTAAGTTGGCCACCCTATAAACTAAAAGTAATGAACATTCATAGGCGATTAGAATTAAATCTGTTTTATTGATTTTATGATTGTATTTTATTTCGTCGTGTAGTTTTAATTATATGAATTCATACACATTTAAAATGTTGTAAAATCACTTATTAATATCATTCAAATCCGTTCTTTATCTATCATGGCTTAATCGTCTTTCTTTTGGGAAAAAAATAAATGTAGTTTGCTTTTTTTATTACAAAAGTAAGTAGAAAGCGTTATATCACCCTCGTCCAATTAATATATCTGGTTTTTTAATAGTTGTTATCAGAAGTATGGCATTTTAATTCAATTTGCATTTTTAACAAATTCTTATGTTTCGATGATTGTGGGAGACGTCTACAATCCACACAGAGTCATCAATGGCATTTTAGTTAATACTCTAACCTTCGAATTCAGCATCTTTGTTCAAAACTTGGGGGAACATGCTTGTTACTTTGCAGTTCTGCTTACGAAACAGAAGAAGGGTGTACTTCTCGTAAGCCTAACCGCGAAAACCCTTCGGCGAATGTTGCGACTTCGATTATCCCGTAGGTACAGCCAGTGACTGACCGGTCACTGAGTGAACTATGCTACTCAGTTCAATAGTTTACTCACATTAAATTAAAATTTTCTTTTAAATTTAATTTTTTATTTCAATTGAGATTTATTTTTTTAAATATTAATATTAAACTTTTAATGAGGGAACTTGAAATTATATTTTGAGGAGGCATTTTCTTCATTTTAGAAAAGAAATTCCATAAATATTTTTGCCTTCAACCGGTCTTCTTTTAAAAAACTTTTCAAGTCATGATATGGTAGTCACACACATAAAAAAAAAAAATAAACCACCCTCATAATAAAAGTATAAAAGGATACAATCAACAAATTAAGTCTATTCCATCTATCTCTTGCCCTAAAATAGACCGAACTGATCAATTCGCATATATTAAAGTGGTGGTAAATTAATATTATCTGTTACTGTCGAAATTATCAAACTTTAGAGGAGCGGCTTAGACTTATTAGGCGCCAGCTATTGCCAAGGGAGGTGCCAACATTTGTTAATAAGAATTCATTTGAAGTTATTAAAATTGTTTAAAAATAATGCGATATAAAAATGTCTTAATATTCTGTTAATTGTAGCTTTTATATTCAGTACTAACTTTTTATTAAAAAAAATATGACTATTATTATATCTATTAAAAAGTAAAATGTAAGAATGCTTATGGGAATGGAATGGGAAAAAATTTCTTTTCGGGGAGATTTAGCAGTATGAAGGTTGGAAACCGGTGGTCTAGAGTGATTGGTCATCCATTGAAAATATCGAGGCTTGAAAAGATAGGTCAGTACTCGCAGGTTTCCTAAATGTAGATATCCATATCCATTGGAAGCCCACAATTTTCGCTTCTGTTGCATTCTCATTATTTTTTTTTTAAATAATTCTTTTTTTATATATATAGATTACATGTAAGCAATAATATTTAAGGGTTCATCTATTTTATTTAATATATTGTGGAATTGGAATTCAAAAAATAGCATGGAGCACAAATAATTTTCTTAGCAACCTTAATTTTATGTCATTTCTTTTATCAAATCATGTTTTGCGTTTCTTTTAATGTAGAAATTAATAACACTTTTTTTTATTACATTTAGTGCACAATTTTCTCTATACCTTTTTTTAAATATTTTCATTTTTTTTTCTCTTTCATTACAGAAATCATTACTACTTTCCGTACTTATCATCCTGACAATGATTCGAATGAAAAAAAAGACTGTTCTATGTCTAATCATCGTTAATCGCACAAGAATACGAGGGATAATTTTGATCCGAATTCTCTTTTTAAAAAATTCTTGACTCATTCACCTCGAAACTTTCATTTGCATCACTCTTCGGCATGTATATTTTATCGTTTTCATATTATGATATTCTTTCTTTCTTTTCTTTTTTTTTTTTTTTCCTCCTCTACAAAAGCTAACGCTACATTCTCTGCAGCAATTTTTATAACAACTTTTGCTGACACTAATTAAAATGAGAATCGAAATTATTCTTATTCCAATTATCATTTATCTTACAACAATACAGCGTATCGATTCCCCTTATATTCTTCTCTTCAGAAAAATCTTAATTCATTCATCCAAGAAGTTCCATTAACATCGCACTTTCCCACATCCATCTTTTACTATTTCCACTTTATGACATCCATCCTTCCCACGAATGGAAAAAAAAAGTCATCCCACTATCTTTTCCGGAGTAAAAGAAGTCTTTTCAGCACCTCCTCTTCTGTGTTGCAGCTACGAATTTTTCCGCGTGAATCCGTGCACCAATCGAGCATTTCCAGACCATCTGATTGGTCTGAGATTAATGGCAAGGAGGTATTGTCGCGTTGGCGAGGGAAAGAACAAGAAAAAGAACCGAAAGAACAAAAAAGTAGGAAGGATTAATCAAAATGGTGCGGGAATAGCTATGTCTGTTGCTATGGGAACTGCTGTGATATTTGCTTCTGTACTAGAGTGCTACATCTTCCCCTTCTTACAAATGGAAAAGGGGTAAGAAGCATATTACGGCGGTAACGAATTGATTGTCGTGTTGAAAGACCTTGTACGTCTTGTCGACAACTGCCTGTCGACTTTGCTTTTGTTGCTGCTATGGGTAACTCGTTTGTCCCACTTTGATTTGTATGGAATGTGCTAAAATTTATGATGGGATTGTATGGTGTTGACTCTATAATACAGTTATTTGATTAGGATTGAAGATGCTGATATATCTTTGTGTACTTTGTTATCAGTTTCTTAAAAATTACGAGAAAAGACCGGTTTTGTGAAATGAATACTATCCAAACATTTTCGAAATTAGTTTGGTGATTTTTAAAATGGATCGTATCTTTTGTTCCGTTTAAGATTTCAAAGGCTTGACAACAAAAGCAGATTCTGAAATGTGTCTTTTGGGACTGAAATAGGAATATGTCATTTGGCAGAATTTTGTGATGTTTACAAATTATTCTTTGTTCATTTGGGAAAGGCGGATTTTCGTAAATGTTTTGTTCAAAGCCATATGTTGTCATCATTTTTTAAAAATTTAAATTAACAAATTAAAAAAAAACACATATGTATACATTTAACGTTCATTTTGTTGTGTTACTTTTGTTAGAACTGTTATTTTCGGATTCAATGGTGTGCTTTTAACTAAATATTAGAGATACTTCACAAAATGTTATATATCCCATAAATTATTTTGTAAAGCCTTTGGTTTCAAAGGCAAAATATCTACAAAGCGAAAAAGTGTTCGCTTTTTTCGGAGGGATTTAGTTTCTTTAAGTAGGTACGGAAATCATGATCCCGAGGCACCGTCGTGATCCCTTTCTTTTCCATGAGATTAATTATCTGTGGTAAACAGATACCCTAGCGATCATTTTCTATTTTCGACCTTTCTTGTCAAATTATTTTGATCTTTTTTCCATTTTTTCAAACGTTTAAATCACAGTTACTCATTGTTTAACGCAGCATAGCCATATCTGGCTTATGCATCATTAAACTTTACCATCGCCCACTTTTTTTTTAGTGAGCAATAAATGTTTCATTACTTATGTAATTGAAATATTTAGCATTTATGTTTATTAAGTTCCGATACCTTTTTCAAAATGTAGCATTAAAGTTTTTGAAAATAATTCATTGCTTTCTTGGGATTCTTTTTTAGTAAAGGATCAAATTTTTGTGAAATTTTATATCGTTTACCGAATACTTAGTAATATAAATTAGGGCGATAATGGGATTCTTTTTGTAATGAGACTTTATTTTAATCTATTTCCTTTGTCTTGAAGACTAAATTTAGACTTTCTCCCAATCATATTAAATATGATTTCGAAATTAAGTTTATTAATCACATTACATGTAATTTCTCTTTCTCTTTCTAACGTGGATGAAATAGTTGATTTATAGAAAGATTCAAAATATTTTTGAACAATTTTATGATTAACACATTTTATAATGACTTTTAGAACAGAAAATTAATTAAAGTCGTTGTATCATCTACTTAACATACTCGCATAAGCGAGGTTTAGGGGACTTTAGCTAGTTGGCTTATTCGAGACTCGGTTTTGCCAAAATATTTCGTATGGAAAGTTTAAAGTCATTGCACCTTAAATCGAATTGAACCTTAAAATTCTCAGGTGAGGTAATGAAGAAACTTGAATCGTGAGATACTAGGTCAAGTCCATTATTTTAGTCCTTAGGTCCTCAACATTATTTTAGGACAACGAAATATATGTTTTATAGTGCATTCTGTGTCTCCCATATTTTTTCAATTAAATAATAACACTGGTAAAAAACGAGTTTTCAATGGGTTTTCTTCCACTCTCATTGTAACTATGTCTGAGTCAAAACTTTAAAAGCTTTTTTCTCACATTTTAAAGCACTCAATTGAGCTGAAATTTTCTATACACGATTGTTGTGGATGACAATACGATAATTTAATTATAATTATAAAATTAATTGATTAAAATTGCTTAAAGTGTATGCCAAGTTTCTTGCCATGTCGCCAAATGATCGTCCAAATCCATCGCCAAAGTGAAGGAAATTTTTTTTTTAAAGTCATTGTGTGTAATTTCTACTTTATTGTAATATAATTCTTTTTTACTCTATATAAGATCTCAAGAATAGTCTATTCTATGTTTAGGTGTTTGAAAAACGTGTATATAAAATTTCAGTTTCATTGGTGCATAACATTTTAAGATATTGTGTTTTGCAGTATTGAAAAAGACTTACGGTCAGAGAAATTCATGATCAAATAATGCAAAGAACTTGGCTTCTAAATACAATAGAAACAAAGTTGAAACATATTTTTAGAGATAAAAGATTGAATTTTAGTATGGGACCAAAAATAAAATATCGATATCTTGACAAAAATTGTGTTTTGAAGGTGTACTGTCACTTTAAATAGAGATGTCCCTTACTGTATTTCAAAATAATAATAATAATAAACGCATTGCATTCAATTTTTAAGTGTTTTCAAATTCTTCAAGTTATGAACATTATTTATTTCAAGTCTCTTTGCATTATATGAATGAAAATTCATTTTACAGCATCATCATATGTTTGTAAAGTTGTTATAAACGGAAAATATTGGGTTTTACAGATATGTATAGTGACTGAATATTAAAGTTACTTTAGAATTAATAATAGGTTATTAGCGTTAGATTTTGGTATTTTGTATTACCATTAAATATCAAAACTGAATTGAAATGTCACTTGCACTTGTCACTTATCTAGATTACACACCATATCGTATGGATTTTGATTTTCAATTAAATTAAACATGCAGCAACCTCCATTTTTTCATTCTTATATTTCAGAAGTATCGTACTATAGAAAAAAGTCTGGAAATTAAATTTTAAAAAGAGTCAAGAGACCAACTTTTGATCCCTACCAATAAGCTTCCGTGAAACTATTTAAATTTTGGAAGACACTTTTTTTTTTCTTAATCTTGGAACTAAACTCGTGACTAAATTAAACATGTAGCAATGAGATTTCTTTTCCTGTACATTTCACTCACTGCTATGCTTCCAGTATTCCAAGACTAATAATCACTAAATTAATAACAATATTATAATTAATTAATAACAGATTAAGTAGTTATTTTCATAGCTTCTAGAAATTTTCGATTTGAGAGATGTTAACCTGACTTTAAGAGAAACAATAATCAGCAAACAAAAGTGGAGGAAAAATAAACGCAAGCTGCATCTTAAGTATTTCCCAACTAGATTCAACATATCCCGAGTTATCGGCTATTGTGAAAGAAAGTGAGGTTATACCCCAAATCTACTGCTTAAAGTGAACTTGGAAATTCTCCTATTTCCTCCTCTCGATTACACCTGAAAAGAACATTATTTACATGAAACTAAAAGATTCAGTTATTAACATATGTTCATGAAATACTTCGAGATATGGGCTTTCCAGGAGAGAAATAGAGTGAATAGAATATAATAAAATCTTACTATACGAGGGCGGGAACATAATATGCTCTTAGTTTTGCTTGACAATTTTGGAGGATTCTGAGGACTTTTTTGATATCTGCTTCCATGTCTCTATGATATGCTTAAGAATTTTAAAGATTGCCACGAGTAGTAAAACGTCTTTTTGGATTAATTGATACCAGAACCGATTTGGTCATAAAAAATCAGGATTAACTTGAAAATGGGGGGAGGGAATGAAATAAAATAATACATTCAGAAAATCGTCTTCATATTGAACAATTCTAGTCTAAATCATGTTTACAGAAGATGAAGACGTCTATTTTGTGAATAATAGGGGAAGCACTTACAGTTGTTTTATTGCAGTTTCGTTTAGATAATGTAGCACAATATGCCATTTCTCACTGGTGATCAGTGGTGTAATTAATGTTTTGATGAATTTGCACAGAGTATTTGTAAAATCTTCCTCCTTTACTTCCCTTTCATGGCTGTTAGAAGATTTCTGTGCAGAAAACATTTTTCAAAATTCGAGGATAAAACAAATATATGTTATAGAAGTTTTCAAATCGTTACTCAAATTAAAAGTAAAATTTCGTGCAAATCCATCCAGTTATCCGGAGCTTCGTGGTAAAACGGTCCGACATAACGATGTTCTGTTGTATATATCCTGACGTTCAAGGCAGTCATTGCCTATTATTAAAAAGTCTGAACGCATTTTCGGGCAGAAAAAAAAACTCTAATTTTTATATAACATTGCGATATTGTTATACACACATACATGTATATTGCGTTTTCAAAATAATAATGAAAAAAATAACTCCATAAATACGCAGTGTTTTTCTTTTAAAATATCTTTTCCTTCACATTAATTTTATGAAAGTTTTATTTTATTACCTTTTAAGAAACAATAATTATGATTTTTATCATTTTAATTATGAAGATTATTTTAAAATGAATATTATTATCTCGTAAAGAATACTCCATTTTTATATGAACTGAGAAACTCCTTCAGCATTACAGTATAGGAGACGCAATATCGAAAACATTTTATACTAGAAAAAATTGGGTTGACTTAGACATAAATGAGTGATATAATAAAAAACTATAAGATGATGAATTCAGAATATGATATTAATGTTGTAGCAATTTTTTATCCGAAAAATAATTCCGTGCTTAGGTCATGTTCTTAAACATTACCTGAATATACCCTTTCTTATCTCGTAAAACCTTCAATGTATCTTTTTCTTTCCCTAGAAAAAACATTTCGATTCAAAATGCATCCATTTCAAACATTAAACATATTTCACTCAATCTCTAGATCTTCCCCAAAACCCTTTCCACACACGTCCATCTCATCCTCGTGTGTTCTAAGAGAAATAGAAGCGTCGGCAAATCTGCATTCGCTCCCATCTCTCATTTCATCGCTGAGTGGCCATGGCAGAGTGTTTCGTTTATAGCAGGAAAAGGGTCCTTCATTTCGTTGCCGTCTTCGCGCCCGACCGATTCGCTTCGCTTTGATCTCTCCTCCCGGCATGGGACATTCGCAGGCAATATCGGGTCTGCTTTTAACCGAGAAGCAAGGGATCGTAATGTCCCGGATCAGATCGCTTCGCCGAGCAGTTTACGGTGGCGGAAGTAACAGATTTCTCGGATGTGCCCTTCTCTTAAAAAGTAGCTATGGAAGGGAGAGGGGCGTCTTTGGTGAGGAAGACTCGGAAAAAGGGTGTTCGGAGTTTTAATTGGTGTTTGTGGAATTCGAATCGAAAGAAGAGAGTGGGATGGTTTGGAGTTTTGTTTCTTTTTTAAAAAAATCTAGATGTGTTGTTTGAAAAAAAGTTTGGTTTTAATAGTTAGGTTTCGGTTACATTGTTTTTAACTTTTAAGAAAGGATTTTTTTTTTTATGAAACTATGTAGGATTCAGTAAAATATTTAATAAAAGGATTGAACTTATGTATTTAATCCTCGCATCACAGTAAATCTCGAGTAAAAATTCCTGTCAACAACTTCCGAATCAGAATATTAGTAACTCAGAGTTTATTCACATCACATTTGAACTCTATTTACAAAGTGAAATACTTCTTTTCCTTCCATCTCAAAATAAAATAATAAGTATTATACGAATTGATAATCATGAATGCATTGTAATTAAATATTTATGCTGATGTAAAGCTCCAGATAATGAGAATTATTGAATTAATATCCGTATAATATACATTTTACATACGTTGTTTCTCAACTACTCGCAAAAACTCAAAACTGTAATATTTTATTATTTAACCTATATACAAAAGTTGCCAAAATTATTCACAAAACTTTCTCAGTAAGTAGAAAGGGAGGGAGTTCGAAAAATATCATCTATTCTCTATGTTCTTCAGCCAAATAGAAGTAAAGGATACATTTCCTAACAGCAAGCATAAAAACCATTTTATTTGCTTTCATTTTTTTAATTGCAAAATGATACAATGATGGAGCTAATTGCTGCCAACGAGTCTTATTGCATTGAATGAAGAAAACTACTTAAGTATGTGTATATTTTTTTATCGCTAGTGTCGTTAGCACGTTTTTCTTAAGTTAATTACTGATTAGTTTTAATTTATCCTGTCGTTTCAACAATTTCTATTGCGTTACATAGACACGAGATTGTAAGTGATCTCGCTCTTGAAAAGTCATGCGTCTTAATGGCGATTTTATTGGAACGATTTCAACCAAAAATGTTTTTATAAAATATTTTTTTAGCTATGGAAAACGCTATGACGCCGAGTTCGATTTTTCCCTTCACTTAATATGCACAACATTTATACCTAATATGGCAAAAGGCATACATGATATTTGGCATGGAAAGCTTCATCTCCAAAATAAAAAAAAAAAAATAAAAAAATAAAAAAATCAACGTCAACATGGACGTATATTTCATGAGTTCCAACATATTTTATACAAAAAAAAAAAAGTTACTGATTCAAACTGAATAGAATAGAATAATAACAATTCCTCCTTTCTTTATGCTTACAAAATTAAAATATTGGTAGCTTTTTCTGTTTGAATAATAATCAATCAACGAGAATGATGGATGACTTTCAAACCCAGTAGTATTTAACAAGCAACAACCTTCATTACATACTAAGCTCTTAGTGAGATTGAGTTTAGAACATATACTTTTAAAATTTCGAAGCTTATAATTAGGTCATCAAATTAACAACACACTATGAATGAATGAAATAATTGATCATTGAAAACAATTTGTAATTCTGATATTAATTTTAACAGCTCTGTATATTATTCGGTTTTCCCAAATTAATTATGTAATTAATTGCTATATTTGATCCATTGTTTTAATAAATTATTTTCATTTGTTCGTAATTAAGAACGAAGGAAACCTCTTGAGTTTTCATGACATGCTTCCCAAAATTTCAACCATTAAATCATTGATCATTTTTTTCTTAAGTGTTAAAGATTTATTGGATGTTTAAGATTTTATTGAATTAATTGCGTATTTTTTAAAAACTTACTACTTCTCTCAGCATTATGATCTAATGTATAAATTTTGAAGTTTGTTTGTTTATGTCCTTCATAGAAGTCCATCAATTCATCGTATTACTCCAATTTTTGTTAGGCTGCTTCGCTGATATGTGGAAAGATCCGTAAGAAAATTGCTGATAACAAAACAAAAATTGACCGTGGTAGCCTAGTGGTCATGGTCGTGGGTTCAAGGCCTAAAGTCTCTAAAGATCCACCGCGATATTCGTTAAATCTGGTCGAGGTATCAAATTCTTCCGTTGACTTGAGAGTTTGGAGACGGAGGTACCAGCTCAGGTGTCGCCTTCGTCGCTTGACCGAGGTTCAAAATTACGAGGTCTGTCACCGGTAGCCCTCTTATTGCTTCTCTGTGCGTCGTCAATAAAACAATAAAATCAACACAAATTCTTTTTTCTTATTTATTTTAGCTGATATTTACCGAAAGAACTCCCCCACCCCCAATTTTTTTCGTGTTTTCCAGCAGATGTAACGACTTGTTTCCCAAACTGTTTCCAATCAATAGAGGTGCATTTTAACGAATTTTCAATGCACTTAACTTCAAAACTTAATGGAATCACTTTAGTTATTGTTCCAAAGCAGATTTAATATGAAACTGATTGTTTGTTAGCTTGTGTTGCTGCTTTTGCAAATCCACACCCCAATTAAGCCACCTTTCAAAAAAAGTTGGGGATGTTTTATCGGCTAAAAAAAAAAAAGAACTGAGAAAAATACTAATAGCTGGATTTTTTTTTATAAATGTTTAATAACGCACTGAGTAAAAGGGTTTTCGCCTTTCCTTCTACTTTATGGAAGACTAGCTTTTGCACAAATTACATCATACATACGACAGCATGGTGTACTTCTGTTTCCGACAATTTATTCTTTCTGATTTTATATTAAAAATTCATCTTTGTGAAGAATAAATATTCCAACTAGCATCTGTTAAATCAGTGGTCTTCAAACGTAGTCGACTCATAGAATCCTTAGTATTGTGGCGACTTGTGATCGCTTACCATTTTGAGAATGAACCAGCAGTTCTAGCAAAACAAACCAACCGAAGTGGAGTCTTTTTACTATCACTATGGGCTGGAAAACAAGGGATTGGAAGAATCGCCGGTTCTCTCTTCCACTTCCTCAGGTCTCCACTTCCTCATATTATCTGCAGTCGCTTTTCGTATTCTGTGTTTAATTTGTTTCCATATTTTGCTTTTATTGCCTCATAATTAAAAAAAAGTTTTTTCACAGAGCACACAGTATTTCACCTTCCGATAATCGCGGTCATACACATTCCGCAGCGAAGCTTCTTGTAATGTAACTAACTTCTCATAACTAAATGTATATTTATACATGTAGTTCAATAACACTAGTCAACTAGCGTGAGTATTTATAATTTTTTTCCCGAATTTTTAATGACTCGCGAACCGTTGAGTTCTGCCGAACTCAGTTTGAAGATCACTCTTATTAACGTTTAAAGCTTTATTTGATCTTTTATTTTTTGAATAAAACAATTGATCTAAAGAGAGGAATATTTTGGTTAACTTAACTTTACCCTTATTTGCGACAGGGGCTTATGAGATTTTATTCTCTTAGCGTGGAAGAATAAATATATAACCTAACGAAACGTCAAAGTTTTCATGTAAATGAAATCCATCGCCATTCTCCACATGCAATAATGTATTGTGTTGCTTGCTAGTTGTATTGGTAATTATTAAAAATAAGAACATGCTGGAAAAAAGGAAGTATTCAGATTCAAGACTTAGAAATTCTAATTAAGAGCTTTTACTTGTCTCAAGCAGACGACATTTTTGATCGATATCGTCTGTCAAGTAAAATGACTTATAACTCTATCTATATAACCAAATAACCTCCCAAATGACGTGCAAAGGAAGTAAAAAGGATCTAGAATTAATATTATTATTCCTTTTATTTTCTCTTGTCTTGGTATTAGTCTTTCAGAAAGGGCAATTATTATGTACAATTTTTTTTTTATTCCCATTCCCGGCAACACTGTCATAATCCGCTTTTATTCTATTACATTATCGCGTGTATGTATCTTAAATGTGATGGTCCGGAGGTGAAGTGAAAGAGCTCTGTGCATAATAATGCAACCATTTCACACTTAATGATACCGTGTTCGTGCCACATTCGACGTTACGTGTCACTTGGAACGTGTAGAGTTTGTCAAGAGCCGTAAATTATTCGCCTATTAAGCGAACCCGGGATTGCTGGTTCGATTTTCGCTGGTTAATTGAGAAATATATACCGCTGCTTCGGTGTAATCTGAGGCTAGGGCTATTTTCGTACATTTTGGGGAAAATATCTGGAGTTGGTCAAGCGTAGAGTCAGAGTGGAAAAATATCAGGCTTTGTAGACAACCTTTAGTTGACGAAAATTTATCCGCTGAATATGATCGAAAGTTGAGGAACCTTTTGTAGTAGCTAGAGAGATAAATTTTTTAGTGATTTGTAACCACATTAAAATAGTTTTGGATATGAATTTTTAAAATAAATGCCTTATTTCAAAAATTATATGCGGGCGTAGTAGCCGAGGAGTCCTGGTCAACTGAAGACTCGTCGTAATGTTTTTAAGTGCAACGTCAATTAGAAATTGATTAAACACCATACATATGGAGATTCCAAAAATACCCGAGTTAGGAATGAGGTAACTCCCTGTAGTATTGTACAGCAGTCGTTTTTCCCTTTTGTAAAAAGTCCATGAATATGACGCCCTGCGCATCCCAAAATATCGTCGCCATAACCACAGATTCACAGGAAGCAATCCAATGCTCCTTGGTTTCCGATAAAAATGATGAATCCTGTTCTCATCGTTGATGACAACTTTGAACAAAATAATGACAACTCGACGCGGCAGCAATCAAAATTAACCTATGAGTCAGTATAGAGTTTGTTTTAGGGCTATTTAACAGATGATAGCGCACAATGTTAACATCAAATTACTTTAACAATGCAATCTACTTTTAAAAACAGTTATTTTTTGAACTCCCATTGTATACCATAGTTTTGAATCAGAAGCAACTCTCGTGGAAAATTTCGATTTAAAATTTGTGATATAGCATAGTATTTCAGTGAATAACCTCCAGATCCTGTCACGCAAAACGCCTTCTCCTTCTATGAACTTAAAATAAATTTCCTTTTCTTTTCGCAAAATAAGCTTCTTTTTTTGTTTGTTCTGTCCACATACTATTATTTAATGCCCTTTTCTTTCTAAAATAACCTATTAATTAATACGTTTCATTTCATAATTTATCTGGTGTGAATCAGAATAGTTATCAAACACATTATTTTTGTTTTAAATGTCGATTTTAAACCTTCTCTTAAATTAAAAATAATAATAATAATAAAATGATATAGGAAGGATGTGTGTGATTGTAATTTTGAGAGATTTTACGAATGATTTTTTTGAAAATAAAGTTGGTTTTAACTCTAAAATGCGCAAAGCAGTACTACAACATCCTAATTAATTGATTCACTTTGTGTTTTCTACAATTAATCTTTTAAGACCCTTTCTGAATTTAACAAGTTTTTCATCTATAAAAAGAGATCTTATTGTAGAGAGTTTACCATATATCTTTTTTTCTTTTCTTCACATTAATATTTAAGTATATTGATATGGAAAAGACTCTGAAATTCGCATAAATTCTTCGGGTGCTTGGATTTTAATCCTTGCGTTAGCATTCTAATAGTTTCGGAAATTATTGGAATGCAACTTATGTAAAATTATGAACTTTAACTCAATTGATTCTCTATTTATGCATGTTTAAATGTTTATTTGCTGTTTATATACTGTGTGCACATAAATATAAATCATAGATGGGTAAAATTAAACTATAATCCTTTTTAAAAAATACACTTCACGGAATATCAAAATTGTTTGTTACATTTTCTCCCGCCAGCAATTAACGTACGAAGGGAGAGGGGAAAAAACGTCAAATGTTTTGAGAAAGGTGAGACAAAATGGTAGTTTCGTAAAGAATATTTTCATTTGAACCTATTTCATATCAACCTTTTGCGTTTTCTTCTAACGTATAAAATAAAGTAACACATTAATCAAAAGATTTTTTTTTTTTAAAAAAAAATACTTTTTCTGCACAAGCTTTTATTTTTGTAATAATTTAAAACCTTGAAAGGCAGAATTTTTTCAAAGTTATAGATTTAAAAGTTTTCAAATATAAACAGCCAAATTTTGGCCGTTAATTTTAAGCGCAACTACAGTTGCATTTGTAAAGCTATAATCAAGTCTACTAGAAGCTTTTTCGTATTAAATTCAATTTTAGTGATTTTCCCTACAAAAATCCTGCTTTCATTTCATTTTTTAAAATCATATATCTGAATTATTATATTTAAAATTATATATCTAAAATTTACTAAGACTATTACTTTAAATTTAAAAATTAAGTTCCTTGTATGTATTTAATTTTTTGTGTTGAGAAGTTTTAAAATTATAAATATTTTTAATACATTTTATTTTGTCTGCTAAAATTTTAACTTTGCATGAATTTATAAAGTAATTTAATGTCAAAATGTAACAAAAAATAAATAACTATACATACAGCCTCTAATCATTTTAAATTTTAAAGATTTTGAAAAATTCACTTTAATTAATTCTTAAGCAAAACTAATTAAAATTTTCAATTATTTCTTTTTATTTTAAATATTTTGATATACATTCATGGTTTATTATTATTATCCTAAGCTTCTTAATTGAATATGAATTTTCATAAAAAAAAATTGAGCAATAGTTTACTCCTTAAAAATTAGAAAATTAATTGTTCGAGAAATTGAATCTTATGTTGTTTTTTTTTATTCGCGAGCATCTCATTTTTTCAATTTGGTCTTTTTAAGAAAAGTTCCAACCAATGTTCGATATTGTAGTGCTTAAACTTATCTCTTTCACAAATTTCAATAAATCAATGAAGATTTTTATGCTGGTAGGTAAAAAGCATTAAAGTGATTCTTCTCTAGTAACTAACCCATCAAAAAATATCCGAAGTAATGATATTCTATTATCTTTCTTTATGTGTGAAGGTTGTAAAATTTGTTTATTGTAAAAACCTTACTTACACTTTCATGTTTTGCAATCTGATATCGTAATGAATTGCATTTTTGACAATATTGCTTTATAATTTTAAAAAAGGGCATTTGTTTTGCTATTGAAAATCCCCCCCCCCTTTATTTATTTATTTTGACTAGAAATATGAATTTGAAATTATATATTTTCTGACGAATATTAGTATACTAAAAATTTTCATTACACAGCCGTTTCCTTAAAATTATTTTCAATGTAATGTTTATCATCTACCCTTATACTCTTAGCGACTAACTCGGTTTTAATTAGATGTAGATTTAATTGAGAACTTAAAACAGAGATTAACTTTCAAGAGGCCGAGAATTTAATTTTAGTATTAAGTTACCTAAGCCCTAAGTAAAAAAATACCATTATTTTGTATGAATAAAAATTATTGAAATGAAGCTATCCTTTATGTATTTTATAATTGTTATTTCTGATTTTTTACCAAGTTTTTTTTTGCTAAATGTAAAAATGTTACTTCCCTTGGACTCACTACTGCCATCTAGTGCCGAAAATTTCAAACTTTTGAATTAATCCCGAATATTTTATTTACCACTTACTCAATCTACATTAAAAAGAAATTTCGATGAGAAGCAAAATAATCAGTAAAATGAAAAATGATAAAAAGACGATACGAACAAAAATTTTAACTGGAATATCAAAATTAAAAATAGGGGAATGATTTCATTAACTTTTGAGAATATTTTATTTTTATTACTGAAAACAATATTTTGTTTATTATTTTAGTATATAAACTAAAAATATGTATATGAATTCATAGTAACAATTTAACTTCATATTTTGACTTTTTTATTTACGTTTTAAAATTTTAAAAAGTGTTTAATTATTTTATAACTAAAAGATTATTATTAGATTATTTTAGTTAGGGAAGGAAAGCATATTAAAAATATTATAATATTGATAAATATATAAGACAATTATTCAATGAATACCTAAAGAATATTCTTAATAAAATAGTTGTATACATTTCTTGAAGGTTTTATAGTTTATCTGAGGAATTTTGAAAATAAAGATACAAAACCTTGCAATCAGTCAAAAAATAGTCATAAAACTTCCATTTCAAATTATAAACCTGTACATACTTTATTTTTCGACATAGTTGCCGTCATTTTCCAAGGATTTGTTAAGTCTGGGTATAGGCCTTTGTATCCGAGAGTCATAGAAGTTCACCACCTGTTGTCGAAACAACATTTCAACTTAGTTTTTGTACTCATCGTCGTGGAAATTTTGTATTGCAAGATGTTTCTTCGGGTAAAGAAATAAGTTGAAGTCACTGAGTACAAGGTCCGGGTAATGTATCTTTCGGATAGGAGAATTTAATAAATAGAAAGGTCGACTGTAGAAATTTAAAAATCGTAGACATGTGCCATGCCATAGCGAAAATTATCTGTTATTTGCGTTTTCCTCAAAACGTTGTTTCATAGCGTTCTAGCGCTCTTTTCTCAAAATTCATAACATCCGTGGAGCTTATATTTTCTACATAATGAAATGGGGCTATTTACTATGCAGTAAACGTAACTTTTTTCTATTAAATACTCACAAATTTTAAATATTCTTCTGTATTTTTGTAAAAACTAAGATAAATTAGAATCGTAAAATTTTAATTTTTAAAGTTATATTAAATTTAATTGTTGAAGAAATTGTTATATTCAGTGTTTAGATGGGGCAGGCCATGGTGTGTGTGTGGATGCTATACATCGGGGGTCCGATGTGATCAAGAATTATAAAATGATTTGCACGTGAACACTCGACAATATACGTGTCGTCAGTGTGACGTAAATTTAATTTTATCTTAAATATTATTCCAGTAGATCTATGAATTTCTGCAATCTACTCTAATTGTTGATGAGGCGAATGATCAGTTTTTCTTATTCAATTGGGGGAACTCCCGAGTATCGCCATTTAAACCGAACTTTTTATGTGCGCAAAACGCTCGAATGCACATGCTATATGAAGTATCGAAAAAGAAATTGTAATTTGTCTGATGTAATTAATGTATTCACATAACATAAACATACATTAGTAATATATATTCGTGTTTGCAATTTTTTTTTCATACTGTACAAAAAAATTTGGGACCCTGAATGGTTTCTTGCACCCAGGCACCTACGAGACTTCATGTATAGAATGTTATAAGTTCTTTACTAATTTTTAAAGTTGTAAATACATTAGATTGTATGCAAGATTTATATAAAGGTAAGTGCATGACTTACATAAATGTAAATACCGCTATTGATTATTAATTTCTCATTCTTATTTACGTATGTTTATAAATAGGATTTATTTGCATAAACAGATATAATATACGTATTTCTCATTTTAAAAAATATGACCTACTTTGCTTCTATTTTAAAATGTGAGGATTATTTAAACCGGGCAAAAAATAAGTTCATTTTTCCTTGTCGCTGGCATCTCAATTACCTTAAAATTTTCTGTAAAGTTTCCCTTCTCATTATAACATCACACCAAGCAATTCATATTTCTCTTTATTACATTTCTTGTTTACTTTCCCTGAAACCGACATAACGATGACTATTACGTTTATGGTATTCGAATTTATCGCATCACATGTTTTGCAAAAGCTCCACCACTTAAAAATACGCTTCTCTTATTAGTGAAACCACACGCTTATGATATTTGAAAAACCAAGATAAACGGCACCCGAGAACTCAAATAAATTTGTTGCTCTGCTCTTTCTATAATTAATGAACGTGATCTAATGAAAGTGTGCGCATTATCAGTTTTTTCGTATATCTATTATGCGCTTTAATTTTTAACGAGATGTGTTTTCACGTTTCGGTAGGATTCGCTTGTGAGAAGTCATTAAGTACGCATCAACGCTATTCGAATATCCATTAAGTTCTGCCGGCCGTTCATTAATTTAAAGCGCGTGTTTTAATTTGAGAGTTGTCCCGAAAAATTCGTTGCGTTTTGAAAGAGAAGAGGTTTACTCGTTTTTAGGCTCTTCGTGATTATTTGGAAAACCACTGGAAAATGAACAGTATCTTCACAGTGCGTGCAGTAACGGATTTTTCATTGAGAGGTAATGCACTTTTGTTTTAATTTCATACGTTACTTTGTTAGGTTTCCGCACCGGCCATTTTGATTTCGTGAACATAATGTTAAACCTATGGAGTATCTATATACTGCCGTCCTAATTTCTGTGCTATTTTATATACCTGAATGCAATAAAAAGCATCAGAAAGAGCAAAAAATACTGATGATACTACTACTGAAAATACGGATTTATATTTTCCCTTCGATATTCGAAAATATTTTAGAATATTTTTTTTAAAGACCGAAAACCCAACAAATGAATAGTTAAAATAAGAGTAAAACTATTTTTAAAACTCGGGGGGGGGGGGGGGTAATTCCGCACGCATCATGCATTCAGGTAGACAAAATAGTAAAGATTTCAGGATGGTAGTAAATATTCAGTAGCATAAACATTACGTTCACAAAATCGAAGTGGACGGTAGGTAGACGAGAGTCTGCAGGCTTTCATCTACCAGCCATTTTGATTTCGTGAGCGTGATGTTAATCCTATGGAATTTCTCCTTTCCTCCTTTAATCTAGACGATTTTATCTATTTGAACGAGGGGGGAAAAGGGGAGGTGACTTCCGAGAGAGCACAATTTTACCTCCGATTTTTATTGATTCGTTTGTGGGTTTTCTTATCTTTAAAAATATTTTTTAATGTTTTCGAAAAGGTCGGAAAAAATACAATTCCGTAGAGGCCTTCTTCTTCTTCTTTTTTTTTTTTTTTGCATTCAAATGGACATAATAGTTAAATATAAGGAAGAAAGTAGTAATTCCATGTGACGAATATTATGTTCACAATATCAAAACGGCTGTTCGCCGGGAGCATTCAGCTGTTTTTACGTTTTCTTTTTTTAATTGTGTTTACCAGAATGTTCAGATTCATATTTATGCGAGTATGTTTATAAAAATTAGATCTTTATTGAAATATTATTTTCCAGTCGCTGGTTTTTAGCAATTAAAAAAAAATAACTTCTTTGAGAAGTAACCTACGGTACAAATTGAAACAAAACTAGCGACTGTCTTTTTTCTTTTGAATGTTATTTTATATTATTTGGTGTGCCGTTTTTCTCTTATTTGACATATATTAGTTGATTTTCTTTTTGTTGCTTTCTAACAATATACTAATAATATTTCTTTTTGACTCTCAAGTATTTGTTATTATTAACTAACTTCATTGTCTTCTCTGTAATTGATTGTGTAGTTTCTTACATAACTCACACTAAATCTTTTGGATAGTGTTTGAAATCTATTTTTCAAATCGTATGCTTCATTTTCCTTTGTGTTATAATTAATATCACATTCACGATTCGTCAAAGAAACTAATATAATAAGGTAACTTTCTTAAATGTTTTTCATTTAAATTTCATCATTTTCTCGGCATAGTATGTGTTAACGCCTGTAGTTTGAAACGGTGAAGAGCTAATCTGTATAAACTATACTCAAGCCAAACCGTGGATTCAGTAACCTTCAGCGCATGCGCACACGTGTGGACCTTTCAAATGTCGAGACAAGGAGAAAGGGTTTGAAAAATTCAGATGGGGGTAATTATTAGTTTGCAGTTAAATTAACTAACATAGGTTACATTGAAAATTGTAAATTAATGAATTCATATGCAATTTAACAAAATTTTTATTTTTAAGAGATCAGTATAAAAGCTACACAATAAGATCAACGACTGAAATTGTTTTTTAAAACAGTACTGAGAGAATATAGTTATTTCGATATCAGAGTTGAAAGAGTACAGTTTTTATTTATTACAATTATAGGTTTGAAAAAAATTATGTTTACATAACATAATCGCCAAATAATTTGAAATGTTAAATAATTCTTGATAGGAAGAATTTTTTTCAGTGAGTAATGTCAAACTTTTTTTTATTGTGTATTTTTTCCTGTCTTTTTCCACTTGGTAGTTTGATTAAATATTGTTTAATGTTACATTAAAAAGAAAACGTGGAAAATCGAATTCCGCAACTACTGTTTTAGCTAATATTTTACCAATTGATGTGTAATCAAAATTTCTTCAGAATGACACTGTGCGTGAAATAATACTGAATAATCTGAATTTCAAAGTTTTAAGGAAAGGTATTTTTTGGCCGTGGAAGCTTAGTGGTCAAGGGTGCGAACTCGTAACTGACTTTGTTTTCGTCGATTTGTGGATTCGAGCCCTTATGTCTCAAAAGATCCGCTGTGTAGTGAGGTTGTTGCGCGTCCAAAATCCTCCCTTTGGCTTGGTGTGGAAGTTTGGGGAGGGAGGTGCCAGCTCGGGTGTGGTCCTCGTCACTTGACTGTGGTTCAAAATTACCGTTGTCAGTAGCCCTGGTACTGCTTCTCAGTGCGACGTTTATAAACAGTCACTCACTCGCTCATTCTGGTCATGGAAACCGAGTGGTTAATCACTGGAATTGTCTAACAATGTTCAAGTTGAGTTTCATGTTTGAGTCTTGTTTTTATTAAATACACATCGAGAGAAATGATGGGATTGATGCATGATAAATGTAATTTAGCCTTTAAATTCCAAATGATGTGGTGTAGAAGTTATGAAAGGGAGATACCTACTGAGGTATCATCCTCATCTTTTGACTATGATTCAGAATTACGAGTATCTTCGCCAACAGCTTTAGTGCAGAGTTTCCCAAACTTTTTTCCCTGTGGGCGATTATTTTTAAGATTATTTTTCATGACCTTGTCTATTTTGAGATTTGTATATAAAATTATATAGCATTTAGAAGCCTGTATAATATTCGTGTACTTAAATAATCTCTAATATAAAATTATCACAAAAATCATTGCAAAAAGGAAATTTTATTAAGATCAAATTTTTGAAAAGAGACGGGAAACACTTTCTTGCTAACTTGCGTCTTAACGATAGCTTAATTTCAGATTCGGTAATATTTTCAGTCTGTTTCTATATTTACTTATTGGAAAAATCAATGTTGAAAATTTGACTCCATACTTATAGGTCTTAAAAAGTTATCAGAAATTTAACAGCTTTTTCTGCTGAAACTGATACTCATGACAACACGTACATGTCTCTCGTACATGTCTTTAAGTGATCTGTCACAAGACATGTAGTCTCTGATTTTACATGAAATGTAGATGGATCCCTCATCTATTCTTTGTCTCTGTCGATTCAGGTGAAATATTCCTTAAGATTAATCTCCAGGTCTAGCAAAAGTTAATTGATAGCAGTTGAAATCTCATCAGGTGGTAACACTCATTGCACTGATTCCGTAATTCTCTTACCTTGATAAAATTTTTGTAATTACAAGCTTACGTCCGATGTGACCACGAATTGATTTTTTTTTCATAGCAGCTAAGAATAGTAACCTTGTTACCTTGTAAAGTCAGATTTAAATTATTCAGAAAATATCACAAAGATATTCCGCATCTCTTTGCTAGTCATAATTTGCATCGAAGCTGGGGCGATTTTTTTTTAACCGGTGCTGAATCGCGACTGACTATTTGGGAAAACTTGTCTTAGTGTGACGTTAATTAAATGTTTTATTCATCATATCGCCATCAGTTGTGGCACAAAAAAAGAAACGTTAAATATTTGAAATTATGAATTTATTATTATAACACGAGAGAGACGCAATTACATCATGATAACGGGGGATTCAACGCATTATGCGTTTACTCGCTTCCGCAGTTAAATTAGAAGAGATCGAAACTTTTCCTGTTTGGAAGTTACTGCAAGAATCATTGAAATCACGTGGAATTAGATTTAGGGATCTTTAGGTATTTCATATGGCGACTAATTGTCGGTGGGGAAATTTCCCTACTAGCTTAGAACGTGGGAAAATGCCACTGTATATAAATTTTTTGTGCGTGGTCGAACAAATTAGAAGAGTAAATGGAATTTTATGGGGAAATAAGTGTGAACGTATTAGCTATGGGACATTTTAAGAAATTAAACTAAAATTTAAGTGATATATATATATATTTCTGCCTGAAATGCTTCTTCTATGGAAATGTTCTTTCGTTTTACGATTCATAACTTTTTAACGAAATCCTTACTTTTTTTTCTTTCTGTGTAACCCAAAGTTATTTAACTTGTTTTCTATATTTGAATAAGGAAAGAGCATAAAAGTAGAAAGAGATGTTTGTTTCATGCAAGATCGTTATTTTTTACAACAATGAACGAATGGAAAGAAGCTGTAATTTTTAATGATAAAAATAATGCAGAAAAAAAAAAAAAAAAAATAAAAAAATTAAGTTGAAATTTTTCACTTAGAAAATAGCAGTTTCTACTTTATTAACTTGGAAAATGTTGAAATATTTTTTGATTGGTTGGCACAAATGTATACTTAAAAACGGGTGCTAGATAAATTTGGAAACTGATCACGATTGTCCTCGCAGAACTTTTTCTTGAATGAACATTATATTTGCTCTAAGTTATTGTCCGATATATTTTTCTTCGCTTCATCAATGTATCATGTACTTTTTTTTATATTTAATAATCAACGTATTTGTTATAATATGTTTATAATAAAATTAAATAATTTTTCGTAGCTTTTATTATATGTTCGTACTAAAATTCTATATTTTTCATTTGGTGTATAATATCAAAGAAGTAGTAAACAAGTTAAATTAATTAATTTTTTATATATATAAACGTCAGAATAAGGAGCAATGCGAGGACTATTGGGAATGGACTTCGTAATTTTAAGTTTCGGTTAAGTGACAAGCACGATACCTGAGCTAGCATCCCACTCCCATATCATCTCAAAGTGGGGAAATCTGACCTCGCAGTGGACTTAATATGCATCAGTTCCTCTTCACGACGGATTTTATGAATAGACAACCAATTAATGAACAGCGCTACTTATTTAAACGGCAGTTATTGTTTAGATGTGCAATTTTCTTAAAACTAGTTAATCAATGTGAAGAAATTTACAAAGATTAATAAATTGAATTGTTTTTATTAATAGGATGCGTTCTTATATATTTAATAAAAAAAAATAACGGTAAAATACTTTAAGTAATTTTTTTTATCTAATAAAATATTACCCATTCATTTAATCCGTTTGTTCCGGTTTTTGAAACTTAAGAATGTAATTTCAACATTCTTATTTCTGAGAATACAAGTTCATTGTGAGTTAAATACTCTAAACCCTCGTTACCAATGCGTAGCGGTTATTTATTTTAACTTCATGATTTAAGACTATTTTTCCCATTAAAATTATTGTAGTGTTTTTCTTCCATACCCCGTGTGAACCGCAACATGTTTCTGTTTTGAATTTACGTTTTGCCATTTATTTACTTGGGCGGTGCATTTAAATTATACTCTTGTTTAAATGTTAAGCGCAATTTTTTTTAAAGGAAAATATCTTTGTTTTATGCCAGTAAATTCTGTAAACAAGGATATTATATTTATTAAAAAAAAAAGGCTTTGTAACTTAAATATTGTCTTTTTTTTAACTACATATTCAATATTTACTTTTGAAACAAAAACGAGAAAACTACCAAGTACGTTTTCATTAAATTTGATGCATAGCTTCAATACAAAGTCAGGGAGAACATAAAATAAAAAGAACACAAATATTTCATCAGCTATATTTTATGCAAATGCTAACTTCATACTTGGTTACAATGCACCACGGAAAAGAAGCCCTGCTTGTGGCTTTAAGAATGGCTTCATTAAAATTGAGGTATTGCCTGTACCATTTGAGGTTAGCTGTTCTTGAACTTTAACAACAGCATCTTAAAGATGAAGAATTGAAGATGAGGAGAGATGTTTATGTACACTTTTCTTTTTCTTTGGCGAAAGGGGGGAAGAAGGAAAGTTATGCTGATGGAATTATTTGGGATGTAATTCGGGAAAATTCTGTGCTTTTGTAATTCAGCTTGCCTCCGGGCTAGACGTGCAAGGAGTTGCGTGAGATGGGTAGGCTTTATTGCGTATTAATGGATGGAATCGTAATTTGCATACGAGTTCAGTTTTGGGGTTGCCGGCTTCCGTGTCTTGGCGATTGTTTCGTTTTTATGACTGAATTTTGATTCTTTGAGTAGCTTTTTTTAAGTCACCACTTATATTGGTAGCGGGAAAAAAAAGAATTTTTTTCACGTTTTCTTGGAAAAAAATGCCTTTTTGAGTTTTATAGATTAAACTTTTTTTTTGCAAAATATATTTATTTTAAAAATAATTATCAAATCTTTTTTTAACAAATTGATGATTAATTTTCTTTATGATGGATATTTATGATTTTTAAAAACTAATTTTCATTAGATTCTATGATAGTAAATAATCTAAGTTTAAGATAGGGAATTCCAAACTTTTTAAACTAAGATTTTTGCCCACGGTGCCCCATCCATTGTGAAAACACGAGTAATCTTGAGTAAAACATAAAAAGTATGAAATTCCGTGGAACCCCTGAGAAGATGGCCCTCAAAGTTTCCCAAGGCCCCGCGGCGCACACCTTGGGCACATTTTATGTCACTTGGTTTGTGACATAAATGTGTAGTTATCATCTTTATTACAATTATTGGGTGGAAGCTTGGGACATGAAGTACACAAGTGTCTGCCTCACCATTTGACGGTGGGTGAGAACAGTGAAGGTAGTTGCTCATTGCTAAATAACTTTATTCAAACTGGCCGTTAGAATAAAGTTATTTAGCAATGAGCAATTTTATTCTAACTGAATCAAATATTTTTTCCATTTCAAATATGTGTAAAGTTACAAGTTTTAATCGTTTTGGACCATATCTTAATTGCTTCTCATTTCATATATTTTTTTCTTTTTTTCTTTTAAATTGTATTAGTTATGAAATCTGCTTAGGGGAATTTGATAGATTTTTATGTTTTATTCGTACAAAGATGCATTTATGTATAAAACAGGCCAGTAATTTTAATTTTAGTCAATTTATTAAAGCTATTGGATCTTGATATTTTAATAATTTTTTAAAATCATAAATATTTCTATAATCCACAAAACTTAACATGGAAAGTGTTTAGGCGATCAAATAAGAGCTCTCTGTTTATAATTTTTGTTTGTTTGTTTAATGTTCTGAATCCAATCAGTTGTGATAATTCATTGGAAATGGTTGTTTTATGACTCCTCTAATATCCCAAAATGAAATATAGATGTTGAAAGGAAAATAAGATTAACTTTTTAAAATTGTATAACGTGTTGTATAATGCAGAACAAGATTTTTTTTTTAAAAAAAAAATCAAAATCAGGAATTATGACATATCGAATTCATAATTTTTTTTTATATGTAATTAAATTTCTTGATTTGGATTTCATTCACAGAAATACCATTGTGCCGCCCCGCTTCGTTATTTAGCATTTAATCCATCGAAAACCACTAAGTATCCATTCAATAAATAGTCAGACAAGAACAAAAATTTAACTTATTAACTTGATTTTTTCTTAGACAGTTTAAAATCTTTGTCTATGGATAGTAAAAAAAATAATTGTGTGTATTACGAATGTGTAGCGGTAACTAAGCCACATTCTTGAACAAAGATTAATTGAAAATTCTACTTATCTAAATAATTACAAAAGGGAATCCGATTCTGGAACAATACTTATACACTGGGTCCAATATCAGCTATCCGACGATTACTTAACTTTCTTTCACCAAATTCTTGTGCATTACACTCTCGTTATTTCCTTGATTCTCATCTCGTATTCACTAACTTCTAATATACGAATATACATTAATGCTAAATTACATAGATAAGTTAAAGTCGGCCTTTTCCTAAGAAGTCTTATCAATCGGAACCATCTCCGTTTTCGTAGCCTTTAGACATCGAGCGCTAAATACTAGCTAGTGTCCAGGCTGATGGGTGGGAGACATCGCCAAAACGTTGTCTATGCAAATCAGTGATTCAGTTTCCTCGCCTTCAACATTATTTGGGAAACCACGCCATTTGCTTCACAGAGGCAACGTTTTAGTGTCGGGATCCAACGCAGTACCGTGGGCGCCAGATAACGGCTCCGTTTTCCTTGGAAACCATAGCTTTAGCCCATCGCTGGATCTCCAGTTAACTTCCCAAGCGAATTCGTTACTCATTTATTGATCCTGAAGAGATGAAGGGATAAGTTTTCCCATAGCTACCCAAGCTGAAACCACAATGAATGTAACCTGGGTTAGCAGTGCTCGCTAACCACTACATCGCGGCCACATCTGATTTGGATAAATTACGGTTTATTCAGAAGGAGAGGTTCTCCAATAAAATAACATTTTTAAGTAGCCAAAAGGTTAGTTTAAGGGGGAAACGCGTGAGAATGCGTTACACCTTTAGAGTTTATATTGTACTTAGGTGTAAAAAAACAAAAATTTCTCTATAACGCGATGCAACATATTCATCAAAACGATGAAAAAATATCCATCAGCAAATCATCCCAAAAATATTTGAAAAATCAGTTTCTTTATAAAGCAGTTAAAACTAAAAGAAAGAAAAAAGACTTTGATGATGAATGGTTGGATAACTTTTCTCAGAATCTAAAGATTTTGTTCTAGACTAAGAATAAAAGTTATAAGTCAGTGTCAAAATTCAAACCAGTGATGTATTCTACACGTGAAGTGTCTTTCAATCTTTTCCGTGGAAAGTATATGCTTTTATATTTTCTTTGATATTATTATTTATCATATGTAAAATTTCGGACGTGTTTTAAAGAATTAAAATTTGAGCAATGGATTTGTTTTTTAAATATTAAATTATTTATTTAAGTATTTACTTCTTGTCTGATATCAAAGAACAGAACCCGAAATCGGGGTACATTTTAAAATGCTGTTATTTCCCGAAATTCTGGAAAATTCTTTTGATTATGAAACAGAAATCCGTTTGTCGTACTCGGCCGCAGGTAACTTAGTGGTCATGGTTGACCCGCCTTGTAGTCGGAGCTGTGATCGTTGAAACTGTCGAAGCTCAAATTCATCCCGTGGTGTGGAAGTTAGCAGAGGGGGATGCCAGCTTAGGAGTCGTCCTCGTCACTTGACCGAGGTTCAAAGTTACGAGGTCCGTCACTGATAGCTCTCGTGTTGCTCAAGAACGACGTTAATAAAACTAAATAAAACATTTGTCATACCTTGTTCTTATAAAATGTAGAAATATTATAAAAATTAATAACTTTTAATTTTAACACACAAATTTTAAAATATGCTGGTATTAAAACTTAATATGAAATTTATTATATTCATAAAAATGGTTTCATTCAAGAGAATTGTAGTATAATAAAATTTGTTTCTTGATATGTTGATATATAAATCAGAATATAATAGAAACTTTGGAATATTTTTTTTTTCCTATTCTGAAACAAAGTTTTGAATTGGGGTCCTACTTTTACTCATTATACTAAAGCAACTTTCAGTGGTGGATGAAATAATTTTGGGCTTTAAAAAAGTTTCTTGTATAAAAAGTGCTGTGAATCAGTTGTTAAAGATTGGTGAAGGATCACGAATTAAGGCTTCATTTAATTACAGATTTCATTTAGTTAGGGAGCATTTTTGCAAATTGCTGTATAACTTTATAGAAAAGGAAAACAACTTAATTTTTCTCTTAGGATTAAAAACGTTTTTGAGGTGGAAAAACTTTCTTTTATTAATATCCCACTAACTCCACTATTCTGTAGAGAAAAAGTATTTTAATTCACTGCTCATTTTTGTTCGAATGTGTAAAGGTGTTTATAGTAATTGTATATAGTATAGAATGAAAGCATTTTTTTTTTTCGTGAGTGAATGACAATTACGGCTTATGGCGCATGAGACAAGTCTAGTTTTATCCGTAATCTAAATGGAAGAAAAAGGTAAAAAAATGTTGACAAAATGAATGGTCGAAGTAGAGAAGGATTGCTAGGGTATCTCAGAGACGAATTACCTGCCTTTACCAAAGACAGATCAAAGATAATGATTCCCATGCTTACCTATAGAAAATAATCCCTGAGGGGCATTTTTTCGTGCATAAAATAGGTTCCATATTTCGTTGCTTATCTGTAAATATCAAAACGAATTTTTACTTTAACATGTAAAGTAAAAAAAGTGCGTCGATATTTTTTGCTCAATATTTTTAAGTATGCACTGTGATACAAGTATTGCAACCACTTTAACTCATATTAATATTTGAAGTATTTTTTTCTTTTGTTAGTATATGCGGAATTTTCTTGTTGTTGTTAAATAAACTGAAGTGTCAGGAAAATGAGCATAGGCTCCCATATACGAGCAATGGAGAAATGCAACCAACTTGGTGCGGTCAGCTGCACCCATATAAAAAACAACAGTAGCTAGGGCAGATGTTAGATTGGTTTCTGCTGCTACTGTGGCAGGTGAACACGATTTAAGTGACTTTGATCGAGGATTAGTAGTCGGCGCACGTGAGATAGGTCACACCATTTTCGAGGTAGAAATGAAATATGGATTTTCGTGCACAGTCATGGCAAGCATGTATCACAAAAATCCGGTGAAACCTCAACTGTGTCCGAAAGTGTTGCTGGCGGAAAAGGTCTCTTTAAGTAACGGGACCATCGACAGCTGACAATGTTTCACGAGATAGATGCGTAACACTATCTCAAATTGCTACATATTTCACTGTTAGGGACACTCAACAAGTGTCAGCGTGTCAACTGTATAATGGTTTCTCCTTGATATGAATTTTCGGAGCTTCTCTTGTATTTTTGATGACTGCAAGGTACAAAGCTACACGATTCCCTTTGGGCTATCGAGCACCACCATTGGACTATCGACGACTGGAAATTCGTTGTTATTTCTAACTAGTAGCATTTCCAGTTGCATCATACGTATGCATATGTACAGGTATGAGGAAAGCCTCTTGAAACCATGGATACTGTATGTCAACAGGGAACTGTTCAATCTAACAATTTAATTGAACCTCTGTCATGGTGTGTGGGATATGTGTATTTGACCTGATTTGGAACATCTGATAAGTCTATGACGAGTCTGATAGGTACTTGTACTCATTCTTGGCCAGTATGCATTCCGATGGGTTTGGACGATTCCAACGTGACAATGCGACACCACACACAACGAAAGCTGACGAAAACCAAGTCTCTCGAGGAACATTCCTTCAGTATACATTCATACCTTTAGTCACCTAAGTTCCCATACATGAGTAACATCGAGGATATATTGAATGTCTTGCAATGCACCGTACAAAAGAAATCTCCATCACTTCGTACTACAACAGAACTGAGAACAGTCCTGAAAGAATCAAGGTGTTAACTGTCTTTACGATGCCTTCACATATTAGTAGGGTCCATGCCACGCATGTTGCGGCTGTTCTACTTGCTCGAGGGGAACTTGCACATTATTAGGTGGGTGCGTTGGTTTTTCTGGCGCTTCAATGTACTTACGGTCTGAATTTACGTAATGGCAGAATTGATCAATATAACATCGGTTTAAGTAACAAAAAGGAAGTGCATCGTAGCATGTCCTTCATTTTAACACATAAAACAATGTAAAAGTGAGATAGTTAGAAAGTGTGAGACAATAATCGTTAGCTAGACGTTTATACGGAATAACAATTACAAGAAATGAAGCTTAATTATGTTAAGAAAATTAGGAGTGGTGCGTAGAATTAAACCAAAAAGATTGTCAGAAGTTTCTATAGCAACTCTCCATATTCAGAGATGGGGAAAAAAATCTTTCTTTATTATTATTATCAAATTAATTCTTTTTAAGCACGAAGTAATTTCCCCAAATTTAATTATACTTGGTGGATAATTTTCTCTAAATAGCACATTAACTTCCTGGTAATGAATTTTCGCTATTATTTTGCTGATAACTAACCTTAAAAGGGTAACCAAGAGACTTTCTTTTACTTACCTTTTTGAATGAATGAATATAATGTTTTAATCAATCCATTTTAGTAAATTTAATAAAAGTTACGAAAATGGAAATACTAATTACCATTCTCAAATCTAGTCAAATATAAATGGGATTAAAATTACGGTATATTGAATCCTTTCTTATTTTTGAATTCACTTTATTGCTTTCTAGTAAATAATTTAGTTAAGATTTGAGAAAGATATTTGGCAATCCCATAGGTTATTAACAAGTGATCAAAATGGAGAGTTAACAGAATTCTTAAAGGATTGTAACTATTCGTTAATTCATAAAGCATATTGTCAAAATTGCACATAAAAATGCCATTATCAATTATTATCTATAATAGCTGATGTGGAAATAATCTTGTCAGTAAAAAAAAAAAAATCCAATTTTAAATTTAGTGTGATGGTAAGGAATATTACGATATTTTTTAACTTGATAATCCTTAAAATTTGGTGTGAATGAATGACGCCGATGTTTAATGGCGTAAGAGGCAAATATCGATATGGTGTGCCGAAAAAGGTATAACTATGATCTACTTGACGTTTAAAAAAATTGGAAAAAAGACAAAAATGGTTTGACAAGAAGGAGGATCGAAAATAGAAAAGGATCGCTAGGGTATCTGGGGTGCTTGTCACCTGTGTTTACCCAGACAGTAAACCCTACGGGAAAGAAAAAGATCGCTAAAATTATGGACCGTAATTCTCATATCTATTTGAAGAAGGTAAGCTCCAAAGCAGCTTAAAATTTGGAGGTAACATCTTAATAACAGTGTTCATTTGTTGATCAGTGTTGATTCTTTTTATTACAATTTTATCAGTAAACATAAATTATTATTATTATTTGGAAAATCCTTCTTTTAAAGCTATTGTCGATAATTTATTTTCGATTATGTAGTATTGTTACCTCACCCTACGATTCCTGTAACCAGTTCTTAAAAAGAAAGTGAAAAAAAAAAAAAAAATTAAAAACAACAAAATCACAGAAATTAGAAATTATGTATCATGATTAATTTAATGTGAGAACAAACATATCAGAACAAGAAAGGCTACAATTATAAGGAAATGAGTTAAATTTATATTTTTTTGTAACTATTTTTTCCTTTTTTTTTTACTAGAGTCAGTTTCAGTTTCAATAATGGTATTCATCGACATTTACTTAATACACTCTTTTTGGAGCTTTATATTATTTATTAACATTATCTCCCCTCGGCCAAAATTCGAATGCCTCATTCTAAACATTTATCTTTCAAAAATATAGTTTGCTCGCTAAAATTCACCGAAGGAGCGATTCGTCGCCAAATCTTACATTCATCGAAGCAAAGGCGGCATAAATTAATTATCGAGCGCGGCAAAGGCGAAGCGGTGCTCCTTATTATTCGTGATTAATTACCGATGCACCGTCGAGAAAGAGGATTCCCCGCGTTCCCCCTTATCGATTGCGGCATTCCATTTCACCCCCGTCGCCAGCTGCTTCGGCATGACTCGGGATCTCTGATTCCGAATTTTCGGACAGAAACACCGATTAGTGCTGTTCAAACGCTTTACCGAAATGATACTTTTGACAAAAGGTTGCTTTGGCGTAAAATCAATGCTGGGATGAGGAATTCCTAAACCGAGTTTCGTAAATTTTCTGTTTAAAGTTTGTGTGTTTACGAGTTGAATATTAATATTTATTCATCAATATTTTTTTTGGGGGAAAAAAGAACACAAATATTTGTCCTGTATTGCAAAGTTATACGCTTGTCAAATTTACTTTTTCCCTTCTCTCGTTTTTTTTTTCAACCCCAGCTTGCTATAACCCCCCCCCCCCCCCCTCCTATTTCTTTTTTAAAAAAATCCTTAATTGTCTGAAAGTTATCTGGTGTTTTGTTTTTCATAATAGCTCTTTTTAAGAAGACATTTTTGAAGTTTTTTCTTTGTTTAACACATACACAGCATAAAATAAAATCCCCGCATTTTCTAAAAGTAATGCGGAGCGTGTTATTCGTTTGCATATATTACGCTTTATTACTCAGACGATTTTAAGTTGAAAAATCTCTATTTTCATAAATGTTTACTCTTCGGTTTCCCCTTCTTCCCGCACACTTTTTTTAAATTTGCTTCCCCCCCCCTTTTTTAAGCAATTCTTCCGATTTTGTTTTCAGTATATAAAATTCAAGTAAATAAACTGATTTCGACTTTCCTCCTCTGGTTAAAGCTCCCCCTCTCCATTATAAAATTTTCAAATATCTATGTATTCTAAATATGACACAGAATACGCACATATAAAAGACGAAAATTAGCTTTGATTGAAAAAATTACATTAATTAATTATCCAACTTAATTAATACAATTTATTTAAGTCGAACAATCATTTTATTACCTACATTTTTTTTTTTTTTTTTTTTTTTTTTTGCGTCAAGGAAGTTACACTTTTCAATAATGTTTAAGTTTGATTCGAATTTCTCGAAATATTTTTTTTATAGATATTTATTTATTCAAATTGCTTTTTGTTTGTATGTGAGATTTAGATTTTATTTCAAAATATCACAATTGTAAAAATAATATTGCTCCTAACGTACAAACTGCTCTTTGTTTTATTAATGATAATTCAATTTTAAAACATTTGTCGTATCCCTTATTTTACGCCAAATGAAAACTATTTGCACTAAGATTTTCTAAGACCCTTAAAGATTTCGAAATTTTAGCATTTTGAATTCTTCTTTATAAATATTATCATAATATTGCGCTGATCATACATTTTAAAAATTTATGAATGTTATTTTAATTTTAATGTTTTCTTGAAATTTTCCCATCTGTGCTGTAAGGAAACGGTCATTTTTAATTATGTTACACTGTGTTGTCCTTTATAAATCTGAAAAGATATGTTTAAATCCCCAATCTTACTATCGTCACAAGAACGAGTACTGTAGATCCCAAAGATTTTAATTTTAGAAGTTGAATAAAAACTTATGAAATGTAATCCTTTGATTTCTTAATATTTTTCACCAATTCGATAAAATTTCTCTCTCTCTCTCTCTTTCTCTCTCTCTCTCTCTTTCTCTCTCTCTCTCTGTGTGTGTGATTGAGATTTCGCAACAGTAATTAGAAATTTATTTAAGGTATTGTAATTATTTATTTAAATTAGTAGACTCAATCAGATAATATAATATTATGACTTAAAATTATTTTAGAAAGATAGAATTAGATTGTTGGTTTTCAGTTAAAAAAAATCTGTATGATGAACATACAGGACTGTCATACATATATAGGCTATTATTATATCTTTTCTGTTACTTAATCTTTGATAAAAAAAATTTCTAAATCATCTCCTGTCTCGTTATAAAAATAATAGGAATTGTTCTATGCAAGGTGTGAAGAAGAAACAGATTTCGCCACCAAAGGGCATCGAAATGGAAATTTGATTGATTCACTTATGCATTCACTCACTCATGCATTCGTTCAATCATTCATTGTTTATTAGCGATTGGCCAGAAAAGGTTTTCAGAAAACATTTTATTTTGAAATGTGCTTGGGTGACCATTTTATTGTTTTTTAGCTCTTTGGTTGCTAATAATGATAAGCGTCTCAAAATTATACAATAACTTTCAATCTGGCCTATAACCACGGTGCTGAAATAAAAGTATTGTGACGTTTCTCTCTCTGTGTGTTTGTGTATTTTTACACATTGATTTTGCTTTATTATACTGAGTTGGTGAAAAAAGTAATATAGATAGCGTTATTCTTCTGTCAGTGTTATAATTATTTCCTTTGGAGATTTGGCATAACGTAACTTTAGCGATTTGGATAACAATTTTTTCCCCGTAAAGGCCAGAAAGCGGCCGAGGCTGACAGAGTTATTGATATAAGTTTATAGTATTGGTTACATAACAGAACGCACGACGTGTCAGAATTGTTTTAAAAATTTCGTTTTGAAAATTTTTCATTTAAATATGACCAGAGTTTTGGCCGATCTTCTGAAGTTGATGAAGACAAAATAAAAGCAGTTATCATATCGTCGTATAACTGTGCGAGAGATTGCGAAAAGGTTAAATGTGTCACACACAATAATTGGAAATCACATAAGACGTCTTGGACTCATTATGAAGTTGGGTATTTGGGTTCTGCACGAATTGAAAGAAATTCATTAGACGCAACGGATCAATATTTGCGATGCGCATTTCAAACGTAATGTAATCGATCCTTTTTTGAAACAAATTATTACTGGCGAGAACAATTGGATTGCCTACAACAACATAAATTGAAAAAGATCACAGTCCAAGCATGATGAACCAATGCAAAACGTATCGAAAGCTGAATTGCATTACAACAAGATCATGTTGTCAGTTTGGTGAGATTACTAAGGTGTTGTGTATTTTGAGATGCTTCTAAGTAACCAAGCGATCAAATCAGATGTTTACTGCCAACAGCTTATAAAATTAGAGGAAGGAATCAAAGAGAAAAGGCCAGAATTGGTAAATCGTAAAGGAATCGTGTTCCACCACGACAATGTGAGGCCCCAATACATATTCAGCAATATATACGAAATTTTTGGAACTTGGTTGGTAGGTGATGTCGCTTCCTCCATATAGCCCCGACCTTGCACCGTCCGATTATCCTTTATGTAGAAGTTTACAAAACTTTTTAAACGGTACAAATTTCTACAACAACGATGACCTCAGTTCACACTTGGTTGAATTTTTGCTGATAAGAACCAGCAGTTCTATGAGGGCGAAATCGTGTAGCTACAAGAAAAACGTGAAAAGGTCATAGAACAGAATGGAAAATGCCTAACCGATTAAAATTCTTTTTTTATGTGGAAAAATAATTAAGTTTTATTTCACACTAAAAAAAACGAAATTATTTTCTTTCCAACCCAATGAATGACTTGCTGAAAGAATAGTAAAAATAATAAGTTTATACAATATTTTACTTAGCAATCAAGAAAAAGATGAACGAATGGATGATGCTTTGGAGCATCAGCCATTCATCATGTAGTATTTTAGTAACTGCATTTTGTGTTCCGATTAAAATTTCTATACAACTATGTTACCTTGCATCATAAATGTGGCTTTATAGTCTTATAATTAGACTGGTTTTTTTTTTTAGATGCACCAGTTTTCAAAATGTGAAACGAGGTGAGATCTGCAAAGTACCTGGATCAACCGTTTCTCCTGCTCCGCCTGGGACTCCTACACCCATTCGCTTGCCTCATGCGAAACCCGATGTCTTCAGAGAAGTCCTCTTCTATCTTTATACTGGAAAGGTAAATTACTTGGCGAATTATTTCACTTCCTAAGTTTCTATATCTTACCTTATAGGCTTGGAATGGAAAATATTTTTCTTGTATGAAAAGCCTGTTTTAGGATTTTTCTTTCTCAAATCGCTTACTAGGTAAATTATATTTCAAGTATTAAGATTTACTTGCTGATTATCCGTTGTTTGTGTAGTGACTTTAAAAAACTCAACTATCCAAGTAGTAAGCGTAAAATATTTTTTATGAGAGCCCACATCCAACACGGTACACAACATATTCAAAAGTTAAATTTACGCTTTCATTTTTTCGATATTAAGATAACTCTTAAACAAAATCATGCATGATCCATAAATTGTATTAAAATGATAATTAAACTGTACAAAATATCCACTATAATAAAATTATATTTTAGCTCAGCAAGTAATGAATGATAATAATATTAAGCTATGAAGAAATATTAATAGGCAATCTAAAGAGGAAATTGACCGTGGTAGCTTAGTGGTCAAGGTCGCGGACTCGCATCTGGCACTGTTTTCAACGAGTCGTAGTTTTAGCCCTGATGCCACTGAAGACTCGCGTGTAGTGGGACTGATACACGTTAAATTTGGTTGAGGTCTCAGGTTCTCCCGATGGCGACGTGTAGAAGTTTGGAGATGGAGGTGGCAGCTCAGATGTCGTCCTCTTCACTTGACTGAGGTTCATAATTATGAGGTCCTTCTCCAATAGCCCTCGTGTTGCTTCTCAGTGCGATGTTTTCCAGTCAAATCTCATCTGAAGATGGATTTGTAATTCATTGTTGTTTCTAGATAAAAATATTTTTAAGCTACTGTTCAGTTCTTGTTTTTTTGAAAAAAATTCATATATCTGTTTTGGACATTTATTCGTGTTATTTTTATTCAAGGTTTCTTCAACTCCAATCTTTAAATAATATCTGTAGTATCTTTTAATAACAATTTTATTTTTTTAAAAAAAGAAAATACTATGTAAGTATGAATTATGAGTTCTAAATTTCACTTATTTATTTCTTGCATTTAAATAAATCTGCAATACTCATGTGGATCAATTTGTTTAGATGAGTAAAAAAAAATAGTTTTCAAAGTTATCATCAATCAAATATATTTGTTTGTTGTACAATTCTTACTTTTATTATTATTTTTAATTTTTTGTATTTGTAATGTATTTTAGATGGTGTTGAGATCAATATGTATGCTAATATAAATTTTATGTAGAAGTAAAAATGAAA